>CM073760.1:104078790-104634794 GCA_037127475.1 Arma custos | reverse complement strand
ACGAAATTTAAGAGAAAATAAAGGCGCGGTTGAAGCCAGAAAATGGTTGTGTAGTTTTTCAGTTTCGCATTTCAAGCGGCTCAAGTTTTGTCCCTAAATTCATCCTTCAATGGATGCCAAACGTGGCCATGAACGTAAAACATCTCTCTCTTCTTTCTCTCGAAAATAATGAATAACGTAGAACATATTAGCCGAAAAAGTATGAGACCATTGGAGAATTTGTGAGATTACAACACGGAAGTGCTTACATTTGATTTGTATATTTTACAGTAATCATTGTTATGGGCTATTACATATTTTGGGTTAGTTAAGATTAACATTCTGAGGGGCTGGATCGAGTCATAGATGGGAGGATGACTATGATTTAGCTTAGGGTAGCAAGATATTGAAGAATACGCAAGAGCGTAGGGAGATATTGGCATCGAGCCAACGGATTCTCTAGTATTTAGCATGGTTATTCTCTGGAAATTATCCGTCGTAAAAATGACGCCTAAACCTTAAAAAAAAAACGGAATACCCTTCCTCTTACCGCCCTATCTCACTTTTACCATCTATGGGTAAAATCTTTTATTATTATTGGTCATATTTTTTTGAGTTTTAAATATTTTTATTTTTTAAAGAGAAAAGATAGGCCCTCGGCCGGGATTTGAACCCGGAACCTTTGTCTCACCGTGACATCGCTCTTCCTATTGAGCTATCCAAGGCCGCCTGCCGGCCGAGGACAAACCTTTTCTCTCATAGATCCCATGTCCCAGTGCTCTCGCCATTTTTGCTATGAATACACTAGAACGAAGTTCTTTGAACATTAATTTTAATTTTAGGATCTTATTGACTTACGCCCATATTACTATTTATAAGTATTGGTCATTTTTTGAGTTTTAAATATTTTTATTTTTCAATGAGAAAAGTTTTATGGGTATAATTATAATTAAAAAAAAATTTATGGGTTAAAATCCCTTGAAAAGATTGTGCCCTATCCTGGATGCAAACCACATTATCCCAAATCACCGGTTTGGGATTCAGAACATCCCCCTCCACTATCCAGCAATTTCATCGGGTGGCGAATGTTGTTTCCTCGGCTTTGGAACGTGGATTGTATTGCCCAGCGGTCTTCCTTGATGTTGAACAGACTTTCGACCAAGTCTGGCACCCCGGGTTGCTTCACAAACTCCGTACATACGTATATCCTACATACTTCCTCATTATCCAATCATATCTCTCCTACAGGTCATTCACAGTAAATCATAGTAATGTATACTCATCCCTCTTTCTTCAATCTGCGGGTATTCCGCAAGGCAGTATCCTCGGTCCAATTCTCTACACAGTTTATACAGCTGACTTCCCAACTCATCCTAATACTATCCTTACCACGTAGGTGGATGACACATTTCTATAATCAGTCAACACTGATCCAGTTATAGCATTCCGTACTCTTCAATCCCATATCACTTGAAAAATGGTGTCAAAACTGGAGGATCAAAATGAATTCCCACAAATCTCATCAAATCAACTTTATCCTCCCTCATAAACCAACGACTTCCTGTCCTCCTGTGTCGTTTAATAACATCCCACTGATTCCTGTAGAACAGGTCCGGTACTTAGAATTACACCTAGACAAACACTTAACTTGGAATCCTAATCTAACGTTCTAAAAACGCTCTAAGCTCCCAATTAATTTCATCCTTTTCAAGACTTATAAACATGACAATCATTAGACGCATCTGGACTTACAGAGTAGAACATTGGGGCTCCACTAAGCCATCGAGTCCTTCTCGTATTCAATCCTTACAATCTAGAATCCTTCGAATAATCCTCAATGCTGCTTACCTTGTTACGAACAAAGCAATCCATAATGAACTCAATGTCCCATTTGTTGCTGATTCGTCCCGAATCCGATATCAATCTTTTCACGGCAAACTTCATTTCCACTCAAACCCACTTGTTTAAAACCTAGCAACCTCTTTAATTCCGATAGTCCTACGAGGCGTCTGAAAAGAAGATTGCATCGTGATTTTTGAAGTTAAACTTTTTATTTGAGGACTTCCTACTACTGGGTAGTTTCTCAACTTGCCTTTATCTTGGAACATTATGTATCTTTCATTATATTTACTTGATGTATTTAATATACAGTTTTAAATTTCAATAAATAAATTTAAAAAAAAACATTGTTATTATTGCTTCACATACTGATGGTGGTACAAGCAATTTGCAAAATCATATATTAAATATCATCAGGGCGTGCTATTAAGGTTAACACACATCGGTAATTATCATAAACGTTAATCATTAGCATTGTTAAAACAAGGTATACTCGATGAAATTCGCCATCAGAGGAGGGAGTGGACAAGCAGCGGGCCCGATCAAACAAGGCCCAGCGGAAGTGGTACTTGGGCTTACCAATGAGCAAACACCCGCCCACTTGGGTTTGTTGTCAAAGAGTACTCCTGCCTGTATTGCTCTCTTCAGTTTAGCAAACTATTTAATTTACGTCTCTATTGTTTATTTACTGTACTATCAAATGTATGTGTAACGTAGGCTTTTGATTTATTAAATTCGGATTGCGCCATTCGAAAGGCACGTAAATACATCAAATTTCACAGAGAGGTCATAATTAGATCAGCATGATGCAGAAATTTCGAGCACGAGTATATCACAATTAGGGCGTTATTGTGGTTAGCGTAACAAACTACTGAGTCCAAGATCGCGGGTTCGTTGTCCGGCAGTTTTGTTTTGGCCCTAGGATTTTTTAAAGGGAGCGAAAAATCGTTAGTTACGCCGTCCTTCGGAAGGGACGATAAACGGGGGTCCCGAGCGTGTATTATGTCAGGTACTCGTTAAAAATCCTATCCTAATTAAACATTTAGAGCTCCCAATGTAGCATGATCCGATTAGCCATAGCAGTATAAAGTGACATTAAATGAATAAACAAGGATTATATCACTCATTATATGGAAATGGAATAAGAAACAAATATTGAAATTATTTAGAGGAAGTGAACCGTTATAGAAAAAAGGAACTATCAGGGAATAAATGCGAAGATAGACTTAAAACAAAATTAACGGAGGAAAAACCGTAACACTGCAACACATGAAGTACCTTGGATTCTGTACATAATTGGGATTGTACTGTTTCTAAACCAACTGTTGCACAGAGATATGATTTTGCTGAGATCATGCTCAACCGCCCGATTTTCCCAATTAAGAGTGCCTACATTATAGAGACTCTATAAACCCTATTAGGTCTCATCCGTGGCTGTTAGAAGATTAAATATTTTATCAGCTACGGACGGATTTGAAGCCGGAACATTGTGCGTAGAAACTCATCACTCTACATACTGAGCTAACCCGCTCCACAAACCAAATGTTCAAAAATCACATTCTGATGCTGTAATGAACACTGGAAAATTATTCTGATAACCAATTATACTGATTGCAACGCATTTTTCTAACCTCTAATTTCAATTTCTAATTTGACGGAATTTCCGTTTATTACTGATAACGATAATACATTTAAAAGACCTACACCATGTTATTTTATCAATGGTTATATTAGAGTTTACTTGAACTATAGCGCTTGAGCGTCCTCCACTTAATGCATTTAATAAACTATAGTAGAATTTTGTCCAGAGAGAGAGTTAACTCTCTAGCCGTAGATTATATTTCAACTCCATTCCAAGCTAATAACTACGAGAATGACACGATTCCACTTCCCCTCAATATAGGCGACTCTCTCTGAACAAATTTCGAGGTATCCACTTATTCGGACGGGGCTGCAGATGTATGACTGACTAAGAGCTTTGAGATGTGTATAGTATTTCTCATTAGCAGTTACTACCTACTTGCAAATTCCTAAGATCACAGCGACAAATGAATAGATTCTAAGAATGCCTTGTGAAAAATTACTTTTAACAAGAATTTAATTGTGTAATGTAATCTAAACTGCTTGACTCTATAATATTTCCATGACAGACAAACCCAATATTGTGTTTCTTCCTATGCATTGGAATGCATGAGTAAACAAATAGTTTTATTTTGTTCTTATTCTTACTTGCTTACAATTGTCGGCTGTTATGCATATATTAGATAGGTTTGAATCCCTTAGGATTTCTGCATAATTTTGGAATAAAAAACCCTCTAGTTGTACATTTCTTCCGTGTGTAAACAATACGTGTAAACAATACGTGTGTAAACCTCCCCTCCTCCTTTATTTTTATATATACCAGCTCCAAGATAGAGATAGAGAAGAGAGAAGGTTGATAAAAGTGTGGCTAAAGCATAGAATACTTTTCTTCTTTTTTTTTTTCGATTTTGTTCAACATTGCTTTGCGATGTTAGTTCTTCTTAAATTTCTTGATTTAACTTCCAGGCTTTTAACTATTTCAGGGTCTTCTGGGTTCCCTTTAAACGGCAGATACGTTTCATTATCCAAATTTATTTTTTTCTTTTTGATACGTATATGCTTTACTGTAAGCTCTATATGATCACAGAGAAGTGACTTTGGTATGTTATTTGTTCAATTAACGTCACTTTATGCTGCTATGGCTTATCGGACGATTTTGCCTATCCAGGTTTAATTAGGAAAGAGATTTTTTAAGGGAGTTTAACGTCCCTTCCGAAGGACGGCGTAACTAAGGATCTTTTACTCCCTTAAAAACATCCTAGGGCCACCTGCCGGGCTACGAACCCACGACCTTCGGCTAAGTAGTTTGTAACGCTAACCACTAGACCTCAGGTGACCTTAAACACAGCTTTGGTAGGTTGCTTGATACAGCCCTAAAATTTAAGGAGGAGTCAGCTTAGTGGGTCCGATTCTTAGCCTCCTTACTATACCGCATTCTTTTAGCGTTAGGCACTTTGGAGGAAACCAAGCAATGTTTTTATCTTTCATTTGATGTTTTTGAAAAAGATTTGCTACTCTTCATCCCAATTTTCTGTATTTTTTTATTTTACTTTTACTTTTAATGACTGCAGAGTTACAGACCCTCATTTTAGCGGGGAAATACGCAAACGGATGGAATCCTTCAAGTACTTAGGGTCAACAATAGATGGGAACAGCAATTCGGAACCCGAAGTTAGGAGAAGAGTTGGCAAGAAGGGAATGTTGCACCCAATTCTTTGGAGCACATCTCAACGGACAGCAAAAGGCGTATTTTCGGAAGTATTGTTGAGCCCTCCCTCAGCCTTAGAGACCTGGACACTTAATCCGGGACTCTACTCCAGATTACAAGCTCCAGAGATGAACTTTTGGAGGAGATGCCTGATACAGTCAGAAATGAACATGTTAGAAACAGGCATGACAGAAGGAGTTCCGGAGAGGATTGGAAGGAACATGCTGCGATGGTACGGTGCCAGTGGATGGACGAACGCAGGTGGCCGAAGAGATTTTTGCTGTGGGAACAGCCAGGCGGACAAAGAAGAGGAAGACCCTGAGCCCGGTGGAAGGATTGCGTGGAGGAGGAGATGGCCGGCAGGGGACTTGAGGAGGATGACTGGTGGAATAGAGAAAAGTGGAGGGACGCTCTGACTTAACCAGGCAACCCATTGAGGGAAAAAACCTGCAAAAGTAAAAGTAAGTACTTTTAATGATTCCGACAAAAATGTTTAGAATCTTAAGAGTATATAATTGCCACTATTTTAGATCAAAAGTTATTATGTTATTCCACAGTTAATAGTCGATTTATTTCATATCAGAAAGTCTCTTTGTATAATCATATTTTATCGTTCCCTTTGCCAATAAATTGAATTCTTCCTTACTAGTCAAGTATACTTTTTGTTAACTGTACCAAGAGAAATATAGTTAAAGTAGATTGTCCACGTAGAATATAGTTCTTGGCAGAGTCTTGAGGTCCATCGTATAACAGTATAGAAGCGACCATCCAAGATTAAAGGGAGGAACTGAAGTGGGCAGAGGCCCGGGGCGAGATCGAAATGAAAGATGGGAAAAGGGTGTTGTGGGGGCAGCCACTGATCCAACTTAGTTACTAGCGCCCTTCTCTCAAGTCCTAAGTGGTCTTCCTCCACCCTCCTCTTCTTAAATCTCTATATATAGCTAGGGGTTTCCTTCCTTATCTTTTCATCTTCTTGATTCTATTTTTTATTTATTTCCCTTTTGCTGTATTTTGGTAGGCTCGAAGCTATCGTTTCTACTTTCTACCTGACTTAGAACTTGAAAACCTATGGTTGATCAATCGTGTTAATGGGAGTTCTTCATAGCATTAGTTTCCATTACTTCCGCAATCGTTTTAAAAAATACTTTTATATAAAACCATTGTAAGACCGGTAGAATGGCCACGAGACATGACCCTAAGAACTTATGGTCTACTTCTGGAAAAGAAAAATATTAAGAGTGGCCGAAAATGGGGTACCGGGAAGAAGAAGGATTGATAAAGAGTGTCAGAATTAGATGGATGGGACATAAAGAAAGAACGTCAGAACACACGAAACCAAAGTGAATAAACTAAGTTTCAAAGATAATAAACCAAAAGGCATACGAAGTTGAGGATGTCCTCGGATGAGATGGCTGGACGATGTGGAGGAGGACTTAAAGCTGCTGGGTGTAAATAATAAAATTTAAAAAAAAATAATACAAAAAGTTATACAACAAAATAGCCCACATAAGGATGTAATTTCATCATAAACTCTTCCCTTATCTTATGATGATCTCTGTTTTGCAGGACGTTGTCTCTTGACCTAACCACATATATAATTTAATCCTTAAAGTGCGGGCGACTCTCAGTTGACGCGGTTCAGTGATACTGCGCGCGCTTGCAAGCTCTATCGCTTGATTAAAAGTTCAAGACGGGAAATTATACGGTTTTTTTTTTTTGCATCAGAGGGTATAAGTACAGAACGTTATTTTCAAGCATCAGTCATCTATAAAAATGAGTAAGATTTATATCGTTACTTAAACATCTTAAAAATAATAAAATAGGGCCTTTGCAGCTATTTAGGATCTTGGACGATTACCAACAATATATTAATGATTTATTAAAAGTTTCAGGATATTTTAGTCAATTTAAACTCGTTAATATTTTTACTTACTTTTAATTTTATTTTTTTAAACCTCTTTGTTTCATAATCTGTCTTTCTTTAAAGCCGTAGCTAAATTTATACTTATATATATGTGTCTCACATAGTGAATACGTGATATTTTAATTTCATGCAATTGTTACATGAGAAAGAGGAAAAATGGAAACTCGCAAATTTGCTTCGATGGTATTCAAAAGGCGCATATAGACGATCATAGTCCCAACCGATTCCTTTCGCTGAATATTGCACTTTAAGGGATAAAACTACTTTGCCTTTATTCATGGATATTACATTGATGAGCTTATAAAATTATATAAGAATGTAACTTCTCCACAATCTTCCCTTTTATCCAATGAATATCTCTGTTTTGCAAAACGTTGCCTCTCAGCCTAATCACATAGAAGCTTCCTAATTCTAAGGATAAACTCCGTTAAGTCGCAATGGAAGTGGTTTTTATTTTAAATTATATGTTTTCACTATTTTCCAAATATGAACTAAAATTCCTTTTAAGATAAACAACTTTCGTCATCAACTTTAAGCGCTCGTTGAAAGGGATTGTTTATTCTTCAGATAAACACTGCACCGTCTTGGAGCAAATTGAATATTTCCTAAAGATAGTATTTAAAGAACCTATATTATAATATGAGCTTAGACAACCAGGCGACCACTCGATGTGAGATGTGACCCTCCGAAATAGGTAATATCGCGTTGGTTGGAAAGCGCTGTCCTTTAGCGACGAGACTTGCATCAGAGTAATCGGCCAGTCACGATCCTATAGTGCGGCAGTGCCAGCGAAGAGTGCTGCGTTTGCGACTGACGCTAAATTAATATTCAAATTGACTCCTGTAGTCGTGCGCAGCCCAGATTATATTTTGATCTACAGATAGTTATTTATTCAATTTCAATGCGTTTCTGAATTCCTTTCTGGGATATGAATTGGGGGCGATTAAACTGACCGTGTTGCATTCAATTAATCTTGGCAGCACTCAGACTATAATCCAAAAGAATTTTCTTAGAATTAGAAAGCCAGGTTTGTGTATAAATTATGTTAGATACAAAATAAGCCATAAATGTTATAGACTGAGTATGATCTTGGATTTGATATTTCGTTTAGTCTTACTTTTCTTGACAAACGGTTTTGCAAGGCGGTGAATTGGAATGAAAGGTTTCCACTACATAAGGTAGTTGCCCAACGGAGTCTTTCGTTCATGTTTTTTTATTACTGTATTTTTCTTCTATCTGGCCATAGTCGTCTACATATCAGCATTATAACATCCGCCGAATGGTAGGGACTCATGAAATGAATGCTTGAGTTGAGCCATGTGTGAAATAACAGTTCCCAATCGGTGTCTCCATAGATGATTTTCTATTATTTCTAGCAGTTGGGATTACTTTGTGTTGGCATTGTGTAGTTTAAGGCAAGAAGGGTACTTAGTTAAATCAAGTATATTGTGTGCAGTTGCGGATATCATATACAAAAGGTGTATACTTTTGCTTATTGTTTGGTTAATTTTTATCATTTCCCAAAAATGTTTGGAGACGTGTTCTCTGGACTGTATTCTTCAACAACAAACATCGTTTCCATTAGTTCTTTGATTAGCCGAGGTGATCCCTTTCAGCCTAGACCCTTCGAACCCTACACTAGGGATTAAGTAATGCATTGTCCGTTAATTACTATTCAAGAGGGAGCTGACGTGGCGAGGATCGATTCCGGTAGAGGTACCCATCGCCCGGGAGCAAACATTGACACTCCCGCTGTTGCCAGAGCAAACAGGAAAACATTTGGATACCTCCGCGCTGTATTAGCTCAGCTATCAGGTGCTCTTCTTATCAAGCCACGGGCTATGTTGCTCTTTAAATCCTTATTGTTCTCTTTATCTCGTCGGGGTTTATCTGAGGTCTGGGGAGGCTGAATGATCTCAGGATTGGATAGCAGGTGTTTTGATAAATTTACTAGTGTATTGTTCATCTTAAACAGACCTGACAACCATCAGTACAATGGCATTGTTCATAGTCCAACGTTAAGGACATTCACTTTCTTAATCCCTGAATATACAGTTTAATTGACATTATTTCATTTCAAGACGGTTTCGAATCCAATAAACATTTCGATATGACAGGATGTTTGGACTCCTAAAGGTTCTCCGGAGAGGCTAATACGATTTGAGTTAGACACAAACTTTCTATGAAGTTTATGATAAATTGGTGTATGATAAGTAATTTTGGATTTATTATTCGGTTTGTTTATTGTTCTTAAGGGTTTTTTTTCTATAAAATCCTTAAAAACAATAAACAAACAGAATAGGTCCCTTTCTTTCAAGTGATAACGCGTCATTCACAGACAGATCAATGACGTTCGTATTGCGGATGGAATGATACCGTAAATCTGTTGGAAACGAAACATTGCAATTTACTACCTTATTGCATTTTTTTCCTTGACTTGGTCAGGAAAGTAAAAATTAATGTTATTAATTAAATAATTGATGTTCCTAAAATGCATTCTGAATTAGTTACATTTAATTTATCCATAATTTCTCTCCCCTCGCCACTAATGAATTCTTTAGACCTCGTTTATGTGAACTAGATCACTCCAGTTGGTAAATTGGTAAATTTTATAGATATTGCTGATGGATCCAAGCAATTAACTAATTGAATCATTCTGTATATGAATCAGAATTGCAATTCCTCTCAACTGTAATGATAATGTAAATCAATGTACACTCCATTATATGATTAGCAATAGTTTACTTCGCTTCTCATTTTCATAAGAGCTATGGAGCTATATAATAGGCTATATGATAGTTCTCGAATGATGGATGGTTACTTGATATTATAGTGGTTTATAGTTGTAGTGTAATTATTTCAATTATTCATCCTATATTGATTGAAACAATGTAGTATAGAGATTTCAGATGCAAAATTAACATTCAAGCCGAGAGCTTATTACTTTTGTTTTGGTTGTTTAACCTTTTCAATATTGTTCCCAAGTAATATTTTTCATTCAGTAACAATTTTTTATGAATTAATCCTTAAAGTTATATTGAATAAAATTGTATTATACGTCACACAAACATTTAATAAGGTTTGATTTGAGGATATTTTTTTTAAATAGCTAAGTAGAATGTTAAACATTTCATCAATTGTAGAAACAGCGTTGGAATGCCTCAGGGTTACATTCTAGATCCAGTTCTGTACTCTGTACAAGAGTTCACTGTCGACACTCTACATGCCCAGACCCAATACCCGCAATAGACACTATTTCCCTCAAGGAAAAGTTTTTTAATACACTGAAATTTACATTATTGCTTGGGAAGACGTTTGACCTCAAAATCTCACGTGAAAACACATATTTAATCACTTACTCTCACTTATTAGTGAGATCGCTTTTTCAAAAAAACAAACTGCCATTTAGTAATGAAATTGTTATATGCAACATGGAACTTGTAATTATGTGAATTTGTACCAAACCACTAACTTCCTACAAAATATTTATTTCCCAAACCGTACTTATTTTATAGTTTAAATTATTCTATTATCCTGCTTATTAACCGTATTTTGTGAATTCAATAAATCTTCAGAAATTTTAATAAGATATGCATTTGTGTAATGTTACCTCAATTCGATGGAGTTATTTTGTATTTAATAACTTGATGACGATATTGGTTTCAATTTGGCTCAAATTTGACGAATCTATGTTACCCCATACAACTTTCTAAGTTAAGGAAATATTTATTCATTTTAAACAAGTTCGACATTAAAAAAATAAAAAAGTAAATGTACTAGAAAATAATTACAAAATTGTTCTGAGTTGCCCACGTTCATTCGTTTCATATTCATAGATGATTATCATTCCATTTTTTTTTTACTTCATTTAGAAAACACGAAACTACATTTAACGCACTTGTATTATTTTTTGTTTAATTTGCAATTTTATTGATACAGCTTTTTTTTTGTTGTTTACAGGTAAGAGTCAATTACCAAGGATATATCTATTGCTGATACGGTATGTTTACCATTTATTAACTATATTGTGATCTAATTTAGTGACTTTTAAAACCCTAGTTATGTTAAATATCAAAGTTATTTATTTTTGAACTGAGTTTTTTCGACTATTTTTTTTAACTGTTATTTAATTAAATTAAATGAAAGAGGTCAGAATTTTAAAAATCTTTAAGGCTATTTTTTTTCTTCTCGTCTAAATACATTACAATTTAATTAATTTTTGGTCCCACAAACTAATTCATAATTACGTTGTGATATTAATGTGTTATTGAGTTATATTGCCCACATGGACTGGGCTCAATAAGAAACTGAACCGAGTTAATTGATGGCTCTTTCTTTGGCAACGTTCCCATAAATGACCCCATCTTAACTCAGTAGTTATTAACAACCATAACTCTCAGATGTTCCTACAGTGTATTATTATTATTATTGGTTAATAATAATATTTTTTATTATCAACATTAATATTTTTCTAATTTTCTTGAAAAATTGATTTAAATAACAATAAATCCGGTGGCGTTTCGTATAAATGTATACGAATTTATTTTAATTATTATTTTTTTGTTATGATAGTGTATTCAACTTTTATTTTGTTATTCATAATGGACGTTATCATTGAGAATAATAGGATGAATGAAACATTTTAATTGAGAATGCATTGAAGCCCTAAATAAATAATGTCCGTTCCCGAGTGGAATAATACAATATAATAATAATAATAATAATAATACAATGAGCCTTCTCACACTTAATATTTCCTTATTTATTTTTGTTATCTATATTAAGGAATTATTGAATAGGCAGCAACTTTATAATGGGTTATATTTAGAATAAATTCGTTTTAATAAAATAAATTTGGATACTATATTTTTACAAAATTATTTCATAATGATAGTAATTATGTAAATGCATCACTAAAATAACTTTAATTCCCAACAACACTCACAACCAATTTAAAACTTACCCTTTCGAGTCTCAGAGCCCTAGTGCCAACCCCAACCACCCCCTTAATCAATTTTTCACATGTAATGTTTATGTCTGTTCCCTAACTTAAAACCGTTAGATATGTATCGGCTCAACAAACGTTTCAACTATACATTTAAAGATTATTATCAACAACTCAATATAAATAATTTTAACAAATTGTCACAAAAATGAGGAGTTTTATCCAGCAGTGGTTGATATTGTTGTTCAATTAGATTAATTACCATTTGATTAGCCTGAATTATTATTTTTATAATAAGCGTTTTGTTTTTCATTAATTAAGTTGAGTAATACATCCATCAATTAGTTTAAAAATAAAAATAAATGTAAAACAAACTTAAACAAGACTCATGATGTTGGTTTATTGTGTAATTAAAATCATTGCAGGGGGTCATCCTTGTTATTCCTTTTTTATTGTATAAAGAAATAAATTCGGGGTGTATTTAATAAATCATTTATTTGCTCATTTAAGAATACATTATACATCAAGAGAATGCAAGCAACTACAAACGAGTTAACCATTCCATAGTTTATAGGTTTCGATTCTCACAGAAGTCTAATTTTATAATATTAACATAAAAATAGCTGTTGAAATAAAAAATTGTTGGAGTTTATTAATAAGCTTTGTTGATTATAGCATTGAATGGTGGATTTAGACGTAGTCCTCGGTAGTATAGTGGTAAGTATCCCCGCCTGTCACGCGGGAGACCGGGGTTCGATTCCCCGCCGGGGAGGTTTTTTTTTAATTTATGTTTTTGAAACTATTACTGTATTTAATTCAATAATAATTTTAATAATTATATTTAATGTATTATAATATAATCAATTGTAATAAACTTTTGCAGTCTATTATTCAGACACTTGGTCTGTTGATATTGATAGACTAAATTTTGTGCAAACCGAAAATAATTTATATTTATAAAAGTTCTTACACGAGCATTATAAATAAAAAATTATCCTGAACTTTCTTAAAAAAAAAAAATTATGTACCTGAAGAAGAATTACTAGGGGGGTCGTTATAAATCAATTAAATTGTTGTAAAATACTGAAGGCATTATATAGATTGAGATGCATAGCGTATTCGTATTATGATTTATTGAATAACTGGAGAATATTCTTCAGATGGAATGCAACAGTTTTAAATTAAAAATGAATATACATTCAATTAATATACTAGATAAATTGGGAAACATATATATGGCAGTAGTTAAAGTTAAGTTGAAGTTTAATATTTTTATCTTGTAAAAATTGAATTCGATTTTCATTTATAATATCAATTATGAGTAATAGCAATTAAATCGTGCAATTTAAATTGATGAAATTACTGTTAGTTAATGTATTCAATAATGTTATATTATTTTTCTACAAGGTTTATTTATGACCTGAACGATTTTATTAATTTTTTCGATCTTCTAGATTTTCGGTGTTTCATTTAGTAGCCAAAAATGGATGTATATGTACATTTAAATACTACAACAATCCCAAATACTACGGTTATCCGTTTTTGAGCTAAGCAGCATGTCTTTGAACACATCTCGCCTAAAAATACAATACGAATTCAGTAATGATCAATCTGGCAACATCTGTTCGCGATTATTACATACAAGGAAGTAAATGGAAAAACAAAAGCTCCTCTATGTTTTCAGTATGTTCTCCAATCCACGATATAGCCTATAGATCCATCGACAGACATATTCATCCTTTTTTTTATTTTTGATTGTTTCTGTTTAATCTGGCATTACATTTTGCATTGAAATCATTGCTATCGTCATGCCCCTTCCTTACGTGAATGGATATTGCCGTCCGTTCTGAAATAGCGTCCGTTCCAAAATGCCACCTCATTCCAAAATATATCGATGCTAATTAAATGTGAGACAGGGCGGGTGAGAATACAGCTCGCTCCATCGCTCACGGACTTCCTCAGGTATTTTTAGCCATCTCTTGGCAGGTCCCTTAATACAGCCACTGTTTATATCTGGACCACTTTCTATATCCGACCATCCATTTGGATCAGCTAGGTGTCTCTGCTCCTCCAGACTGTATGACTCTGTACCAGGGTGGTCTTGTACTGGTTATTATGTAAATGATGCCTTTTTGATAATAACCCTTACTTGTTGTGTTATTGTATCCTCAATGACAGAAGGGCCAATAATCCCACTTCTTGATTCACCCTTAATTAAAACTGCCACTAGTAATAGAAGGGAGCGGGTAAGCTCAGTACATTGAGTGCTAAGGTTCTTTACAGAAGGTTCTGGGTTTGAACCGGGCTGTAGATAACATATCAAAGATAACATATTTGATCTGTTAATTGTTACGGAGGGCTTTGTCATACCTACAGATCTTCTTGGGGCTCACCCAGGCTCCATAAAGTGGGTACCATTCAAATGGGAAAAAAACTGGCGGTCGAGCGTTGTATCTCAGACAAAGAACTTCCTTACTTCCTCCAAAGAACAACCGTTAGCTTGGAAACATTAAGGTCTGTACCCTAACCTCGTTTTTTAAGTTTTTGCATATTGTTTAAGTCTAGTTCAAATTCAAAAGAGCGTAATCTCGGAGAAATCACCTAATTGCTCAATCTTATCAACTGTAAGATATAAGAGCCTTAACAGTGATTTAATAAAAAATTTTAAGTTAATTGTTTGATTGTCATTTATTATACCTACTTTCTAATAAATACTGTTGAATCAATCTAATTTGAATTTGAATGACATAGTGGTATTTACTGGAATTTGTTATAGTTTATGATTGTAATTTTTAAAATAGGTTTTCAAAATCAAAAGTGGATAACTCTGAAATTTAAAAATGGACTTTATCACTTGTTTAGTCAAGCAATGTTCCCGACAGTTCAGATCCAGAACCTTACTAAACCCATGAGAAATAAGGTGGTTAAGTGTCGTGTTAGATAATTTGCTTGACAACCTAGCGACGTAAAAAGTAAATTTATTTTACTAATTTATTTTTTGATTTTGGTGTCTTGATAATGCCTGAATAGGCGAAACGTCGACTGGTAAGTAGGTGTATTTTTTGAAACATAAGGCTTTGCATTGTGGTTTTTCCCAATTGCATTATAATAAATTTATTTTAATTTTAATATTTAGTTTAATCCTGAACCCCTCATAATATAAATTAATTTTAAATACCAATTAAAATAATTACTTTGGCATGAGTTCAAAGTAATTTTTATTTAAATTAGCTGTATAGTCGTGGGTGGAGATGCACCCTACCCCTGAGGCTCTGATTGAGTCATTTGTTATTTTTTTTACTATCATAGAAGATGAATAATAAAAATAAACTAATATTACCCTTCTTGTATTTTATGAGCACTCCTCTCAAGCCGCTTCATGCCATAGTTTTTGGAGGAGGGGAAATCCAACATCACAACAAAATGCAACCGACCGCGAGTGAGTATCAATAATCGACGGACTGAAACGATTAACTAAACGATTCTGATGAAATATTTTATTTTGTACTATAATAATGTACTATAGTTATAATGCAATGAAGAAGAATTTTTATATAACAAATACCATATAGTGCAGATTACATTTTGTCGGCTTAGTGACACTAAAACGTATTGGAACGTAAAAAATTGCCATTTTTCAGAAATGAATGAAGTAGTGATTTATGAGTGCAAATAAATCATAGTCAAAACAAATCCATATCCAGGCATCGTAGACACAAGGGCTTCTGACCCTAAAATTGATTCGTTTTTATGCCACTAAGGTGATGATAAGCGATAATGCTGCGCAAGATATATGAATAGATTTAATACTATTTTTCTTAAATATAATATTTTTTAATTAATAAGTTTGATCAATAAACAATACAATTATATATTGTTCTGTAATTACATTTAAAAAAATCTCCGTACCGGATTTATTGGCCGAACTAAACTCCTTTAGATTACCCTCGACAAGTGAAACCAAAGAATCGTTTTGGCAGTAACCTGTGTATTTGTTCTTTTATGGTTCGTAGCCCTAGGCTTGGAGAGGTTTGGCAAACCATCAGACCATCCTCGCAAGGTAAAAGGTTTTCCTCCAAGGCCATAGATCAGGATTGAGGGATATTTATGGCTGCCCCGCCTCCCCCCTCCAATATTTATCAGTTGATAATCAGTATGGAGGATATATCTAGCCATAAACCATCCCTTCCGATATTAGGGGAGGTTCCGCCCGACTTAATATTAGCCGATTTTCAATATCAACTTTCTCCTTTCAGTTTATTAGAGTTGAGGAAACTTCATATTGGGCTCGTTGAGGTGTCGGTTCAGTTCCTGATTTAATATCCGGAAAAATTGTAAATTCACTTCCCAAACTCCTGGTGTTGGAGGGATATTTTTATAAGTATATTCGCATAGATTTGTTTTAAAGTTAGTTAAAGTTCTTAGGAGATCGAGTGGTCAGCGCTGTTCTTCAACCATTCGATTTATTACAGTCATGACATTATTTTTTATTGTACGAGCACATATTAAATCATGGTCCAACCTAAGGCCAACGTCTAATATTTTCTATAAAAACTTGCATGATGTTTGTTTTCGACAAAAGTTTCGAATCTGGGATCGCATTGCCGAGATGTCAAATACTCTATCTAAATAGGAACCTAAGAAGTGTGTTTAATTGAATACAATATATTTTCAGTGTAAATATGGAACCCGAACCATTAAAAGCTCATCATGATAAAATTTATGAATGAAGTACAATTATTTCCTTTTTATTATTATTATTTCCTACTACTACTCATTCCCTAATTGCATCAATTGAATTACCTCAAGCCATTGAGAACTCTATCGGATCTACAACTTCCTAAAATCGACCGAGTAAGGTCAGATGAGCGGAAGTGGGTTCAAAGAGTCCGGAAGTCCTCTCAGTTCTCTATCCGGTCCAGATCAATGGAACTTTAATCAGTCGCGAAAACGAAAGCATTAATTTAAAAGCCGGATCGTGTTTCCGATTGGTTGTGTACTTTTATCCATTTATTTTGCGGAGTTCAAATGGCGCAGAGAGGTGCATAAGAAGGTGCACTTGATATGGGTAGTTAATGTGACAATGTAGTTAATTGGTTTCTCTGAGTTTAGAGTGCTGAGTTGGTATACTGAAGGTTACGGGTTCAAATCCGGCTGTGGCAATTTATCCGCTGCAGAGTGATAATTAGACACTCCTGGGGCTGATCCAGCCTCTATTGAGTTGGTACACTAAATTAGGAGGAAAACCTGGCAATCGAGTTTCGTATCGAGCAAATCACCATTGTCCTAGTTAGTTTTAGTTGCTGTACTTAGGATCCCAGGTTCACATTCAGCTGTGGCTGATAAATTAATTAATCTCTTTGGAAGGTGAATTGAAGAATATCCCTGTGTTAAAGTATGATCTCGGTCAAATCAACTACCGTCCACTGAATTCATGGGGAATACTGAATGTACTGAACCTAAATGGGTTATGGTAGAGGAAAAGGTAAGGTATTGCAATAATTAGTTTTAATCATAAATGGTGGTCGCTGAGTTTCTGTTCTGAAGGAGACGGTTAAAATCAGGCTGTGGCAGATGATTGTGCTTAATCTGTTTAGAGCCAAATATGCATCCTGTGTGATCTGCAAAACCTCTATAAAGTAAGTCGTCTCGATTGTGAGAAAAACCAGGGTGTTTAGTATGTTCTCATCAAAAACACCTTGAAAAACCGTTGGCTTAAAAACAGTACATTCTCTACCATACAGTACATTCTTAAGACCGTTCATGGATTCTAGTTATTGTGACTAATTATGTTAAATTTCCTTTACCAATTAATGTTATTATATTTATCAACCAATAATACTTGAACCCTCATCGATACCATCATACCCGTAGAAAAACTAATCCGTCACAGAAGGACGAGCTAACATAAGGATCTTCCCAATAAAAACTGATTAATAGTGTCCTGATCGAGGAAGAAGGCCCGTCGAACCGACTTGTCATCATCATGAGGACCATTAATCATGAGGATTATCAGAGAGAAGAACTAATCAGGACGAAGCCCGTGTCCAAGGATGAGAGATAACGGTGCCCTCTACAAGGCTACGAGCTCTTCCATGGTTCATTCCCTTCGATTTAGCTTAGAGTCCTGTGTGGCCGAAGAGGAGGTGTCCGGGCCGGGGTTCTGTCGATATTTCACTTTTCGAAGGACTAAGGCTATAGCTTCCACCTCTCCTCGGACATCTTCCTCTTAGTTCATCTCGACTGGGTAATTTATCATTCCTTTAGGAACAAGAAAAAAAAAGCCTCGAAAGCCTGGGGCGCCTACCGCCTGTTGTATAATATCATGGCTAATTGAATAGTAATCCTGTGATTGAGTTGTTTTGTCATCGAGAAATATCTCGTATCTATAAATAATAATGATGTAATAAGCTTAGAAATAAATCTATCTTGAATATTAGTTGACCTTTTATTCCTATACATGGTCCAGGCAGAGGTTAAAGAATCAAACCCTTATATAGTGATATACTATGATATCTTAGAAACCGAAGTTTCGATTCCTTGCCTCGACAGCCCTGAAAAATATCTACAATTTAGTTCCATTTTCTTCCCCATAGAAATAAATCAATCATATTTAAGAAAAAGCCTGATTAAAAAAATAATTTTAGTACTGTGAGTTTTGTTGAATGTTATCCGATTCCCTTCCTTGTTAAGGTGAGGAAAATTGACTATATGGCGTAGGTTTAAAAACAATATAAATACCTTAAAATAATATTAAAAACGAAGAATCTTGAACTGATTACTTGATTAGGATTTACGATGTTTTATTTACTTAAACATCCTTCCTTGTCTTAGGGCAGTACGAGTTTTGGCAACGTTAATTATCATACAATAAGGGATTGCCGAAAGTTCGATAATTCTTTGTATCAGTAGTTTCCAACAATGTTTTTTAACCTGGCCACCCTTTTTCAAATGAAGACCTTCCTCACCTCCTTGGACAATATGTTGTATTGCCGTATGAAAAAACAAATATTTCATTGAAAAAAAAATATGTAGTTTTACCGTCACCAGATACACCATTATAAGATTCAATTTAAGATAAAGAAAGAAAGATAAAGATAGCAGATTTCAATAAACTTCAATATTGAATATTTTACGATGTGGGGATCAAATGGCAACTTGGGACGACCTGTGGTTTAGTGGTTAGCGTAACAAACTTCTAAGCCCAAAATCGCGGGTTCGTTGGCAGGTGGCCCTAAGATTTTTTAAAGGGAGTAAAAAATCCTTAGTTAGGCCGTCCTTCGGAAGGGCCGTTAAACGGGGGTCCCGAGCCTGTACGATGTCAGGTACTCGTTTAAAATCCCTATCCTAATTAAACCTGGATAGGCAAAATTTAGAGCTCCCACTGTAGCATCGTCCGGTTAGCCATCGCTGCAAAAAGTGACGCTAAATGAGCAAACAACAACTTCCAACTAAATTAATTCTGGAATTATTTTTTATTGCCTAAGACGACGAGTATATAAATATTTACCTCATTCCAGATGACAATAACAATCATTCAATCAATATAGTCTATCAATATATAGTCTATCAATCAATATAGCACACTTACCAGTGACGGTTTATTAATAGTTAAATAATTCTGTCATTGATGTTTTCTTAGCATCCTCCTTGGAATAGGCCCAGACCGGAGGATTGGAAGGACTGTAGAGATGAGAAGACTGTAAATATCGGAAGGGACAGGTAGCTACCGAATAAATATAACAATACAATAACTACCATAACAGTGGAAATATTTTGGACCTTCCTTCGGAGGTGACAATGGAACAGGTATGGCTGCCTTTGCTCCAGCTGGCATCCACCGCTTTGAAGAAAAAATAGTGTCAAAGAGATTTCTCCTTCCTCAGTTCTTCTTAATATCCCTACTTTAATATTTACACCCGGTCTTTACCTGCGTCCTTTCATATTAACTTTATAACTTTCCCAGGTTAACTGTTAAAAAAAAAAATGAAAAAAGGAACAACGTCTCAGTAGTGAGAAATTCACGAAACTTAACAAAAACAAAGATTTTAACGCTTAAAAAGTGAAATGAGGAAAATAAATTTTAGAAAGAAAATTTCAATCACCACAACATGAACCTTTGCTAACGTACAACATTTGTTAAACATTCCTCTATAATGGTTTTTATTCCTAATCAATAACTTAAAATCAGCATCTATGGATATGATACCCCTAAGGCAAAGTCAACCGTACCACTACAACCCATGTTGGGTTCATTACTGCTGAACCGTACTGTTACCAAGCCAACGGTTGTGCAGGGAGGAGATTCGTCATAGATCACGCTCAACCACCAGGTCTTCAGATCCCACACAGTTCATTCATGGCTGGTAGCAGATTAAATTTATCTGCCTCAGTTGGATTTAAACTCAGGGCAACATCTCAGTGAGTTAGCCCGACTACTAAGGCCTACTGTACCTACTCAACTAGCCTGCTCCCTGAAGTCAGAGTTACAATAAGATAAATTTTATTTCTATTTAGCAGACATAAGGCTTGTAACAAAATTATTATATTAAGTAATAAGTTCTTAATTTTAACTTTTTTGTGTCTTTGTTTATCTGCACTTATCGTTATATTACTTATCTTTAAATATTAAATACTTCAACATTAATCGATTTATAATTATATAGAGTTGAACTAATGATAAAACAGGCCTAGTTAATTTTTTTTCTCTTTTCAAATTTGTACCTATCAATTACAAAATTTCATAAACAAAATGACATGAGAGGTCTGAAGAAGAACACTACGCAACGTTCCACTCTTGTGGTGATTTAATTTTCTATGATAATAGGTCCCTCCTTAATTTATATTTAAACCAATAAAAATCATTAATTAAAATAATCAAGTTTGTGTTATCATAGGAATTATTACGTATCTACACCTTACATCAAATAACAGTGGACAAAATATAGTCTTTATGATTAACTTTAATTTAGAGAAAATTGTGAATTGTTTTAGAATAGCATACCTATATTCGACCCTTAATTAATGAAAAATTTGAGTCACCCAAGTCGTCAAGATTAGATATCCTCTTCTCTTCAAACCATTTATTTACAAAAGTTTGAAAAAGAAAGAGTAAAGAAGTAAAAAAACATACAAAAAAAATGACATGGCACTTCTGTATCATTTCTCACTTCTTCCGAAATCTTTTGAAAATTATTTATAAATATCTCGTCGACATATCTTTGACCATCGCAGAATATCGTCCGAGCTCTCAAGTTCCTCAAATTCCATTTTAAGGATAGCCTCAATAGAGATATCATATTACAGGAACGCTTGGAATATTTAAGTTTTATAGGCTTGGTATATCCTAGCCATTGGCGTTATGTATTAATCACCTCTCCCTCATCGCGTTCAGGAATTCGTTCCTCTGAGGTCTTCTTTCAGCTAAATCTTTGATCTCGGAGGAGGATGTGATTAGGAAATGCCTTTGTAGTTAATGGTTTTGCTAAAACTATTAGCGAGAAAACCTTCACCTTTGCAGCTTGAAACCCTCTTTTCCTTAAACCTTTGAAGGCTTATTATTTTATCCCAAGATGACTCAAGCCAATTTATGTAGCCACTCACTCAGCTGAGTTGGGTTTGGAGTTCATAGTTCACCTCGGACTTATGTTCTTAGTTGCTTATATCCTTCCTCGCCATCTGGTTTTTAATTTTTATTGGTTAAACTAGCTTTTGCCTACGGCTTCGCTCGCGTGGAATTCGGTCTACCACATAAAGTTTCCTGACGTAATTTCATAATTTAATTTTTTTCAAACTATAAGTTACTCGTACATCCGAAACTTCAGATATCTAACTTCAAAACTGGCGGATTCCATACAGTCTTTGTACGCCTATTATATTGAGAGGGGCACCCTTGGAGGTGGAACTGTCCCAATTCCTTTCTTAGTGCTCATTTAAGCTATACAAAGAATCTATATGCGAATAAGTGTATTAGTCAATCAGATTACAGTTTTATATAAACTTCGTCTGTGTGGTTTGTTGATAAAAAGTAGCCTATGTCCTTCCCTAGGCTTGAGATTATCCATATCAAACTTCATCACAGACGGATCAGCACAGCCGTGAAACATACATTGACACTGATTAACAGACGGGACGGACAGAAGTTTACTGTTGTTCGTTTCAGTAAAGGATTAGTATGTAACGTTATTAAATTTGTTGAAAAGGATTACTTAGTATAACGGTTTCACTTGTCGTACGGCAGCAGCGAGAAGTGAATTTTTTTTTTTCTTGTTAGCCCCTTGACTAAATAAGATAAGGATATACGGAATAATCTCTTTTACTGCACCAGGTGCATTTTTA
This sequence comes from Arma custos, assembly GCA_037127475.1. Taxonomy (NCBI): domain Eukaryota; kingdom Metazoa; phylum Arthropoda; class Insecta; order Hemiptera; family Pentatomidae; genus Arma; species Arma custos. Next base: position 104,612,480 of record CM073760.1, on the reverse strand, counting down.
GAGAATAAGATTAATGTGAATAAGATTTTCTTAAGAATAATTTGATGGTAGGAGTGGGGTTCTAGTGATGGGGCTCACTAGTTCTTTCTGATTGGAATTAGTTAGTAGTTTACTCAGTCCATGTTGAGTGTCTGTACATGTGTTTGCCAGCGCTGAGGTCGGCCAGTCGGTGTAAGTGTGTTGAATAGTGGATTCGTGCAGTGTTGGAAGAAGTGAATTATGCTATTTGATTTGTTTTGTTCAGCGAAAATATGTAGATTTTGCGATTTGCCTAACTTTTTCACCCCTTAGGGGTAGAATTTCGGAAAATCCTTTCTTATTGTATGCCTACGTCATACTAAGAGCACACCTTCCAAGTATCAGGTCTCTACGATCAGCGGTTTAGGCTGTGCGTTGATCCGTCAGCCAGTCTTTCAGGACAAAGCATTTTATATGTATAGATGATACATAAATAAATGTTAGGATTTGCGATCCCTGAGTTTCGATGCTGATAACACTGACTTATCTTCGCCTATAAATCTCCCTCCATTAAATTCCATCAAAACCTCAAGGTCGCACCTAACATAATCATCCCATCTACGTTTGGCAGATTATTGCAGATTAATCTATCAATGATTCGATAGTCTCTACGACTAATTTGATTGGCCTCCTACTACCTTAATTAGTTTTGTTTGTTTTAATTAGTTTTGTACAAGGTGTTGTTTAGATTTCTAAATACTTCTGCCAGTTTAAACTTGTAATATTTTAAAAAATGTTTGCTTTGTTTTCTTATGATTATTTATACAATTAAATTATTTAAATGTTATTAAATTTACTTTTTGTCTAATAAATTAATTATATCGTGTTAATTCCATTTTGTTTTACTGTCTCATAAGAGAAATAATTATATAGTCATATTGGATGGCAACCCGCATGGCAACTAGGGGTGTAGTGGTTAGCCAAACATTCTTCTATGCCCAAGATGGTGGGTTTGCAGCTCGGCATTTGATTTTGATGTATTTGAAAGGGATTATTAATTAATAATCATTAGTTATGCAGTACTTCGAAAGGAACGTAAAATGGGCATCTCGAACCTCTTATGCCAGTTGCTCGTTAAAGATGGCTATCCCAAATATAAAGCAAAATTTTAGGACTTTCGATGTAGCATCTACCGATTAGCCATTACAGCATAAATAGACGTTAAATCAATGAAGGACCATTGGCTTTGAAATCTACGCTTAATTTTAGAATTAATTTGGCAAAATTCTACCGATTGATTATTAATTATTAAAAGGTATAACAATTACTAAAAAATTTAATCTTCAATTTTAAATTTGTGCCAAAATAATGTATTACAGCTGCCAATTAAATTGTTAATTTTCTAAAATAGTTATTGTATATATTAAATCCAATAAGTAATCTTTCGGTTATTTCTTCATAGTTACTATGTACTATAATAATTATGATACTATAATTCTTTATATGATACTATGTACTTTTCATGTAAGCCCTTTTGTTACGCGTTTTTTAAAATTAAATATAAATAAGTTTATAGATTAGGTTTGTTTTATAACACATTAATTAAAACCGCTTTTTATTGAGAAGGCTATAAGTATATTTAGTGACAGATAACGTGAAGAGTAAGAGAAGAGTAAAATTAGCCCACTTAATGTCGAGATAGAAGAGTTATACACGTGCAACTGTAAAGCTACGTATTTATACTATGATGGAAAGAAATACACATACTAGAAAATAATTAAAGTTATATTATGTTTTTATATTAATATACCTAATAGTAATTATTAATATAACGATGAATATAATCTAGTAATAAATAAACTTAATTAAATAAAACCTGTACAACTAAATTGCGAACAGTACTTACTAGAGATATGCTGTTTCTAGGACAACGATTGTTCCGAGGGAGTACGTGTAGGATACTCACTTAATAGAGTCTGGGTGAGCACCAGGAGGGTCTGTATATACTACAGGATAATAATAATAAATATAGCGGTTTTTAAAAACCACAAACATTGGTCAAAAATATACTATATTATGTATATTAATGATCTGATTAATCTTATGATCTATTAAAATTACATTTTCAAAATATCTGGTGTGTCCTCTAACAGGCTGCTGTCTAGAACAAGTACCTTCGAAGTATCTTCCGTAAATTTCTATTTCTTTTTTCATTCTTTTAGCATTTTGCATAATTTATCCACCTGGATTATTTCAGGAGAGAGCTTCCAGGTATGCGAAAAACACATACTATACAAAAAAATAAAAAAAACCTAAAACTATGGTGAAGTTAAATATTATTCCTTTATTGTTATTCTAAAGGGATTTAAAAAATAAGAATTTTAATAAAATATAAAAAATAAAACCTTTAATAAAAAAAACAAACATTATGTTTCGATCGAAAACGAGAAAGAATTATAAATTATATAAAATTCTTTATAAACATTACATAAATTAATATTATATAAATAAAATAGAGCCAAAAACTCAAAAAGAAACACTATTATTTATTATAATGCAATGGGGAAAAACCACAATGCAAAGCCTTATGTTTCAAATCTAGTAATACACCCACTTACCAGTCGACGTTTCGCCTATTCAGGCATTATCAAGACACAAAAACAAAAAGGGGTTATATGAATGACATCTCGAAGAAAAAGGTGCAATACATCCCAACGATCAACAGCCCAAACAGGCTCTAAACATGGGACAGCACCCCACCATCAAGACTTTCAACATACAACTGAAAAGAAGGTAATACAACATACAAAAAACATAAAACACACAAAACATATCAAGTAATACTAACCTATATAAATGTATACACATTAGCAAAGTAAGCCAATTTTTCCTTTTAAAATATTCAACGTTTCCGAATAATATTGGTTCAAATTCCTACAATCTGTTTTATAATTAACCGAAATGTCAATCTTTTGCGCAATCTGCATGGCCTCGAACAACTTCCTTCTAGATCCATCACTCTCTTTGCAAACAACTTTAGCATTCTCAAAATCAAATTGATGCTTACAGGTTTTGGTATGCTGGGTCAATGCAATGCTGTGTATTACTAGATTTGAAACATCAGGCTTTGCATTGTGGTTTTTTCCAATTGCATTATAATTAATATTATATAAATAAATTATAATTATATAAAATTATAAAAGAGTTATAAATGAATTATAACTAATACCGTTGGTTAATTTTTGTAATACAATTTTTCTGCAATCCTCATACAAGACTGAAAAGCCAAGAAACTGCTCGACGTTTTCGCCTACTTCAATATTTACTGGATAAACGCTCTAAGCTCCCAATTAATTTCAAAAGACTCATTTACATGAAAGTTATCAGACCTAATTGGACATACGGAGTTGAGCTTTGGGGCTCTACTAAACCATCCAATTCATCTCGTATCCAATCCTTACAAACCAAAATTCTTCGTAAAATCCTCAATACTCCTTACTATGTCACAAACAAACTAATCCATCATGATATTAATATCCCATATGATGCTGAAATGGCCCAAACTAAATACCTATCCTCTTATGACAAGCTCTGTGCACACTTGAATCAGCTAGTCTCTCTCAACTTGCTTCCCATACTATTCCTGATTTCCCTCCGAGGCGTCTGAAAAGAATATGACCTCGAGGACTTCTAGTATAGAAGTTTATTGGAGTGCTACCGAAGTGTAGTTTCTCCACAAGTGCTTTGTTTTTTTCATGTCATTTGTTTATATTGGGAGATTTAGTTCTTGTAATATTATTATAGTTGTAAATATCAATAAATTAATCTAGAAAAAATGTTTACTGCTAATGCAATTCAGTGTAGTAATTTTTTACATAACTCTTTGTTTGACGGATTCAAACTAGAAATTTATTTATATGCTAATTAAAAAAACAGATGTTGAAGAGCTGTTTTCTCTTTGTTTACTTTTTCGTGCTATTATAACTTGTCGATGACCCTTAAAGTTTGCAGAAGTCAATACTATTAGACCTGAAGTGTTAAATCGATATCAATGAATTATACTATGAGAAGTTACTATCTATAATGAAAATATTCTTCTCCAGAGTAGGCTGTGTTACAACTAGAAATAAAGTTTAAATTAATGAATTATATTAAATCATACGTCTACTATTTCTTTTCAAAATCCACTTTTTATTAAATAAACAACAACAGTCGATTGAAGCCAATTGCTAATGGTAAAATTAATTATTTATCATATAATAATTCATCCTGCATTTTTAAATATTCTATCATATATAATAGGGTTTTAATATATTTTTTTTTTGTTTTAAACATACTATGTTGTCTCCGCTTTTATGCCTTTATTGTAAAATGCTAATTTGGACTGTAATTTAACCTAATATAAAGATTAACACACCTTCATCTTTGCATACAGTAATTTATCATAACAAATTTGTACCGTCTTTTATTATCGTATAAATTTGCCATTCCGGGCCGTTTTTTAATCCTAACGATCGGGATTCAATATATTTTTAAAAAATCTCTCTTAACAACCTTAGGCTTATTTTATTACTACCATAATCCTTGACTCATGCACGAAATAGAATAAAATTAAAACATATATTAAAACCTTGAATGTTTTTTATCATTATTTTCCATCCTCAAACACTCTATAGAAAAAAAAACATAATTCTCAAAGGTAAATATCGTATCTCTGAATAACCAAGAGCAAAAGATGTTCTACAAAAAAAAAAGTTAGTAAAAATAATTTCAGATAAAAAAAATGGAATTTTAACAATTCCTTCATGTATTTTATTTTATTTTGCTTGATATAATTTTGAAAATGTATTCTGAACGTTGCAGCAACATTGTAAGAAATTAAAAAAAAGGACACTATTATTTTTGTTTATTTCCACCATTAAAAAGAAATTAAACATTCTTGTATTGTGTTCGTGAAACGTGAAAAATAATTTAAAACCAGAAACATATATCCAGAAATCTAGTCGTATTTCAGCGATATGGCCTTGTCATTTGAATCCACTGTTATATAACATTATTCATAATGTTAAGGTTGGAAAAGATTGTACTCGATTCATGTTTCAGTTTATGTTAGAAATGTTAAAAAATTATATAACATTACACTGTTTAAAAATCATAGCGGATTAGAATTTGTTAAATTATTGTTAAATCATTTCATATTACAAAGAGGGGACGTTGTTTTCAATACATTATATTATGATTGTACTTGTTTTAGTGTTATGATATTATTTTAATAATTTTTTTATATTCGATTTATTATACTCAATAAAATTTTCTTAATTTTCTCATTATATATACCTCTACGTTGTTTTAAAATCATTACTAGGTTGGATAATTTTCTGTTCAATAATGTTTTAATCCAATGATATATGGTACGTCAAGAAACACACATGTTTATATACATACGTGTTTTAGTGTTGATATTATTACAAAAAATCTTTATGTTAACATATTTACAAATTATTAGGGATAGTGACCATTTTTTTAAATTTTGTAATTAAATGATACCGATGCACTGTTTAAAAATCATTCTCGACTTGGAAAGTTTGGCTAATGTTAAATAATTTGTCAAAATCGAGAACGGTGTTTTATGATTTTCTGTAGTTTAGTAGTTATAATATTTTAATATTTGTTTTTTTTTCTTGTACCACTAAACCCATGAAGGGCCTTGGGTTCAGTACTTGGTTGAGGCTGCTCTGTTTCTGGGACAATGGTTGTGGAGTTAAGAGGTTCCCCCCTCCCCAATTATGAGAATCCAATTTAAGACTGGGTGAGCCCCAATAGAGTTTCTAAATCCCAAAGGATCTCTTGACTTTTAACAGATAAAATTAGTTATCTGCTACAACCTTCAGGACGTCAACTCATCGCTCTACCGCTAAGCTAAACCTCTCCCTTTTTATTCTACGTTTGAGACTAAAATACATAGTATTATTACGAATTGCGATTTTTCTTTATTGATACTAATGTCTTCACTTATTGTCGTTGTTAAGTATTTATTGGGCTCCCTAGCTATTTTTAACTTTTCGGTTCTGAAGATAAACACACTCGATACCCAATGATAATGTTTCCCACCGTATCCCCTACTGTTCCTAACACGAGGTGGTCCACAGATGAAGATGTTCAGCATAATCTCAAGATATATCAGGAAGTCTGAGGAACACCCCGCTGTGAGAGGACGAGCATAAACATTTGATATGGCGGTGAATCCTGCTTGAGGAAACACGTGCTTCGATTATTTACTTATTCTGGCTTAAGAGTTTAACAGATAATGATGAATAAATACTAAATTACAGAAGATGTGTGAATAAAGTAGTGTAGATGAAAACTGGCTTTGTTCTTATATTTTTTTTGTTTACTGAACACATTTGTATTTATTAAGATCTTAAACTTTCTAAAATATAAATAATAATCATATAGAATAAATATAATTTCAATCCCCATGGCATCCATATCCGGAAATTAAATAATTACTTACTCTCGGTCGGTTTGGATACCATTTTGCGGATATCTATAATCTAATCATAAAAATGTTATTATACTAATGATTATTATAAATACACAAAATAGAAATAATGAGCAAAATTTAAAATTACAACTAATTATTTAAATCTTTTTTAAAAAAGTTGAAACTTGGTGCTATAGTTATATCGTGTTGAATATGAATAAAAAGCTTTTTAAATAAAAGTCAAGAGAATGCCCAACTGAATATTTTGTGGTAATTGTTCAGTAACAACTGTTTATTGCGTAATAAAGATCATAAGTTATAAAGGGGATGTTGAACGAGAAAAGTACTTTTCGATGTCCTATTATTAGATACGTCGATATCTACACTGTTTATGTATCCCTTGCTTTATTGCATTCTCATATCCCCGTTCTGCTCATTTAAAATTATATATTTTTTATAGTGTAATTAACGTATTGTTATATTATGTATATTAATAATGAAGTGTTCATAGTGTTAATGTTTGTTGCATTATTTAACATAATCGAAACAAAGTAACGATTCAACAACCATGGATAAGCACTGCCTTTTACTAATATAAATACATCTTAGGGAAATTATTAAACTTATTTTAGGAATATCGTTTAAAAAATCGGTGGCCAAATTCAAAGAATACCTATCCCTGAATACCAATTTCTTAATAATGAGTGTTTTATACTTTTGAAATTTATACTTTTGTTTTAATGTTGAAAGCTTGATTAAAATTTTTAAATCAATAACTTAGTAGTGAAGTAAACTTAATTTATGGAAGTTTATTTACGTATTATGTAAACTTGGGTATACATATATAACTGGTTTTTCTTAGCTGTATCTTTTTAGTTTGTTTTATTTCTTACCCAAAAATGTAATTGTGGCATAAAACGTAAACAGTTCAGCTTTTTATTTTTATTTTTTTCTCGAGGTTCTACATTTATTAATGTTTCAATAAAATGTGATTATTTTAAATATACATTTCTTTCATTAATTTAAATTTTATTTTTATGTAAACCTATGCAATTCAACTTCTTATTAGTGAAATAAGAAGGCTTTAAACTTTTCTGTAACTTTATTTAATTATTTAAGTAGTCATCAACCATGACTTCATTTAATTATAAATGAAATAATAATCTAATTCAATCATATTTAAAAAAAATATACATATTAACTCATTTTAATGAATAACTACGCTAATGGTATTCTAATTCCATTATTTAAAAAACCTGAGCCACCCTTGTTGGTCTAAGGCCCATAGCATAGGTATCTAACGACTGATGACGTAAATAAAAAAACAATATTTTATCTTGATTAAAAATCTTGTTTCGTACATAAATAAAATAAACTAGTTTGAAAGGTCTCCATTCCACGGTAAGCTTAATAATATAAAAATGGTGAGCCTTTCAGAATTTGACTGGTGAATTGTGAGTTTATTCATATACAAATATATTAGTACGTCCCTACATGTATTTGTTTTGTGCACCGGCCTGTTTATTTATTTACTTTGTGCGGTGTTTTAATTCCGCATATGTAAATCCTACATTCCCGTGCAATAAACCATGTCCTGAAAGGTATAATTGCCTTGAACCTTTCGCTACCGAAGAACTCATTGCTTAAATTCTAATTATTGCTTATAAGATGTTTAGTTAACAGTATTTATTCTATTTAGTAAGGTGTCTTGTCTTTGGCCTTCAGAAAAGCTCGCGAAAGTTCAAATGGTAAGACGTTTATCAAGTTGTGTAAAAGGAGTATGGACATCGGCGAAAATAAATCTGAATAAGTTATCTGCAATAAAATAGATTTTGCATTTGTTTTGCAGATAACTCCAATAAAAAAAAAAATCGTATTGACGGCTTTACTTGTTATTTTATTGGCCTTAAACTTTCACAAGCAAATCTAATAGTTTAAATGGAAAAAATGACCTCTCCGGCGAGGAATGGAACCCCGGTCTCCCGCGTGACAGGCGGGATACTTACCACTATACTACCGAGGACTGTAAAAATATGTGCATAGTCTTCATCATGATTCTTATTATGTCAATTTTATTAAATGTAATAAAAGTATTATTGATTAGTCAGTAATTTGAAATTAAATTAAGAAGAAATAATAATGTTTGCAAATCTCGAAAAACATCTACCGTGGATCTTTATGCTTAGGTACTTCTAATAACACGAGAAAAAAAATGATAATTCTTAGTTCGAAAGGTACTAAGAATAGGTTTTTTACAGGGTTTACGTTTCAAGTTCACAAAGGGTTTTGTGGACAATTTTCAGTAATTTTAATTTTTTTTAATTAGTACATTTACATTTTAGAATTGTATAATATAATAATACTTAGTTAGTTAGTTAATTGTGGTCTAATCATTATAATTGTGTTAAGATTATCCAATGTAGATTTGGTTGTTTACAGAAGATAACACTGATTTTTTTTTGGAGGGAAAGATAAAGACATGTTATTATTTGTGATTGCGTGTCTATAATGGTCAAATACATTTTAATATTTTGATTTAATTGCTTTGTTTATCGTCATTTGATATTTTTTTTAATATGTCTTGCGTAAAATACGAGTCTCATTCCACGAAGGTTTGCACCTTCCACGTATCTTACTTACTGTTTAGAATATTACTTATTTCATTATCAACGGTTGAGAAAAAAATGACCCGTCATCATAATAGATATTCCGACAGAGAGTAATACGCTGAATTTATTTTAGCTATGGTTATTTATTTTTGTTCATTCGCTTTTATAAATAACATTTATGGAAGCGAATGAAGAATAAAGCTGTAAGTTGAATCTTCAAATATCTTCTCTACTACGATCATCTACAGAATCATAACGAGTGTATTTTTCGTATTATCATATTGAAGGAATTGTTACTTAAGTGACAATCTGAAAATCACTTATTCACACATTCAATAGATACACGTTGTAAGGACAGTATGTTTAATAAGGTGTTATCCCGCTTATTGTGTGTTTGATCAATTTATTTTGTGTTTTAAAGACAATACATATGTCTTGGCTTCATTATATGATAAGAAACTACTGTACATTAACGAAATGTATTACAAGACGTTTTGGTCATTATTAAGTATCTACCACCGGATTTATGCTTAAGTGTTATGAAGGGTTAAGTGTCCGAATTATAGAGGTTGGATGTGCCCCAAAAGGGTCTACTGACTTCTGTTGGGGGGTTGGTCATGGATCGTCCACTAAAAATTATTGTTTAATTGATTTCTATTCAGATTTGAATGGTTTTGGATCATTGTTTTGGAGACACACATACTAAATTATACTTTAAGTTGATAAAAATTATAACTTATGTTCTTGAGAACTATTTTTTTTTGTTACTCAATGAAAACAATTTTTTTTGTAGCAATGACTAGTTGTGATAGGATTTTTGTTAGTTTGTATGTTTATTAATTTAACGCCAATGAAATGGCTAATCGGACGATACTACAGTGGTTGTCCTAAATTTTGCCTATTCAGGCATAATTAGGATAGGAATCTTTAACGAGTACTTGACACCGTACAGCTCTGCGCTTCATTTTACGCCCCTTCCAAAGGACGGCTTAACCAAAGGTTTTGACTCCCTTTTAAAAGCTTCCTTCCACCTGTCTGGATGCGAACCCAGAAATATTAGTTAATTATGCTAATTATACCACAGGTGATCCCAATTAAATTCATATAAACACCCTATTATTCATTACTGTTTTGTGAATAATGATGCACTATTTTCGATTAAGTTGCCAATTCTAAGGGTCTAGGACTAGAAGCTTCTTAATCTTCGTGTTGGCGATGACATTTATATTTTCGTACAGCAATAAATTCGCAAGACATCTTAAAATTTATATGAGTTGACTTAGTACAGAAGATATTTAGGGTGTATTAATGCGGCGAAGCAGCGACAGGGTGAGCAATTATATGCGCCATTTGCGCCGCTTCGTCTCGGACACGTCTTCGGCTGCCCGCGAGCGATTTGGTTCAATGTGTTAGCAGAAAATGAACAACAATAAAGCGTACAATGTCACTAGGGTTGTATTCTTGCCAGTGACAATAAATATCTCTCCTTGGGAATTTACTGAACAATGGATTTAGCATCCATTTTCTTTCATCTTAGCATCTATTTCATTATTTTTAAAAATTTGTTTATTGAAATGTATTATATATTATAAAAATACAGGAAGAAAATAGAACGAATGATATGCAATGGCGTGGGATATAGGCAAGTAGTGAAACTGCAAACTGACAATTCTCAAATACCAAAATTCAACTTTAAAGGTCACAATGCCATCTTTTCAGACGCCTCGGAGGATTATCGGGATCGAATAGGTTGCTAGGTTGAAAACTAATGGGTTTGAGTGCAAATTAAGTTTATTGTAAAAGGACTAATAACGGTTTCGGGCCAAATCAGCGACAAATGGAACATTGGTGGCTTTATTCGTACCAACTAACGAGCATTAAGATTGTTGACGTTATTTCAACAAACGTTTGTAATTTTCACTTTCTTTTGAAATCATTACAGAGGAAATGTGTTATAGCCTATGTGTTAGAGCAGTTATTATATTAAAACTGTTTTTTTTTTTGTTTATTCATGTGATGTCATTTTATGCTGCTTTGACTGTCACGTGCTACTGAGTCATAAATTTTGATTTCCAAGGTATAATCAGGGTAGAGGTCGTTAAGGAGTACCTGTCACGATTATCTAACCCCCATTTACGTCCCTTCCGAAGAACGGCATAACCATGGATTTTTTACTCAATATATAAAATTCTTAAGCTGCTAACCTAAGAAGGTTATATGCTTTCCATTACACCACAGATGACCCTAAAACTGTTTTAATTTTTAACGATATAAGAGACAGTCGTATTTTCCATTTCCATGGGACTTCTTCAGTCTTGGCGTTAAGTTTACTTCGGTATTCGTGAACTTCAATTCCCGGGTTTTCATTGTATTGCCCTTCAATTCATATAGGATTCGCTTTGAATCCCTATTTAAACCCAATACATCATCTTCGACAGACCCGTGTCAGGGGTCTGTCAGAGACCTATTGTGCAGAATAAGGGATTTAGCCAGGGTGGGTATTGGACTTGGAGGAATCGTCGTTCGGTTCTTCCTTCGAATACGAATACGGGCTAATGCTCTCAGGACCCTTCAGAAACCCTTTGAATTTTTCCCGCTTGTTATTTGTTTCGAAATATCCAATTAAGGAATAACTTCACAAAATTCAAAGGGTCGTCTTTGTAAAGATTTCTATATTAATGAAATATTTCTTTACAGTAAAATATAATAATATTCAATATTTTATTTCTTTTGTTTGAGTGTATTCATCCTCTCAGTAAAAGAAACGAAAAGTCATACAGAATTATTCTTTTTAAGAATCTTGAAATATTTTAATAAAACCCGAAATATGTAATATTTATATTTTTTGAAAAAAGTATATATCTTAAAAAAGTATGTGACGTTAGATAACGAACAACGTAAAATAATACAATATGAAAGGATTTTTGTTTCATAGTGATTTTGTTTATTAAAACAAAGCACCATAAAAACTAATCCATCACAATGATAAGCCATTTTTAACTGAAGCGATAGAAAATTCATTATAGTAAAGACAAAAAAATACAGTTGAATGCTTATTTATTTTTTAGATATTGTTAAATATTCATTGTGCTAGGTGCATTTGTTTCTTTAAGCTATTTATTTACTTAAATATTACGTCTGTAACATGTGGGCTATAGATATCATGTTTTTAAAAACAGAGATAAATTCATATGTATATTTTATAACAGGAAGCAAAATGAAATAATAACATGAACGATTATTGCTTAGACTGCAGGGTTTTTCACTTGGTGAGTGGCCCGAATGGTTTTATTATGTTAAAAAAAAGCTATTAAATACAAACAAATATTTTTTTTTATTAAATAGTGGTTGATATTTCATGGGAGTTCGGTCAAAAAAGAGAAAACTCACAAAGTATGATATCGATTTTCGTATAAATGGATTTACAATCTGTCGTTTTTACCAAAATGGCTGACAGAATTTAAAAACTTACGGAGATATTTATTCGGTAATTAAAAAAAAACTTATTGCCTTATTATGTGATAACAAATATTTGTGTATATTTTTTTGTATAAATAAATTTCCAATTATTTGGTCTACTGTTCCAATATTTCCCTTCCATTTTTTCAAGGGATCATTAGGCACGGTATGATAAATTTATTTTCATTCCATTTCAACCCGGTATTTACCGTTCTGAATTAAATTTGTAAATACTGGAATAGGTTGGGACATTCTTGTTCGAGTATTTTTTAAATTGAAATGTTTTTTAATATTCGTTCAGTTACATTTTTAACGCGCTTGTGCGAATGTATGCAACGAAACATTTGAACTTTAAGAATTATTAAACGTTAAGGGTTATTGAAAATTAAATAATTTAATAAGTTTCTCTCATATACTAAGGCATGCACAAATTAATATTTGTGAAAGGCATATGATTACTGGCAGGATTAATTCGGGGGGGGGAGTCGTATATTTAAAAACATATAAACAATAGTTTTAAAAACTTTAAAAATGCGCTTTTGTCGGTAGCCAAATAAAAGCAAAAAGAAAATGAAGAGGTATTCATTTTGAAAAAAACAACAACTAAAAGACCTGATTATGTATTCACCTGATAGCCTGTCGAACTAAAAACAATGAAATAAATGAACTGTTGATTTTGAAAGTGAGACACTTCCATTTTATAAAGTAAACAAATTAATTAAAACTGAATATTATTACCAATTAACATAATTTTATAGTTTGAATCAATTAACAATCAATATTATTTCAATATCAGTATGAATTTGTTATTACAAATTTATTTGATCAACAATATTTCAAATATGTTGGATTTCAAAGTAAATATCAAGCAATAACATAAAATTGAGCTGTCTCGCTATCAACATCAATGGCTCAAATAATAGTTTTAAAAACTACAAAACACACTTCAATAAGAAACCAAATTAAAAGATAGAATATGATATACAGTAAGTTTAAAATAAGAATAGAGTGATAAACAAAAAAATTCATTTATCGTAATAAAACCTTGCACCCAAAATCCTTCGTAAAATTCTCAACGCTCCTTATTTTGTTAGTAACCAAGTAATCCGCAATGTTCCGTTTGCTGCTGATTTTGCCCGAATCCGATATCAATCTTTTAGAACAAATTTTATTCCCACTCAAACCCACTAATTTCAAACCTAGCAACCTCTTCCTGATAATCTTCCGAGGTGCCTGAAAAGAAAATGGCCTCATAACCTTCTATGTTGAATTTGTTATAGCAGTAAAACTGGGTGTTTTCTCTACTTGCCTTTATCTCGTGGCATTATGTATCTCTTATGGCATTATTTACTTGATGTATTCTATTATACAGTAGAAAATTTCTATAAATCAATTTTTAAAAAAACGTGGTGTGGTTGATCATAACTATTGTAAACATTTTATTGACTGCTATTAGTAAAAAAAGGCACCATGAAAATATCTTAAAAAGAACCCCACGCTTTTTTCAATGAATTTTGGTTCGTACCTATGTATATTCTTGTTTCAAACATATTGAAAATTTTCTTTTAGGCTTCCACGACCACAATGATGAATATGAGAATAATTTTCATCTCAGCTCTGAGAAAGTCAGCAGCATGGTTGACGAAACGTTGGCGAGAAATTTATCTAAACGGTCTAAACCAGAAGAAATAAACAAAGTCTTTTGTAATATTGGAAATTATTTTCAAGTTTTTAGTTTGGTTTTCTAATAAAGCATATTATCTAGTTTTTTTAAAACTAATACTCATCTTCTACTTTTTAGCTTAGTTATCCTCAAATTCTCAAAGTTTGTATTTTAGTTTTTCAAACTATATCTTTTTTTTAAATTTTAACATTGATGCCACTGGATTAAATATTAGTAATATTTTTATTAATGTGATAAAACCTTTTCCCATTCAAATCTCTTTTATTGAAAAAAAAAAACGTTTCGACTATCTAGAGAGTCATTGACCATGGAGGATATTGAAACTCCAATTAGGAATAGTTTTAAAATATTTATGGACAACTATATCGAGGTATCTATACATAATTTCAGTTTTTCAGGACAAATTTTTATAACTTATGTATGTATTGTATTGTTTGTTATTTTATATTGTTTTTGTTATTAATTACAGATTTAATAGAATGATAATTCAAATTAATTGACTTGTAAGTTGTAGAAGTATACGTATGAAAAAAAATTGAAAATTACTCTATAGCTAGTCGAAACGTTTTTTTAAAATAAAGGAGATTTGACTGGAAAAAGGTTTTATCACATTAATAAAAATATTACTATATTACTTTTTTTTATGTTCTAAAATATACGAAACTCCCCAGGTGATCCTGCCAGTTGCTTGTATCAAAGATTAACCCATGTATGCTTGAGTACTTGGCACATTGCGGATATGAAAATTACTTTTTTTTTCATCACTCTGTTCTTACTTTAAACTTATCGAAAACCACTATTTTTTTTCACCTATATAGATTATTCTCTTTTAGCGAGAATGGTTACTTTTCAGCCCAGCCAACTCCGTCCTAGATAAACATTACTATTTCTTAAGGTGTCGTGTATCGCCCTGGAATTTTCTTCTCATGAATGCATTCAGGGACTAGCAAAGAAAATATTTGAGGGCGGATGGATATCACTTCAAAGAGGCACTCCAGCACCTCCCTACCATTGTATGCCTGTCACTCTTCGGTTAAATTCTTGGTCTGTAAGAGAGTTGAAGTTTCCCAGAGTGGAAATTATATTTAATCTAATATATGTATTGGTAGCTATATGTTTGTTGGTGTAGTTATAAACATTCATTTCTTGGTGGAATGGTAACCGAAATATAAACATTTCCCATTATAACTTTATTTTTATGAGTTTCCATACTGAAACACGTTTGTTTTTACTTTATTTATTTTTATTATTAAAAAAAAGAAACGAATAAAATGTTAAAACTTGTGACAACCTGCGGAACGGAGACTTTTTTTTTCTTGGGAAACATTGAATTATTTTGTATTTAACTAAAATCTAACTATTGTCATGTCATTATTGAGACAAAATCGTATTTACGGGGCTTAAAATTTGTTAGCACACTCAGAAGTAAAAAAAATATGTTTTCAATATTCTCTTGTTTGCTGGATCTAAACTGCCTCCATTTGAAGTATTGAGAACAAAAGTAAGTCAACAAATATGACATGACAAATATGATATGACGTTTGATCATATAAAAGTATATGAAATAATATAAATAAATATAATCCTGAAGTAAAATTTTATACGATTCAGTTTTTAATTATTTTAAAAGTTTCAAAATGATTCATACTATCTTCCGTTTGTTAAACAAACTTTAGGAGGGTTAGGAAAAATTGAAAAATAATCGAATCTTCCAATTATTAAAGTTATAATTCAGTTCACTTATTCTTCCAACAGCTATGCTATTCTCTATTATGAATCTTGATTTCAATCAAAATTAATTAAAATGTAACATACATCTCTACTGCTTTTTTTTTATTTGTTTGTTTGATATGAATGTCCGTTTTCAAAAGAAAATTGATTCAGTAAAATTACTTTATGATATCAAAACATTTTTATTCAAAATATTTATCTCAGAACTGAAAAATTCATGATGAAATGAAGTCTGAAAATGCGCTTTTTACTTGAGAGTCTTTAAAAAGAATTACCCTTAAGGCAGTTGTCCAAATTTCTGAACAAATGGAAATCTGTTGGAGATAAGACTGGCGAATAAGTTGTGTGGAAGAAAGGGCTCGTAATAATAATTCGCTAACCTTCTATACGAGCGAATTTGCCGGTTGTGGTTTCAATAAAAAAAAAACCATATAGTTTGATTGGGTGACAATTTCCCCAAATAAATATAATTGAAGCTATAAAAGGAAGGAAAGAAATTCATCTAGTTAATACAAATAAAAACATCCAAAAATGAGCTAATGATAAATATATAATGTAAAAATAGAAAAAGAACAATTATAAAAATATTAATGTGCACAACTAAACCTAAGAAAATACAAAGAAAGTTTTTTTTTTTTTTTTTTATATATATGTATTTTAGTCCAATATAGCCTGATTGTATTATCACTTACTTTACTTAAAACATACCTACTTTTATACAATTGATATTTTACACTTATATAAACTCTCTTCTTACATTCTCTTATGCAATTAATATTCTTTACACTAGTATAAAGTATTTTCTACCTATCAATATTAATACTGTATTTTCTAAAATATTTTTTATTTTCATTTTTATTTTATTTTATATATGGTAATTCGTTTCTAGATTTTTATAATTTTACAATTTTTATTTCTTCTTTTTTATCACCTATAATTTTTAGTGCGTAATTCTTATCACTTTCTAATTTACCCATATCATTTCACATTCTATTGTATATTCAGTTTTTATTTTTTATTTGTAATACCTTAATTTTTTTTAACTGTCAACACTTTCTGTTTTATTATTTTCTTCATGATGTGGGTTACTACCTTTCGGCACTTAGTAGTTTATAGAATACACTTATACATTTTAACCTTCATAATTACCTTACTGTACATCTTTAACAATTTTTTTGCCTGTATTCACCTTCTTTTAGTTTATCTATATTTAAAATGTTTTAATATATTTGTACCGTTTTCTTATATTGTCTGTATTTTGCTTATAGCCCTGAATTTTCGAAACGTTGGCTATCAATAAAGATTTTCTCAAATTACTTGAGAATTTCATTCAGTGACCTCTACCCGGACCAATTTCTTCAACATAAATACAAAGAAAGTTATTTAAAACTAAATAAAAAGTTATAACAAAAGATAAGAAAATGCATTAAGCTATTATCTACAATCATTTACATAAAAATGAAATTAACTTATTTACTAAAGAGAGATGAGTTTTCAAACAAAAAATATTACTGGTCTGTGAATCAATAAAAAACTGAGAAATGAACTGAGTTCTTGAAAAGTGTTGAGTTCTTGATAGCGATGACTTGATGATTCGAAATGATGATGAGTAGAAAAATTAAATGTCTCTTACCGGTAAGTCCAAAATTAAATCAAAATAGCAAGAAAGTTTTACTAGTGAGATGTGACAAAGTTCAAAATGAAGAGAGCGGAAAGAATGGTGACAAAATCAAGTGTAGAGTAGCAAGCAACCTTTTCACAGGGCAACTGTCTTGAGACTGAATAATGTTTTGTTTTTTGAACATTACACTTATGTTTTTAAAATTACTCTCTGAATTCTTTTGTTTACTTTTAATAAATTGTTTTATTATTAGAATTATATAACAAAGAAAAAACAACTGGCTTTTAATGCAATAAAATATTCGTTTGAAAATAAAATAAAAAAAGCAATAATAAAATAAAATTAATGAAATAGCTATTGATACCCGACAAGTTGGGTGTTGGAGGACTTCAAACCCAGCTCATTAAGTTTACGAGTACTCACTGTCTTGAAACATGAGATCTGGCGATATAGTCTATGAGGTCTGTCTATAGGTGTATTCTACAGATTCATTCCGTTATGTATATTCTACAGATTATACAATAAAGGTTAATTTTTTTATTAACTTTTATTGAATTATGACAATTCCCTTGCAGTAGGATGTGGATGTGATGGTTTCGTAACTAGATAAATGTAGGTCTCATTTTTTTTTTCTTACTCAACTTCAAGAGCCCATTAGAGGAAACGGTTTAAAAAGTTATAAATTACCTACATTCATGCAAAAAAATCTTTGCTAATAACGGATTTAGATTATTCATTTTTTTTCGGTAGAGAACATTCAGTGTAAATTTCTATCTACATTGCAGTGACTTCTTTGAATTTTATTCCATGATATCGCTAAGCTCAATATCAATAAAACATTTGAGAAGGCTAGTGAAAAAACATTAATGTGTTGGCTCTCGATTCTGAAGTTCGTATTGTTTCAAAAAAGCGAATTCTGCTTTCCACACAAAGGGGTCTGCTCGCCATCTCGGCACCCATTCCATTTGGAAGTATAAACTTTTTCTCAGAAACTGTCGATTGATTGATTGATATTTTTTCAATTAGGGGTTTATAGATTTTATTAAAACACGATTAATCTTAAAATTATGTAAGATTGAAATATATTTATGGAGGAATTTATTCCGAAAATCCTTCATTTTTTTAGTCGTAAAATTGCAATTCGGAAAAGACATATTATCATCTCGATGATGATTTTGACAATAATGGTTGGGTTATGTGCGAAATGTTGAACAGTGTATACACCACTATACTTGGTTTTTGAATATTTTTTGACCGGGAAGTCAAAGAATATGTTTTACCGTTTTGATTTCTATCCACTTGTATATTTACTCCCAAGTTGTTTAAAGTTCTATTGATATGAATTATTTTTTCTTAATCTTTGGAAATGTTGTATATACTCACATTTGACGTCCTAACTGCGTTTACCTTGGGACAGAAAATTTGTTTGCAATTCTATAGTTTTTTTGTTTATAAATCTAACTATCGAAAACGTCCGTATTTCAAGAGTTGAAAATCGTTTAGGAGTTAAAATTTTAAATGAGGAATGTTTTCTCGCTTCCGTTTTGGAGTTATAATTAAAAAGTTTCAAGAAGTTAGACAAGTGTACGTTTAAAAATTTTATCCTTGGAATTTTTAATGGATATAGATACAGCAAAAATCTACCATGTTTGAAGGGTTTTGAGTGCCTATTGAGTATATATAATACTATGTTGATGAAAATGTACAAAGTGTGTTCAAATCAAGAAAAATCTAGTAGCTCTATCTGGGTATAAGGGATGAAGATACAATAACAATTTTTGACAAAATAAAGTTAGCATACGACAGTGTAATGTGTTAATTGTTTAGTATTTTTGTTTAATCAAGACATTTTCTTTTTTAGGGGAAGGGATCAAATAGGAACTTAAAATAGAAACTTTTAATGATGGAATGAATTGGTCAGTGAGTGCAGTCAAAGATAACATAAAATAAACAGAAGTTATTTCTTAATTGTGCCAACAATTTTTTTTGTTTGATAAGTCACCACGCCCACTATTTGCCCTGAAGATGGCCTACATCGTAGGCCGGAACGTTGGCACCATTAAAAAATAAGTTCTGCTTATTTTGTGTTGTCTTTGACTGTACCCTCTGCCATATTCAACCCATCATTAGAATTATCCAGCCAAATATTTTCCACTCAAAGTAAAGCTTTTACTTTTGACAATTTGTCACCTACAAAATTATATAATAAAATTATTATAATATGCATAATAAAAGAAAACTACACAATAAAGTTTTATCTGTGGTTTATTCAATATTTTTCCAGAGCGAGTTAGTTGTATTGAGGAAATCTAACTCCAGTAGTTTTGGGCTAGAAATTGAGTTTAATATAAGCTGTAACAACATGCCTCACTTAGCCATTTATATACTATTCTGCTTCCTTAAGCACAAGATTTGGACAAGATGGTACTTAGTATGGACAAGATTTGTCTTAACTATGTATTCACTGATGTTTCAGATAATGGATTAAACTGATGGATTAAATTATTATCAAAATTAAGATTTGTGGTTGTTAGACTAATTAATCTTTGTGATTAGACACTTGTTAGACTAATAACACAGGCCAACGATGAAAAAACTTTTTTAATGAAAATACCTTATTCTTATGTTGTTTAGGTTGCTGAATCCAAATATGATGCTTAAAAAGTTGTATCACCCACCATTTATTCACATTTTATAGTTAAATTCATGAAATAAAGAAATATTTTTAGAATTTAACAGCTTTTTCATAGTTAAGATAACATGAAAAAATAGGTCTAATGAACAAAGATGATGTTGGCAGCACTGCTGAAACACATGCTAAACAGCTGATGTTTTGTTTATTTTCAACATAACCTCACTTTTACGTTTCCTGTACATGTGCTCAGTGCAATGTCTCATCGCGGCTGTAAAAACTCTGCTGACAGTTTTTGTTATATTTGTGGTGAGTTTGTTATTAAAAAGCACCAAAGAAACATTACAGACTTTGTGAAAAAGGTTTATCTAGCATACTTTGGAACCAAACTTGGAGACCAGGATAAACCTTGGGCACCGCATAAGGTATGTTATGTATGTGTTGAAGACCTCAGGAAATGGTCAAAAAAAGAGAAAAAACACTTTAAATTTGCTGTTCCCATGATATGGAGGGAACCAAAAAATCATTCCGATGACTGTTACTTTTGCAGTGTAGATATTACTGGTCATAACTCTAAGAACAAGAAGGTAATAAGCTACCCTAACCTTCCGTCCGCCATCCGACCAGTAGGGCACGATTTAGATTTGCCAATCCCGGAACCACCAGAGGACTTAAATTCTATTGAAACAGAAGTATTTTCTGATGTACAGTCGGAGTTAGATGAACACGATGAAGAATTCCAATGTGTTACAGAAAATGTAGAGCCTAAATTGTTCACTCAGGTCGAGCTTAATGACTTAGTTAGGGATCTGGGCTTAACAAAAGAAAAAGCTGAACTGCTTGGCTCTAGGCTAAAAGAAAAGAACTTGCTGGCGGCTGGAACCAGCATTCATGTGTATAGGAAGAGAGAACAACAATTTTCGAAGTATTTTGAACAAGAGGGTGATTTGGTGTACTGCTCAGACATTCATGGTTTAATGAATGAGTTTGGAATTGAATACAAAACAGAAGATTGGAGGTTGTTTATTGATTCATCCAAAAATAGTTTGAAGGCAGTTTTAGCACACAACGGTAACATGTATGCCTCTGTACCTGTCGGTCATTCTGTACATATGAAAGAGAGTTACGAAAATCTAGAAATAGTGTTAAATAAAATAGGTTATTCTGCACACGGTTGGATGATATGTGGTGATTTGAAAGTTACGTGCATGCTCCTTGGTCAGCAAGGGGGTTTTACCAAATTTCCATGTTTCTTGTGTGAATGGGACAGTAGAGCTCGGAATCAACATTGGTGCAGAAAGAACTGGCCTGCTAGGGAGTCTTTAAAGCCTGGCGAGAAGAACATTTTACGCAAAAACCTTGTAGATCCAAAAAACGTGCTCCTACCACCACTACATATTAAGTTAGGTCTCATGAAACAGTTTGTAAAGGCTTTGCCTAAAGATGGGCTTTGTTTCAAATATCTCTGTCAGAAGTTTCCACACCTTTCAGAAGCTAAACTGAAAGAAGGCGTCTTTACCGGGCCTGATATTAGAAAAATGATGTTTGACGTTAACTTTGAATCCACAATGACCTCAAATGAAAAGGAAGCATGGGTTTCATTCAAGCAAGTTGTCACCAAGTTTTTGGGAAATGAAAAAGACCCAGAATATAAGGCTATTGTTGCTAACATGTTAAAAAAATTTGAACAGTTAGGATGTTTGATGAGCCTGAAAGTTCACTTTTTGAGCAGCCACCTCGATTACTTCCCGGAAAATTTAGGAGATGTTAGTGAGGAGCAAGGTGAGCGTTTTCACCAGGACGTTAAAGTGATGGAAAAACGTTACCAGGGCCGCTGGAATACCAACATGATGGGGGATTACTGTTGGTCACTTCACCGGGAAGTTCAGCAAGCTATTCATCGCAGGAAAAGCTACACAAGAAGCTTCAAGGAAAAAAGGGAAAGAAAATATAAACCAATTCCAGTTGACAAGTGAACCTTGTATCATCACATAAAATTACTATTCCAAGTATTTTACTGTAAATACAAACCATTTTTACGATTCTACAGTGTTTCATTGATTTCCCTATATACTGTAAATGGGTATTAGACTATATAATAAAATACATTTTGCTTGGAAACTAAGGGTGATACATAAAAACTACGAGCAGATTTGGATTCAGCACATAAAAATCTATCAAGATCAGCTATTAAAATTAAAAAAGTTTTCAAAAAGGTTTTTTTTGTTGGCCTGTGTAATCTTTGGGCATGTTAAGAGGGATATCAGTCATTATTATTACTGAATATACTGAGAACTTCGGAGTAGGAAAGTAAGAGGCATTGGACGCTTAAGCATTAAGTTGTTCGCAATACTTAAGACGTATTTTAATTAATTAGCTCCTAAACTTGATTATGTATTGCCGAAAAGGCTCATCGGTATTGACTATATTCGGCCTTTGATGAGACGCTGTCCAGATACAAAGCGATGAATACGACGGCCTGTGCGGGCATTGAATGGGAGAACTGACCAGTATCAGTATCTTAGTGTAGCTGTCACTGCTAATTAGCCATCCGTCCCTTCCTTAACTGGCTATAATTAGTAATGCTATCCCTATCCAATCCCATCCTCTGCGAATTAATGCGGGGAGATCCTCTATCTGTCCTATTGCTTATTAACTTTTGATTTATAGTAATTTCCGATTAATGAATAAGAACATAACAGGAATAGCGTCAGGTTAGTAATTGAAGATCACAGGGAGTAAAGGAGGTACATAACTAGATTTATCACCAAAACTATTTGCAGCGGTTTCTGACCGTTTTTACGGCGGCTATCACCTGTTGAAAAAACAAAAGAAAAATTGGTTTAAATGTTTAGTTGGACTTTATTAAGAATTCAGCTAATACGAGCTCGTACTTAAGTTAACAAACAAGGTATTTTAACCCTGTAATGTAATAAAAACAGATATATTAAATCTGGGCATCCCCTAACGAGAGTTCTCGGCCATACATTACACCCTAACATGCAACGAGACTAAATAAATAAAACGAAAGCGTTTTACATTTTATTTTGAATGTCTTGAAAAATATCTTGGCTTTCACTTCTTGCGTTTCATTGAGAGAATCCCATTACATGAAATGATTAAGAACTCCCCATCCGTTGGAAGGCACACCCACGAAACTGTTGCTGAGATGTAATATCACGCTACGAACTGATACTTCACGCTCCTATGGGCGCCTTTTGTCCACCATTTTGTTGATCCTTTTCAGCCGGGAACTTGAGTATTAAGAATTATTATTACACGGTGAAATTGAGTTAAACCGTAATATTCACCAATAACTCAAGTTCATTGTTAAGCACGTCAAATATACATGTAGGGTTAAATTTTACATCTTCCGGACTAATTATAGCCCATATGCTTACTCAGGAGAGTTGTGTTTGTATATTGTGTTATTACTAAATTTATTCTCAACTCAATCAACGGTTCGTATTAAAGGATTCCTATCGCTAACGACCGACTTTATTCATGGACATAAGAAGATAATCGTTGATAACCAATAAGCCGATTAAAAAGCTATTGGTTAATAAACATAGGGATCAGAAAGCTGATAGGCTTTCAGTCGATAAATATTTAAAATTATTTTTCATCATAAATTAATATTTTTGTCGTTATATATTATTACTATTATTTATTATTCTCGAATTTAATTGATATGAATTATAGAAGAGTGTAAAATGGTCAGATGATGCAATCAATAATTTCCCTAAATAAGTCTAAATTATTTTGTGTAATTTATTGACTATACCCCATCTTACAGTCATAATGTATATATGTTATTAAATCTACAGCCCCGATGAATAATTGGTTTAGTTGTAATAATTTTCTAGTGCTTAAGGAAGTGAAACCATGCCATTCTAGTTTTAAATCTGGGAAAGAGTCAGGCATTGGATTGGATTGAAAAATTAATATTTTTGCCATTTTATTTTACTATTATTACTGATTATTCTGAGAATTAAATAGTATGAATAATAGAAGAATTTGTTAAGTGGTCAGAAGGTGCAATCAATATTTCTCAATTATTTTGTGTAATTCAATAACTGTCCCCACTCTTTTAAATATATCCAACCATCCAAATATAGCCAACCATTTCAACATGAAATAATTTTTTTTTACTTAGGAAAGTGGTACCTTGCCAGACTCATTGTAAATAAGGGTAAGAGTCAGCCATGGCTTGAAAAGGAGTTATTATTAACTCCATTTCAAGCCAAGAAGTTCGAGAATGACTAGATTCCGCTTCACACAGTATAACTAAATATTATTATAATTTATCTTATTGTTATATGATATAATTGTTTAAACATTTTATTTGAAAAGAAAAGATATAACCAGGACCGGGACTCGAACCCGGGTCTCCCACCTATCCTTGGTGGTGCTTAACCATCTCAGCCATCCTGGTTCGCTTCTCGGTCAGTCACATCCCTTCCTTTCACTGATTCTATATCTAATTTGCGATGTATACACGGGGAGAATGTTAATTGAACATGACTTTAAATAAATAAAGTAAGTAAGTAATTGAAGTTCAATGAACATTGTTCCCCTTGTATACATCGCAAATTGCGAGAACACGATGGTATGGGATCGGTGAAGAGAAAGGATTTGTCTGACTGAGGTATGTGCCAGAATAGATTATTTTTGGATCTTGTTGACTTAAGTCATTAAATATTATAATAATTTATTTTATTGGTATATGATATAATTTTTTAAATATTTTATTTGAAAGTAAGTAAAAGTAGTGTTCAATTAACATTCTCCCCGTGTATACATCGTTAATTGCGAGAACACGGTGATATAGGATCAGTGAAAGGAAGGGATATGACTGACCGAGAAGCGAACCAGGTTGGCTGAAATTGTTAAGCACCACCACGGATAGTTGGGAGACCCGGGTTTAAGTTCCCGGTCCTGGTCATATCTTTTCTTTTCAAATAAATATTAAAAAAATTATAAATAAATCTCTTTGGACTAAATTCGACTAAACCGCATACATATCTGGGCTGTAAATATCATAAAAACAGTGATGAGTTCCGAGAATTAGAGAGGAAGGGTGAATAAAAAACTAAAACAAAAATAAAGCCAAGTGTATTCTGATGGCCCTTCCACCACAGATAGCCCAGCTCAACTCGTATACCACGAAACTACCAAGACGTGGTTCAACGTGGCCGAGACATTAATCCTATAGAAAGGAGTCACGCGTATGTCTTCCTTTATTTATTCCGTACTCATTTTCACGCTGTCGTCAATGTCATGGCTTTTATTAGTCTCCGGGTCCTTATGAATTCTAAAAAGTCTATAACGCATCTTCGAACTATCTCCTCCATTCCGTTTACGTGTTTTCATCAATAAAAACGGTTACACATGTTGTTTCTGAATGTTCTGTTTTGCGTTTTGTTATAGGTATTAACTATCACTTCTGAAACAGTATTAAATTAACTAACAATCCATAGAGGAAAGGGCTAACTGGATTTATCTTGAGCAATATTCAAAATTGTTTGGGTGTTAATGTAGTTCGTTTGTTTTGTTTTTTTTCTCGCCATTCCTGATGGTGTGAACGTTAAGCCGAAACGTTGGCTCGGGCAAAATTACTTGTACTCATTTGTGAAATTTTTTTAACTGCACCCCCATTGCTTTGCATCTACATTTCTGAAACGTTAGATGAAAAATAAATCCGAACATTATATGATATTCATGCAGGTCGTATTGTGATATTGGTGAGAAATATTCAAATCTTTTCTAATAAATAATGAGGAAAATGCAGTAACTCTAAGTTCATAAATATCAGCTAAATGCGTTGGCCTACATTCCTTTTGTGGAAAACGCGTTGCTAATTGGAAGCGACCGTAGATGGTTAGGTGTTGTACAGCTTATGTTTCTCTGTCTATTCTGCAATAGTAGTTGTTTTTACTTTAGTCACTTAAGCTGAAATTCTAGTTGGGAAAAATAATAATGAACAATTGGTAAAGAAAAGTCATAACGAAGGTGGATGACATAACCTGAAAATAGAATAGAACGATAATATAAAGATATTCTTCTGGTTTCGACCGTGTAGTCAAATTCTCTGCCGGCGGGGATTGATCTGAGACTGAAAATGTTCTTCTTCTAATTTAAAGCTTCTGGATCCGTGGGTTGAGCCTGTTCCTGCTATCATTTGATTGGCTGCTTTCTGGTTGTCTGGATTCCGATCGTGTGGCCTCTGATTGGTTGACTTCCGATTGGTTTGCCTTTTCCTAAGTTATTTTTGGTCCACATTTTTGGGGGCCATGGTTTGCTTAATTTGTAACCACCTTCTCTGTTGAAATTTTGGGGTGCTTTACTATTTCGATTGCTTCTAATATCTTTCTTTCTGTCGTGTTACTACACTTTTTGACCACTAATTTAGTCAAACTCGATAGTAGGGTTGGCTCAGCCAACCAGAAAGTAGCCAATCAGATGATTGTTGGAACAGGCTCCGCCCACCACCAATGAATTTGACTACATGGTCGAAACACCTGCTGAATCGATTAAAAATATTGGCCGTGGCAATTTAAGAGAGATATATATATATTTACATATATATATATATGTATATATATATATATATATATATATATATATATATATATATATATATATATATATATATAAGTTAACTGGTGTAAATAGACACTTAGGCTTAGTAAATATCAACAGGAGTTAGGATTAAGTTTTGTTATTCTTAGTTTATAATACATCCAATAGACTATATATAGAGCTGTAATAGAGAAATAAAGTCAGTTTTATATTCAAGAGCGTGTCGTTATTCTGCCCAAAACCCCTTTTTTGTATGCTATCATTTCAGTCTCATTCTAACTGGTGCCGAAACCCGGGAGTTTTGTTCGTTCACGGTTCGGAAATTAATTAGAGAGAAAAAATAAAAAGGGGTCTGCATAATTGTACGATGGTGGAAACAGACGAGTTAGCCCAGGAACGCGCGAAGTTTGAGTTCCAATTGGCCAAGGCAGCGGAAGAGCATGCGCAGTTGAAGGCTCAGCTCACAGAGGCTAAGAAATCAGCGCAGATCGAGTTAGTAAAGGTGAGAACTCAGAATTCTGCTTTTATCCATGAGGTCATAGGACAATTGGAACCGTTCACCGGTACAGTTGGTGACCTGGACCACTTCATTAAAGGAGCCGACAGGCTTATGGCTCTTATCATGTCCCGACAAGAGAATGGGACCATATTTGAGTCGGATGTGAAAATGTTGGAAGCTGCGCTGGTCAGCCGGATTTCAAGACGGATCTTGAACGCCATACAGGGCGACACAACTGTTTCCTGGGACACCCTGAAGAACAGACTTAAGAAGTTATATGGCGGAGGGCGCTGGACTCCTGAAGAAGATGTGTTCTACCTTGTCAAGTTAAGACGGAATCAAGGGCAATCTGAAGGTGAGTTCGCTGAAAAACTCCTAGTGCTCTACAATAGAGTGGTAGAGAAGATGGTCGAAACGTTTGGTCAGGAAGAGGGCAGCCGGCGTTTGGAGTTCGTACGAGATCTTCTGAAGGTTCAATTAAGCCATTACATGGATCGCCCAGGTTCTCTAGCTCGTGACCGTGATTTTGTCGAATGCGCGCACGAGCTGATAGATGCACATGACCGGAATAAGGCTCGGCAAGAGAAGTGCGAGGGTGAGTGGATCGAAGTAAGATCCACAAGGAGGCAGCATCGGAGCCCACCAAGACGTGACGGGGGAGGTAGAGGATTTGAAAAACGACCCAATAGAGGCATCGAAGATAGACGGCGGAGGCAAGAAAAGAGGTGTTACGAATGTAACCAACCAGGACACCTGGCCGCACAATGCAACCTCACCCGATGTTATGAGTGTGGTAGGAAAGGACATGTGGCAAGGGAGTGTCCAAGACGCAACCGAGCGAATAGGAGGAGTTCACAGCCAGAACCTATGGAGGTTAACACACAGGAGTGGAGCGGAAGGCGGAACTACCAGAGGAGCAGAGGGCAATTCTCCAGTGGGGACTCATCCGGAGAAGAAAGCATACACTCTGGACGCAGCACTCCGGTTTCAAGGAGACACGAGGTAAGAAGTGGGGACCGCGGAAAGGGGGGACCTTCGGGACCCGAGACGGGGGCGCGACAACTACGGGCGGATTGAGGGTACGGTAGTCGGTGGGGCAACGGTCCAGGGGAATTATTAATTAATAATAGTGAAGAGAAGGGTAAATGGACGAGGTTGCCCGTGGCGAGACTGAGGGGAACGGGGATGAAATTTCTGGTGGACACGGGGAGTACAAATTCCTTAGTCAGTAAAAGGGGGGCTGTAAAGTTAGGTATCTGGGAAATGCGCAAACAGTGTGAGTGTACAATAACCACGGTCAGCGGCCGATGCAAAACATTAGGCGAAGTTTATTTCGATTGTACAAAACTAACGGGAGGCGACATAAGAGTGAAATTACACATCACGGAGTCCTTGATGCCGGGGTACGACCTTATTGTGGATTGTGACATTTTACGTAAGGCGGGTCTGAAGATGCGGGTAGAGCGCGGGGAATGGCGGTTTTGGATGGGCAAGCGGCGGTATCGAGTTGCCACGTCAAAAGGAATTGGTGGTATCGAAATCGGAGCGGTCGAATTCGATAAGGAAGTTATTCGAAACGTGGTGAACAGGAATAGAGACCTTTTTTATCGAGAAAACGAGACGCTACCGACTACTGGGAAAACGGTACACCATATTATCTTGAAATCAGACAAACCTGTGTACGTTAAAGATCGTAGGTACCCCCAGGCGATGAGGGATATTATTAGGGGACAGTTAGGAGACTTACTCCGACAAGGAATTATAAGGCAAAGTAATTCGCCCTTTAACAGCCCACTGTGGGTGGTTGAGAAAAAACAAGGAGAGGCAGGTGGGACGGAGAAACAATATCGCGTCGTCGTCGACTACAGAAAATTAAATGAGGCTACGGTAGATGAAAGATACCCCCTTCCACGAGTCGAAGATATCCTGGATCGACTATCGGGCGCAACAATATTTAGCACTCTCGACCTCAAGAGCGGATACCATCAGGTCAGGATGGCGGAGGGTGATATAGGGAAGACCGCGTTCTCCTGGGAAAGAGGGCATTATGAATTCGTGCGGATGCCCTTTGGGTTGAAGGGAGCCCCATTAACTTTCCAACGCCTTATGGACGAGTTCCAGAGGGGACTGGGGGAGGACTTCGCGCAGGTGTATATGGATGACCTGATAGTGTTTAGCCGGTCACAGGGAGAACACATAAAGCATTTAGAGAAAGTTTTCGACAGGTTACGGGAATTTGGTCTCAAATTGTCGCAAAGTAAGTCAAGGTTTGGACTGAAAGAGATTAGGTTTCTAGGGCACGTGGTCTCGATTGATGGCGTACAACCTGACCAGGAGCGCGTGAAGGCTATCCAAGAAGCTCCGTTACCCACTAACGTGCGAGGGGTCCGTAGGTTCCTGGGAATGGTAAATTATTACCGCCGGTTCATTCCGGGTATCGCGGCATTAATACAACCGTTAACGGAGATCCTAAGAAAAGGGCGACGGTTCGCTTTGGGACCAACGCAATTGGAGAGCATCCGGAAGTGCCGGGAAATTCTAACGTCGAAACCCGTGCTCGCATTCCCAGATTTCAGGTTAATGTTCCGCGTAACGACTGACGCGAGCGAAATTGCTATTGGGGCGGTTCTATCGCAAAATTTTGCCGAAGGGGAAAAGCCAATAGCCTATGCGAGTCGGCAGTTAAACGAGGCGGAAAAACGCTATAGCGCCATCGAGCGTGAACTGTTGGCGGTAGTGTGGGCGGTGGAGCATTTTCGGCCTTACGTTTATGGCAGACGCTTTGAACTTATGACCGACCATAAACCCCTGGTTTATTTAAGTACCCTTAAGGAGTCCTCAGCTCGGGTATCACGGTGGAAAGAGCGGTTGGCAGCATATACGTTTAAGGTCGTTCATAAAAAGGGTGTCGAAAACGCGGTGGCGGACTGGTTGTCGCGGGATTTAGTCGTTAATGCTATCGACGATGAAGGAACTTCGGCTGAGCCGTTCGCTTTGCGCTATTTAAGGGATTGGGCCGAAAGCGGACCGGAGATTCCATTAGTCAGACAGGATTCAGCAGACAGCGCGGCGTCATCGGAACGTCCTAAGGAGTTACCACAGATCGACGAAATCATCAATGACAAGAAATTGCAAATCGTTCTCCGTTCGAAGCAGGGATCCGGGACGGAAACCAGGGCTAGTATCTATGAGGGGTTATCGACAGTGATAGCGCGTATGCCGGTGACGGTAGACGATGCGGAATTAGAAAGAATTTTTTTAGAATTCGGTGTCCCCGGCCAGGTGTGCCACATATTTTCGGGAAATAAGCTCATTACCGAGAAGCTTCAGCGATTATGGAGGCAGGAGAGGATAGGAGTCGGTTTTCCAATAATCCAGTGCTTACGTCAGGTTGAAACTGCTCCCGACCCGACAACCCAACAGCAAATTATTGCCGATCATCATACGGGCAAATCAAATCACCGCGGGGTGGAGGAGACGGTGCGCGCCCTTAAACGTATGTATTATTGGAAAGCTATGAGCCGCACGGTTACGGAGTTTATTGGTCGATGTTCTGTGTGTCAGCGAGGGAAATACGATAGGCAACCGCCGGTAGCGGAACAGGTAGTTACCCCAACAGCGCTAGAGCCCCTTCAAAGTATCCAACTGGATATCTATTCGAATGAGGGCCAGTCCTGGCTCACCGCGATTGACACATTCAGCAAGATCGCAATGGCTTATCCCATAGAAACAAAGACACCTAGGGCGGTATGGGAAGGGGTGTTGCAATGGTGCGCAAGTTACGGAGTGCCCGAGCAAATTGTTTCGGATTGCGGACGGGAGTTCGATAATGCTTTGATACGGGAAGAGAGTACTGTCCTGGGAATTACGTGGCGGTTGAATACTCCTCACCATGTCAAGGGCAGAGGCGCCGTAGAACGCCTTCATAATACGCTTGGGGAACACCTTCGGCTTCTCAAATTAGGGCGAAACCTAGACGCATATGACGCCATGCCTAGGGCGATTATCGCCTATAACAATACAATTCATTCGGTGACGGGATTATCTCCGGTCGAGATTGTGTTTGGTCAAACAAGGCGTGATCGGGGGGATTTATTAACAGTTACTAACACGGAGCTATTGGCGCAACTTTCCCGGAAACGGGCCGAACAGACGTCGTCATGGAATAAGGTTCGGGAAAAATTGATTAGAGAAAAGACCTCTCGGGTACACAAAGCTAATGAGAATGTGAGCGTACATTCGAAAGGTTCACTTCCGTTGGGAACTGTTGTTTATCGACGATTGCGGACAGCACGAAATAAAACGGCTGCACGTTATGAGGGGCCCTTTAGGATAATCACGATCAGAGAACATAATTTATATACAATCCGGGACGTCAATCAGCCATCCAGGGTTCGTACAGTCCATTTAGAAGAGCTGCGTGTACCTCATACAGTGTCACCGCTGGAGCCGGAGGCCGTGGTCCAGGAGTGTTAGTGTTGTTTGTGTTGTATGTCAGTTACTGTGGCCAGTGATTAAGAAGACAACTAAATTGTAACATATTGTGGAAATATTTAATCTATTTTATAGTTCTTAGAAGTATTATTTTGTGTTGTTCTTTTTCTGATCTTTCAGGTTATATTTTTGTAATTATTTTTATGTGATTCTTAGTTAATAGTTAAGCTATCCTTAATCAGATTGTAAACATTTTGTTTTTGTTGTAATTATTTTTAGTAGTTCCTCCTAGTGAAGGAACTGGAGGGGGGGAGTTAACTGGTGTAAATAGACACTTAGGCTTAGTAAATATCAACAGGAGTTAGGATTAAGTTTTGTTATTCTTAGTTTATAATACATCCAATAGACTATATATAGAGCTGTAATAGAGAAATAAAGTCAGTTTTATGTTCAAGAGCGTGTCGTTATTCTGCCCAAAACCCCTTTTTTTTATGTTATCATTTCAGTCTCATTCTAACTTATATATATATATATATATATATATATATATATATATATATATATATATACACACACACACACACACACAGGTCTCTCTTACGAGTAGTATCATTGATTATAGAAAACTAATATGAGATAAAACTCTGTAAAAATTGAAAACATTTCAGTAGACTTCCATAAGAGAAAGTCTAATTTTCAAATGAATTTCTGATATTTGACAAGTTTTAATGAAATTAGAATGAAGAATCGCACAAAACATTATGTTTTCTAAAGCTTAATTTTTTTTAAAAATATTAATAAATAAATATAAATTAATAAAATAAATTTAAGTTTTTAACACCGCGTTGTGCTACTGAGCTACTAAGTGAACTACATACGTGTATAACATGAATTTGAAATATTGTACTGAACTATTGTATTGAAACTTGATAATATAAATGAATGATCTGATTAGGGTTATGAAATGGGTTCTTTTATTATCAGGATAATAAAAGTTCTTAATTAATATTTTCAAAACTTTGTGGGAAGTTTGTCCATTAAAAGTTTAAAAATGTGGCGATTAGTCTTTTCTCTTAAAATTATCTTTATTCCCGGAAATTTACATCAATTGACGTTTCGGGGTATTATTGATCCACATCGAAGTATCTATAATTAATTTTTTTTATTGTTTTGTGTTATTAATTTATTAACAATCATAAAAAAAAAATTGCATATGTTAAAAATAAAAGAATTTGATTAATGTATATATATATATATATATATATTATCTGTGTGTATGTGTGTGTTGATTTATGTTAGTTTAGCGTTTTTTAGAGGTGTTTTGAATTTAAATGTTTTCGCAATATGGACAGCCTAACTTTCATTTTCTATTTTGCTTAACAATAATATTAATTTTGTTAACATTCATATTTGAAGTATATTCAAAAGATTTTTGGTTAAATTGAGTGATTTTTTCCATTATTTACACGTGCTCTTATTTTAACTTTCAAATCTGTTAAACCTTTTGAAATCAGAAAAAATAAAGATGATGATAAAAAAAAAAAATATATTGATAGATTATTATATATGAGCTAATGTAAAGGTTAGAGTAAGATTATTGTTATTTCTGTTTGATTAAATAAAGTTCACGAACAGAAATTGTTTCGTGACTGATCTGATCTCTATTTCTCGCTCAGAGCAGCTTCGTTGGAAACCGTCTAGGCATGGCGTTAAACAAAATAAACAAGATGGCTCTATGTATGTAATTAAACATAATTACCGGAATAGTAATTAATATGCCATTATGACCCGATCTAATAGTGTATTACTGACCACACCCTTAGAAAACGCTAGGAGCAGTAGATGAGAGGGGAGATAAAACGTGTGTTCATCCTCGCCCGGGATTTCGAAACTTTACACCACAGGGACCTAGACTGCTCGCAGGACTTGATACTTTACACCATGGCGACCAATGCTGCCCGGAGGACTTGCTGCTTCGCACTTTACAACTGCTTAGCCACCATTAACTGTGTAATGCCTCTTGTTAACTATGTCTCTGCTTCGGCCGTTACCTTTGTCTTCTGGCTGACTTCCTTGCCTCTACAGCAGCTCTGTTTTCTCCTATTTATCGCTCAACTTTTATACATCGATCTTCTATGAAATTTATGGGTCTGATGCACCTCAATTTTGTTGAGTAAAATAGGACGAGTCTATAATATAAGTATGCTTATATATAAATATGGAGGTTCATCATTCTTTCTTTAACCTCCTTTCTCACTACCCACAGAAAAATAGAAAGAACAACATGCCAAGAAAATTATCGGGAAACGCCCACTACGATATGCATTGCAAGATTGGTGTGATCTTTCCTGCATGGATGACAAACTTGTTTATAATTTAAATATTACAATGGACTGATTTATTTTCCTAACTAAATACATCCTATCCGTTTGAACTTTTCCTGATGCCTCAGATGCCCAAGATATCTGCAACTCTTCGGGTCGAATGGTTATCCTTTCACCGACCTAAGTAATGTAAAGTCGGTTGTTTGTATTCCGTTGTGAATAGTTAAAGCCTTCCTCCAGGCTCTCAAAGAACCGCTATCGGGGTTCATTTGTTCAATATCTGTTCCACGATAAGAAGTCTATAGTCCTCTTTATGGGAAGTCTCGAACCATTGTGTCCGTATAATCAAACTGCATTTTCCGGACTTTCCCACAATCAGCTCTATTGTTGTAGCTTGATAGGATTCCTAGTTTAATTCGTGGGATATCTATCAATTATCTTCTGTACCAGCTAGGCTATAATCTATTATATATTGCAAATTAGTGTAGTATTTGATTAATCATAATCTCTCCATTACATCTCCTATCTACAATACAACTATGGTGAACAAGTTGTTAAATTTAGATATAGTTATAGTGGAATCGTGCCATTGGCTTGAAATCGAGTTTTAACCGATTTATCCCTTAATTCATTGCGAAAATAACACGATTAAGCTTCCCTAAGTACAAGAAACTCATTTTGGAAAATTC
Source organism: Arma custos (assembly GCA_037127475.1). Taxonomy (NCBI): domain Eukaryota; kingdom Metazoa; phylum Arthropoda; class Insecta; order Hemiptera; family Pentatomidae; genus Arma; species Arma custos. The sequence continues at coordinate 104,577,774 of CM073760.1, read as the reverse complement.
GACTTGACCTCTTATGCACAAGGGCTGTAGATGAAAAGTTTGTAGTTGGCGTGTAACATTTTTTTTTTTCTAGCCCCTTGGCTTTTATAATTGTGTTGAAAATAAAATATGAAGGAGAGAAAGCCCCTCTTTTATTGCACCAGGTGCATCGTGTGACATTTGTAATTATGTAACTACAATGAGATGTAATAACAACATAAAATAATAATAGTGGTTTTTTTTTTTACTCCTTGCACAATATTGAAAAAAATAATACAATCTGAACTACTGAAAACATGTAAATTAGAGTAATACGGTTTGAGTATCGAGTGTTCATAAAATGAACAGTTGTACAATTTGTAAAAAGGAGCATGGGATAGGGTGTAATCCCCTAATGGTATTTAATTAACTTTTAAACCTTTTGAATTTTTTATATTTATATATTTTTTAAATTCCTATTGATTTTCGTATTCAAATTGTAAAAGCATTCTCGTCTGGGTAAGTCCTAAATAACTTTATGTTTTAAACGATTCTCACCTTTGACTTGCAGTTAATGGTGGGCGGTATATTTCAATTACTTTACTGTTTTTACTCTGTATCTTCTATTATATATAAAAAACATTCAGATGCATAAACATCTCTTTTTTTCTCTATATTTGTACGTGTTTTGTAAATATTGTGCTTTCCCACACATCCATTTTCTGTTAGAGAGAGAAATAAATTTGAAATAGACAATCTGTCTGAAAAAATATAAAAAAATCAAAAACAATTTTTAATCTATCGGAAACTTCTGCTGACCAACTATGGCCTGTAGTTATAATATTCTAATTCATCACAATTATAACAATAATAATAGTTTATTTGAATTATTTTTCTGTTGGTAATTAAGTATTACACCCTAACATTTTAAAATTGTAATATAAATTGTTTTTGTTCACAGGTTAGTTTTCTTCTTTTGTTTCTTGTTTACATCTTCGAAGGGTATGTAAAATATTCTTTTAGTTTTAGAAAGTATTCGCTTATTTTTTTGTTTTTTGTACATTTGTGTTTTTATAAATTTCTGGACGTGGCATCTCATATTTTACGGTTTTGGAAGCATTGTGCGTATGGAGGCATTTGACATCCATAATAAATATTAGACAGTATAACTTTGTTGAAAATATTTGGATTATTATGATCTTTATACTACTGAGTGGTTTGTTGTAATTTTTATTTAATTCGAATAATAAAAAGAGTGACTATTAAATAAAAAGAAAGAACATCCATACTAAAAATGTTTAAAAACATAATTGTCGCTTTCTATACTAGAATTGTAAACTATATAAAAGTTTGAGTGGAAAATAGTTTAATGGATAATTCTAATGGATGGAATTGGTCATGGGGTGCAGGTAATGATTGCACAAAATAAGCAGAACTTATTTTTTGATTGTGCTTTTTTGATCTTCAGGGGAATAAAATAGCTGGGTGTGGTGACTTGTCAAACTAATACTTGTCAACTCGTAACAATTCAATCCATCATTGTATTAAAGTTTGTTTGTTACTAATAGGTTGGTATTCATTATTACAATTTTTTGAAATTAATATTTTCAAAAATAAACAGATCTTTCTGATATAAACATTTTTGTGATCAATTTTCTATACTTTTTCTTTCTGATAAATGAACTTAATAAATACTTATGAGTCTATTTTGGTCTGAAAGTTTTAAATCAGTTAAAAATAGCCCGGAATGGTAACAATGGAAATATGATTGAAGAGAGAAGGAGATGTTGGAAAATGGTAGCTGTTTTGAAATATCGTGACGCAAACAAAGCATAACTGTCAAGAAGACTGACACTCCAGGTTGCATGCTGTGTCTCTGAGCCGGCTAGCAAGGATGGATTTACTGTCTAAATCTAAGCTGCGGGAGAAACATTATTCTGTAGGATCTCAATTATCAAATAGTGTGTGCGTGTGTGTGTGAGGAGCGAGAACTTCTATTTATTGAATATTATATTCTCTACGTTCAGTTTTCAAAATAAAACTTCTGTAGCGTAGTAATATTGACAATAATAACACAAAAATACCTTGGGAACCCGAAGGTACCTGTATGCCTGTTACCAGTGATGTTTGCCTATAAACCTTTACTGATTTGGTCAGCATAAACAAATTAATCCGTTCTCGAGCAAAAATCTAAAAAAGCATAAACTGACTCTCTTAGTTAATTGCCAACTTATTCCCATACTTGTACCTTTTTAGCCCAGATGAAAACCTCCACTGTATTGCATTGTTTACTATTTACGATTTTATTTAATTTTATTATCCATATTCATTTTATATTATTGATTTGCCAGCTGATTATGCATGATTTAAGGTAGGAAATGCTTGTTATTATTCGGTCTCAACATTAATAAGTTCGATTCTTCTGTCAATCTTAAAATTTGAATTTATAAAACCAAATCTTCTTTACGGATGTGAAAAGTAGAGGGATGAACAACGTCTTCAGGTATTCAAAAATAAGGTGTTGCGCAGAATATTCGGTCCAAAAAAGGATGACACCGCTGTAGAAATTAGGAGATTACACAACTCGGAATTACTAACCATGCACCCAGTTAATATTATTCAAGCTACAAAGATTAAAATGGATTTGTAAATTTGATGCGCTTAGTACAAACTAATTCCTAAAAAGTTAATAAGCGCTGTGCCGACTGAGACACGTCTGAGTGGTAGACCGAAGTGTAGGGTTGCATTAAGAGTGATCTGGCGGATTTGTGTTTGGTTGGAAATTTTGTGAGTGATCAGTGTACGCAAGTTTGTAAGCAGAGGTTGGTAGTATCGGTATCGAGCTTTTAGGTTCGCTAAGCCTTATTATTACTATGAGAATTATATATTTTCGAGATAGTATTAACTGTTCCATATTTATGAAACACTGACATATAAGTGGCGTGGCATATGTTACCCACAGCCGGAGGATCAGACCTTGGGTCAACTCATCCCTGATTCAACTACACACACGGCAGTACTCAGGCGGCTATACAGATGTCCAAGCCGCAAGATATCATTGTATCGATCTGACAGACAGTCCTACGCGGAGGAATGTCGGTCGGTAAGGGTTCGATCCAATTCTTGTCCCCTGCCCTATCTAGATCTCACCGCTTCCTTGGCAATTACCTTTATCGAGCCCGAGAGATTGCTACGATTTATTGGTACGGAGGAACTGTAACGTTACGAGATTGTTGGTCGGCTCAGCCCGGGAAGTAAGATATGCTTTTAACAATACTTTTTATTACAGAAGAATGCGTTGAGATATTTCCATTGACTGTAATTGATGGGTATTTTTTTTCTAAGTAATCAACCCATTACGCGTTCTAAATAAAACCCTGTCGATTTGTTTTATTGAGTTATATTTTCAAGGCAATTTGAGTTTTGCAAAATAAACCATTCCGATTTTAAAGAGTACAAAAGATGTAACATGATCTGACGTAGCTTGGCGAGAGTTAAACTAACCCGCCCAACAAGCTGGAGGCTGGTGAATAAGCACCGTCTATTCAAAATTAAATGAACTTGGTGCATATTAAATTTGGTTCATTTATAATAAATTTGTAATAAATTGATTACTAAAATTGTCTAAATATGGATGGAATTTTTTTTTAAGAAGTATGCCTGACCAACATTCATTCCTTCTGTTTCTGTTCAATTTGGTGGCTGATTATAGATTAATACGTCTCAAACTTTTTAATTTTTAATGAAGAAAAAATTGAAATCTTTATAAAAACAGTGAAGTCACCTATGGTCTAGTGGTTAACGATTCAATCTATCCCAATGATAGCTGGTTTGTAGCAATGCAGTAGGTCCTGAGATTTTGTAAAGAGAGTAAAAAGTCCTTATTTTTGCCGTCCATCGGAGGAGGCGTAATGTGGCTATCTCTGCCCTTTACTGTGTTAGCTCGCTATATTAACTATATCGCTGTATATCTTTAAGCAAAATTTAGGAATCCCACTGTAGCATAGTCTGATTAGCCATAGCAGCATAAAGCGACGTTAAATGAAACTAAATCAATGTATCCATTTTACATCAATAAAAATGTACGAATATAAAAACTTTTGGTTTATTATTTTCATAACTTAAAACATTAAGCGAGAGAGTTACTTCTAGATAGGTATTATGTTAATATAATTATAATAATCTAAATACGTTGGAAATTGAATTACTTAAAGGTTGAGTTTTCTTAACTGAAAAAAAAAATTAAATGGTACTAGATATTATATTGTGACTGATAGTATGCAGGAGAATATTTTATAATATATTAATATTATTCCATTAATTTAATATTATTTTAGCCTATTTATGAGCTTACTTGAATAAACAAGAGTGTATGCTAAATTCTAGTTGAAGAGAGCGAATGAATTTCACAAATATTTACTTATGAAAATACATACACATACACCCATATACTTCATCACGAAAATATTTACTGTTTTGGTTTAAACATTTGCTTAGCCGGTGTAAATCAATTTCAAAGTTTATTGCCTAGATAGTTTGCGAACTACAATAGTGTAAGCTGTTTAAAGTGTTATAATTGTTGATATACCTAAGCCCTGGTAGAACGATAATATTCGAATAATATATATTATGGTTTGCATTCAACAACTTGTTAATATATTGTATGATTACTTATGTAATGTTTATGTTATTTGGATTAAAATTAAACTGATAAATAGATTTTTTTTTATTCTAATCAGCTAAAATTATATGGAATATTTAAAAGGAGTAAAGAATAAAAACTGGTTTGAATTTTTCACGAGCTCGTTCGAATTTATGCGATAATAAATTCAGAAAATGTCACCATTTAAAAATAAATTGGCCCAATAAATATGTATTTATGATTTTATGTCCAATTAAAAAAAAATGTTATAAAACTCAAGAAGAGCTCTCAACCATGCTGTCCCTTAATATTTACATAAAAACATTGACAATACAGGCAGTTAAGTTTGCTTAGATAACAATCTACTGATTTTATTAATATGTAATTATTTCAATACTCATATACAATATCATTAACTGTTTTGATTTGATTGGTTTTCTTTTTTTATTATCCTGTTAATTACACTAAGAATTGCATTTTTTTTTCACATCCTCCAAACTTTTATATACAATATAATACAATTTACAATGAATACATGCAAATGCTTATATATAAAAAGCCTTCTGTTACATTTCGGTATTTTAAGGCGTTACAATGGGAGTCCGCTGAAGGCGGTTTTTTACTCGAACCGGCTCAAAGCCGCTGACTTAATGGTAGAAAGAAGAAAGTGAAGGAAGGAAGAAAGAAAACGAAGGAAGGATAAGGACAAGAGAGTACTTACCCCATCCCTAGATCAAATGTAAGCACATCGACCAAGGGAACACTGCCCTGCCATATCCCAGGTCTGGGGGGTGGTTTTAAGTCCCTAAATAGGGGGTCCCTAAATATGGTTCGCACAGGTCTTCAGCCCATCAAAAAATTTGATGTGCCGCCGACCTATGTATTCGGGCACCGAGGGAAGCCGAAGCTCCTCCCGGATGGTGGTGTTAAGTGCTCCCTCGAGCGATGTGCCACTTACGATCTTTCTAAGGAAAGAGTTCTGGTAATGCTGCAGGCGCTGCAGCGTTGTTTTGTAGAGGTGTCTCAGTAGTGGTGCACCATAGAACAACGTAGGTCTTATGATGGACTTGTAGATTTGCAATTTCAACCTCAGTGACAGCTGCGGCGACAAGAGCAGATGGTATAGCCTGTGGGATTTCTGTCGTGCCAACTTCAATCTTGCCTGAATGTGCTTTGAGAAGGTGAGATGTCTATCAAAGGTAACGCCATGGTAGAGGATTGAAGTGGATAATCTTCTTTCCTCGCAGTCCACGGTAAAAGTCTTCGGTAGAGGTTTCCTACTCACACTCTGAAATGACATTACGATGGCATCCTTCTTAGACGGATTCACCCTTATGCCAATCAGTTTCAGCTCGTTCACTATGGTTTCAGTTGCCATTTGTGCCTTGTTAAGGGCATGTGGGGTGCTGATGCTGGTGGCGTAAATCCCAATATCATCCGCATATGCTGCTATCATTGCTCCTGGATGCTTCATTGCGACTACGGGTGCTGTGAAAATCACAAACATCAGTGGCCCCAATACAGAGCCTTGAGGTACTCCACAGGTGGTGGTAAGAATTGCATTTATTATTAAATTCTACATTTAAAGTTACAATGTGGTATAAGCTTATCGAGCATAGGCGGTTGCATTAATGACTTTCATGAAACTCTCCATCTCAGATCCATGTAAGGCTTAGCATGTTTTAAAAAAAAAAGAAGTCAACATTCAACATTTCTACTCTAGCTTTGCTAAATAATCGAATTTCAGCTTTAAACGAACATATTTGGTTTCCTGTTTATACATATAGTCACAGACATATAACAAAATTAATATCCTGGCATTCAAGGGTGATTTGCTCGGGATAACCCTTAACGGCTAGGCTTTCCCCCATTATTATAGAGGCTGGTCGATCCCAAGGAGGGTCTGTAGATCCCAAAGGGTCCATCCATGGCTACTAACAGATTAAATAATCTACCCGCTATTGCCTGATTTGAATCCGGAATCTTCAGTAAAGTAACTCAGCACTCTACAAACTGAGACCCTAAGGTCTCAATTCTTGGTGACAGCAGTTAAATTCCTAAGAATTTAAATGAGTGCATTAATTCGTTTTAAAAGTGAGTCGATATTTTGTAAATATATGAAGCTATGCAATGTATTGTATATATATTAGTTTTTAATTCAAATTGTACACCTTCCTTTTTTCGAATTGGTATTAGTCGTAGATGGATCCAATGGAATTTTGGACCCTCCTGGGGCTCACTAAATTGCGTACCCAAAATAAGGGAGAAAATCTGGCGGTCAAGCGTGATCTAGCAAACAGTACTGTCATGAACTGAACCCCATGGTAGAAACTTTCTTAAGTGGTACAGATTTTTGATTAATTGTAGAGAATACGCGGCATATATTTTAAATTTTCGTTTATTGTTGATTTTACAGTAATTATCAATTACATTTTTATATCAAAATTCTTAAATTTAAATTGCGTTTTCTTTAATTTTTTTCGTGAATCCAGTGAATACTTTCCAGAATGCTTGTAGGCAGGGAATTTCGAAACGTCCTGTTCAGTAATACATTACAAAGAAAAAAGAGAAAAAAACTCTACCACACACACAGGAGCATCCGATAACATTATGTAAATTGCCGAAGATACGCGAGGATAAAATAAGGCGACAGGGAACACGGAACCATCCTCAGCCTTGCCTTATCTCTATCCTTAATTTCTGTCATTAAGGAATCGCCTTACACGATTTTTTTTCTTTATTACCCCTGGGCTAAATTGAAAAAAATATTGTAATTACTTTTAATAACACCGAAGGGTGAATACTAAATCAGGAAGTCCCAGAGACTGTTGGTAATTATGTCCTCTGAAGTGTTGAAGATGGTAGGATTCGCCATTATTGACTAAACGCTGGTTGTCCTGACGATTAAAAGTTTATGGAGTCAATTAAATGATTTAAAATGTGAATTTAGTCAAATCTCAAAAGCTGTTGGTGACAGCAATTATCCCAAAATATATCTGATTAGTACCAGGAAATGTTCCCTATGTTAAAGGAACTGATTTAACGGTAACCGTTCATTAGGAAAAGCCGGATAATAGAAATAGAATAGTATATCGTTAGGAAGGCGATAAGCTTCCAATATTCAATCATGGTTTGAATATTGATGACGAAATATTAGTCCTTAACTAGTGAATGGTTTGTTGGTTTTGAGCAAAGACACGGAAACTAAACCACTAAATACTATAACTTTAGCGGCACTGATTTTGAGGAAAACGTTGCGGAATTTAAGTATCATATGCTATTTTAACATCACCAACATCCTTTCGTTCTTTCTCTTTAACATTCTCGGGGAAGATTAAAAAGACAATGACCTGCTCAGAAAACAATAATCAGTTCAAAAATTTTATATTACTGAAAATCTATGAGAAAAAAAAAATTGAGATCTGATTTGCTGGATGGGATGCTGCACAGGTGCAATGTAACATGTAACAAATGATAATACAAAAAGGTAATCTATTTTAAATAGAAAAAAAAACGAAATTCAAGCAGAATTAAAAGATGTGAGTGTTGGCGGGGAATGCATTTTATTTTCCTGGTTCAACAACTTATAACTTCTATCCCGAATTTTCATCCTTCCAACTTGTTTTTATGAATGTGAAACAGAAACTAACTTTGAAGAAAGAACATCACTTTAAGGCATTCAAGACTAAATCATCGTGCAGAATATGGCTTCCGAAAAGAAATAGGAAAAAAATTCACTGGTGAATTTAGGAGGTTACACAACTGTTTGGAATTGCGGAGCATGCATACTATTAATATGATTCAGATACTAGCATCGCGTAGATTGAAATGGGTCTGTAAAGTTCTTGGACTCAGTGACGAACGAATACCTAAAAACTTATCCCTTCAAGCGGTAGACCGGTTTCAGGTGATTTCCGGAATCGGGGTTATGGTTCTCAGTGGGTGGAGGCCTGCTAACAGAGATTGGTGGTATCAGCATTGAACCTCCTGGTTCGCTCCTATTGGTTTAAAGTTTAAATTTTAGTGAATTAGAGATGATAAACCAAGATTTTTGATCAGTTGGAAGTTTGAGATTATTTTTAAGCATTCCTATCAAGCCTAAGAGAGACAGAATATCCATAACGTCAGTTTTAATTAAATTATTTCTCAATGATAAACTGAGATTTCGAATTCTAATGAAACCTGAAGGCTTGATAGTTAAATAAATATGGAGCCTTAGAAGAAATGAATGCTAGCTCCATGAAGCTCATTCCGTTCAGCTTCTGTTGCAGAATATTAAAATTTTATCATAGCCCTGCTTCTTTGCCTAACTTCAGTTAACTACATGATTTATTTATTAGGCCTTTCTTTATCCTTGTGTAACTTGGGCATTGAATCATATTTATACATTTACCTTGAATTATTGTTTAAGAAAGTAGAATAAATTTTTATGATTAAATGATAGAACACGGAGTTGCCATGACGAAGCTTCTGGGTTCAAATCTGGAGATAATTTATTTAATCTGTTAACAACCGGGAATTTATCCTGTTTAATACCCTCCAGGGCTCACTCAACCTCTGTATAGCTAGCACCCTTAATAGGGGGAAAATGTAATGTTGAGCGTTGTATCTGACAAATCTCCTCCTTGTAATACCGTTATTCTCGAAACAATACAGTTTCTACCTCTTACTGAACCCCATGAATGTATTTTTTCGGTTACTTTTGCAAATTTCATGTTTTCCAAAGCTATCCCTTATATGCTTAGTTTATTATCCATAAGGACTAAGTTATAATTAATTATAGTTGATGGAGGATTGATAACTTAAAAATTTCATTATGAAATACCTGTAAAAATCCTTAGTTACCAGTTTATATGCGTTCAAATCTAAAGGATTCTCCAGGCTACTAGTCTTTTTAGTGATTTCTAAAACTTTGGACTATTATTTAGTGTCGATAAATCGTGTGGATTTCAAGGAGAATCTGAGTTTTATTGCAGATAGAATTAATTCTGTGGGTGTTACTGAAGAAAACGACTAAGAGCTCAAGGTATTTTAATAAAACACCTCATTATTAAACAACGTAAACCTAAACAAAATTTAATATGCAATAACAATCAAGTATAGAAGCAACAATTCTGAATTCTGAAAGTTCTGGGTTCAAATCCGGCTATGGATTTTGGGATCTACAGAGCCTCCTCTCTCTCACCCAGCCTCTAGTAAGTACCCTAAACTTGTGCTTGATTTTGGACCAATCACCTCCCTGCACACCCGTTCAGTTTGGTTTCTACTACATATTGAACTTAATACCCTTCATGGAATGTATTGGTTCAGGTTTAATAATATTTGAACTTCATTGAAATTAAAATAAATAAAACACCCTCTTCTAGAATTTCAGTACAGGAAAATAACTGAGAACTTGAAGCGAAACCATGTTATGCTTTCTGCTGCTGATATCTTTTTCACTATTTATTCTTTCATTAATTTATTCATTGCAATATTAAAGATTCGCTCTGATAACTACACTTATTCCTCCATTTTACTCCAGGATATCCATAAATCGATTTCCTTCGACTATCCATGCTCACGTCGTTTACTGTTATGCGGCTCATAAGTTCCAAACCGACGTTGACACCCAAGAAGCGGCTGTACATCGGCGCAGAAGATCCGGCGGACGCTGAGAGTGGCGGTACTCCAGGTTAGGGAAGGAATGCGGTTGAGGGATGAGGCTGCCTCCAGCATCTGTCTTCTCTCCAGGTCCTCCAGCGGGCCTCTAGAGCCCCGGTGTCTTCTTATCTTTGGTCGAATAACAGTTAGCTTGTGCCTCCCATCCCTTTGTAATGTTCCTATTTTTCCATCGTAGTATAGATTTGCATAACTGATTTGAGCACCTTATAATTTTGTATTACTTGTTAGAACGAATTAGATAGAAATTTTTCTAAATATTTTTACATTTGCATGAATTAATGAGAAATTCTTATTATGATTTTGATTAGAGTGCATCATTAAATAATAAATCTACATCTGTGGTGAGTAAGTGATTAAGCTAAATTTTCTCCAAAGAGAGTTTCTTGTTCTTTAAAAAGCAGGTTAGTGTTACATTCATACTTAATTCCCTTATTAAGCTAAGTCTGGTTTTGGATTGAAATACAGTTATTGCTTATATTGCAAATAAATTTCAGGTCAAAAAATAAGAGAATGACATGAATCCGCTTCCCTCAGTACAATGAACTCATATTGGACAGAATTCGACTAAACAATTTATTCATCGGGGCTCATCCTTCTGAACTGAATTCCCTAGCAGTAAAAAGTTACATAAAATATATAACCAAAATGACGTTTTGAATAGGTTTCATAGAAGCATAGTTTACTTCACGAATATCTAATGTATATTATTTACAATATCTAATGGATACATATATAAATGACCCACACATTTTATTGTCTTTAGTTATTTGATAAAAAGAGGCCATGAAAATATCTGCCCTCAATTTAATAGTAATGGGCTTATGAAGCTAAACACAAGGTAATAGCATGACCACTTGGTCTTACATTCTATTGAGGCATTATAGTGTTAACTACAACCAGTTCCTCAACATGTCATTCTCATGTAGTACATATTTACTTATATTATATCGAACATATTTGCCCGATCATTCATCCCGTCCCCCGGGACGACAGTGGGGCGATGGAGAGAAGTAAGAGTTGATTGCGCTAATAGAGGACATATGTGCAAATATTAGGGGACTCGACCCTCCCCGGAGCAGTAAATCGCTGGTAATAAAGGCGGCGGTGGGGGCCATCCGGGTGGCCATAACGGCCTCATGAATCACACTCCTTGGACTGATGGCGTTCCCTCCGCTGCAGATTGGAACTCTTCATTCCAAGAAGGATGTCATCAATGGAATGCCTGCCCGGAGGATCCTGCAGATTAGCGGTGTCCCCTCCCGATATGGCACCAGTGGGCCTTCACGGTTCCTCTTTAGGTGTTGCTTTTGATGGGCTCGCTTCGCCAACTGGCCCTCTCCAGTCTGCATTGAGCAATTCATCATTAAATATAATTATTTTAATGATTAATAAATTGTCTTTTAAAAAAATGGATGTCGTACATTGCAAGTATCGGTTGCAAGTCACGGTTCACTTTTTTCATATTTACATGCATATATGCCGGAACCATCTCGTAAGAATCATGTAAAAAAGCTTCCTGTAACTAAAAAACGTTACTTAATGTATTTTTTTTCCAGAAAAAGTGAAATTCCGTAGCTTGTTGAGTTATTGGCTTGCGTCATTTCTATAATTTATTATACTACATAAATCAACTTGGGCCTTATAAACTCACTTATATATTGGTTTTTTTTAACCGATAGGGTCCTAATTAAAAAAAAAAATGGGTTTAATACGAGAGTCGTTATATAGACTTAAAATTTCTGAGATTGGTATTTTTCTTTTCATTATAGGTGTATTGGTCCAATACTTTTACATTATCAAGACTAATTTATTGTATTCCTACGGTCCGTCTAGAACTGGGGACTTACTTGCCAACCCACGTACATGCTTGTTCTGGAAAAGTATCTGTATATAAAAATAAGTAAAAATCTGAATATAATTTTTGAATGACATAGATCTTCTTAGTCATTCTCCAATAAATAGCTCGATTGAATAATTAAAAAGCATAATTGAGTTGTGAGTTTCAAAACTTTTCACTTAAGGAAAATTTTTGTGACCAGGATTTTTACTGAAGCATTATATTTACGTAGAGATTTATATGTATGTTTCATAATAAGTGAAGAAAAAAATAATAAATAATACAATTGCAAACTTAACAGTCCAATAAGGCAACTAGTGAAAACATGCCATCACCTCTCCAGCCATTACCTCCTAGTTTACATGGAATATTTTATGTCTCTTTTAAGCTTTTGCTTTTTTATTCTGACTTTTGTCACACTTTTTCTTTGTGGTCATAGCAATAAATAAATGGCATAGCATAATATCATTTCATGTATAATAATTTTCTCTATGTAGTTGTTAGTACGTATACTGTAAGATCCAGTCCTTGAGATACTGCTTAAAGTTCCGAAGTCCCCAGTTGTTCCAACTTGGGGTTGCTGAAACCTTAAACCGCCACCCTCCCCAACAGTCGACCATTAGCCAATCAACATTAGGACCGGGTCTACTGTTACCCGGGTCAGCGGGAGTATGGTAATGCTCTGTTCGAGCAGGTGTCGTAGTCAGTTAGTGGGAGGGCCCTGTATGGAGGGTTATGGCCGGAAGTACTTAGCTCTAACTTGGCTTCACCCTTGTCGCTCCTGAGTATCTTCTTCCGGGGGCTCGCTGTTTATATCTCACGTTAGGGGATGCTAAGGGGAATTTGCCAACTAGCTTTTACTAAGTAGTTAAGAAGGGAGGTGTATACTTGAGCTGGTGAGGGCAGGAGGGATTAGAGTCGATGTATCTTCATTTTGAGGAGCAGACGAAAATATTGTTGAATTATCATGACGGTTTCATAAAATTAACTTCGTGTGAACTTCACAACCACAGCAGTAAATGACTAAAGTTCATTTTTGGTTTATTTTAAATAAGACTTTACAGCATGAAGAGTAGTGTCCGACGAGTACGGATGTTTCAATTGTAGATTTGTTTTTTAACATCTGCAAATGACTAAGACTATAACAAATCGACGAGCTCTCCTTATTGACGTTATTCTTACGGCAGTCTTGCACTTATAGATTTTATTTAACGACTAGCTCGAAACTGTTAAAAATTTTAGTTAATCGTTTGCTTTCAGCTGCTCATCTATTAAATACATTTTTTTGTAAGCATTAAATCAAACTTGTATTTTTGCTACCTGAATTCATGAATTCAAAACCGGCTGAGAGGTAATGAATACTTTCATGATTAAAGAAACAAAAAGAATATATTTTCCTTAGTTATCTAGTGATTATAGAGCATAGGCATGTAATGTATGTATATTTAATGGTTTCTTTATTAAGTTAAAGTAGTTTCAATAAGAAGAGTTTTTTCTTTATGATCAATATTGTCATTATTAACGAGTACCTGCATTTTCATAAAACATATATTAGTAACCTGTATTGTTGCTATCCATAGTTAATAGTTCAATTTTTGGTGCCAAAATTTTTATTATTGATAAATAATTTGATGACGCTTGGCGAACGCATTCAAGTTATTTAATGAGTTATGCAAATATTACAGTGTTTTTAATCTAAAAACTGGACATATTTGCTCTGTAAAATCTAAATAACTGATACAATGCAATGGTGGTAACTCAAATTACAAAACTCAGTAAAACTCCAAGAGTACTCGCGTTTTATCAATTAGGTACCGCACTAGTACTATCTAGCGGAATTCGTAGTGACTAATTACTCTTAATTTAACTATTAAATTCGAAATAATTTGAAATTTTTTCTGTAAAGTATATGATTCACCCTAGTCGAATTCTATAAATTCATTTATTTATTTAAAGACTATATGCCCTACAATTTAGTAATATTTTTTTATCTATAAGCAACAAAGAAAATCGAACATAAGCTAAATGTTAATCGAATCATTCGGTGATTAAAATGCGAAAAATATTAAACTTTCAATCATAATGTATTTTATTAACGTATCTACACTCCGCCGCGCACAGGATGAAGTTGAAGCCTCGGGCTTACCATGGACTGGTGGGCGCTGGAAGCTCGTGTACAAGGTAATATACTTGAAGGAACTTTATTGAGGAACCTTGCAATATGATTCTGAGGAAGAATTCCAGGCAAGAATACTCCCCCTCGTCTCAGGAGGAGAACTTGGGTAACGGAATGGATTCCTGAAGAAATTTTAATTTTCGCGTTGTATTGAGGAGCATGGGTGTGAATATACTTGCCGTGTTATGTGCCAGTCTCTCCTCGGCATATTTTACAAGCAAGCACCGATATGCGTTATTAGCCGTTTATGTAATTTTCGCTTGAGATTATGTAATGAATATTTTTTGCTAAAAATTTATTGTTGTTGAATTTTATTTTTGCGTAAAACAAGTATTGAATATTAGGCAAGGAGATGGCTTAAGCTAAGTTATGACGTTTTGATTTTTGTACCCATTATGAGAGTTATTTGTTTCATTTTACGTCACTTCATGGTGCTCTGGCTAATAGAACAATAATACAGTGGGACACCTAAATTTCGCCACTTCAGATGTAATTAGGATAGGTATCATTAACGAGTACCTCGAATCGCACAGGCTAGGAACCACCATTTTACGTCCACACTAAAGGAAGGATAAAGATTTTCTTCTCCCTGTTTTAAGCCACCGGGCTGCTAACCCACGATCTCGGGTATAGGAGGTTGTTATACTAACTACTACACCTCAGATGACCGTTGACTACCCGACTAGTTTTCCAATTTTATATATTTCTTTTTAATTTTCCTGCAACTTGATATGTTAATTTTTAATATTATACCTTTTTAATTTTTTTCTTGTTGTTGCTTAATGAATAACCTTAATGAACACATAATTACAAAATATTACACTGTAGGTAGTTTCCTCAACTACTTGGAAACTCTGACCATTCTCCACTTCATTAAACTCATTCGTTTGACAACCATCAATTTCATTAAATCTCATTAATTCTATAATGTTGCGGAATTTTAGGTTTCTTGTAATTTTGAAACAATAAACATTACGTTTTTTGTAATAAATTTTAGAAATAAATAATATATGTTTTCAAGTGTCATGACATCAACATTGTAGCGCGACGTGTTTCAGTATATAAACGAATAACGTATTTTTTTTAAATATTTTGTCGAACTGATCAACCGATGTTTTTCGGTGAGATTTTAAACGTAAACGATTCCACATCTCCATCTGTTTCTTAATCATAAAAATAAATTTATTTTAATAAATAAATAGCAATGTTCCTATAAAGTTCCTGAATGTTTTAAATGAAGTCTAGTAGCGATATCAATCAAGAATTATTTTTAGCATTTTCAGTTTCATATTATGATTATTTGTATATACTATTTAGGCAAAAAAGTCCTCCAGTGCTCAATTAAATGAAAAATTATGTCTTAAAAAAAGAAAATTAAATAATGAGTTAAGTATATATTTCCATAGTTACTAAGTTCTTAAATTGCTGTTTTTTTTTATTTTGTTTTTTTAATTGAAGTGATTATTTATCAAGTTTCCCTTATTAAATAAATATAAATATTAAATAAATCTTAAAAATTCGTTTAATACTAATTTTACCGTGAAGAAGGTCCCAGATTCAAATCTGGATATTATTTAATATGTTATCAGGCGGGGAGAAACTGGGATCCTACTGGGGCTCCCAAAATAGAGGGGAGAATTTGGCGGTTGAGTGTGATTTAGGACAAACCATCTCCCGGTATAGCCGTCGTCCAAGAAACAGTACACTCTCTACCACGTACTGAACCCAAGACTTTTTAACTTTGTAAATTCTTTGTTTTAGAGCAGACAGCCCTATTCCAAGTTACTTCTAGGAATAGTTTTCCTTAGTTCCTCGGAAACTGGTCTGCTTTTGCTTTCGTTAAGGCGTGAATGCTAAGTGCCCTTCCTACTCCACGCGTCTCGACTCGAAATAGACTTTGTTTGTGCAAATGCAATTTTTTTTTTCTGTCTGGTAAGAAGTAGAAAAAAGAATTCGCGAAATTCTGTACTTTTCTAAGTATCTAAGTTATTTAAATGTTACATGTTTCTACTTCAGTCAATGCATCTGCTTTTAAAAATGGATTGAAAATACATTTTTGAAATGAAATACATTTTTGAAATGAAATACATTTTTACTTAAGATATGATATAATTAAACTTCAGCAGAATAATGATAATTATTTGTCTTTGAATTTGGGAACGAGTTAGTTGAGCGTGTAGAGCGCAAAGTTGCTGTGCTGAATATCCCGCGTTCGTACTCGGCTGTGTCAAATAAATTATTTAATCTGTTTGTAGCCGTAGATTGATCCTATGTGATCTAAATACCCTCCTAGGGTCTCCCTTGCTCATTAAAGTGGGTACCCTTAATTGGAGGGAAAACCTTGCGGATGTAAGTGTCATCTCTTATAGATAACCTCTCTGGACAACCGTTGTCTTAGAAACTTCTTGCCTGACTTTTTGTATCGTATTGCTTAATAACTCCTAAGTTTTTTGGGCGTTCCTTCCAATCGTAGTGACATTTGTCCTATATTGTAAACGGTTTACTAAATAAGTTTGTTAAAAGAATCAATAAAACACTTTAACAATAACATATATAATATAATTATTTTTCTATTAACTTAATATATTGTTTGTTTAAATATATTAAATATATTGTAAATATCTTTCAGTATTGTCATTATTAAAAAGGCACAAATGGTTTTAAACCCATTAAAGAATATTTTTTGTGGGATTGTTCGGTTCTTTATTTTCTATTTTGTTCTCTATGTACACTTGATTTTCTTAATATATTGTACCGTCTGATTGTTTCTGCTGTTTTTTATTCCATCCTATCTATTTTCTTGGACAGAATGTTCCACATTCGACGAGCTTTATCTTGTTTTAACGGTGTTTTTTATTTTTGCTTCCCGATTAGGTTTCTTTCTTTTTTTTTTTCAGTATTTCGTGTATTATGCTTGTTTTGATTTTTGTAATTTATATTTGTTCTTTATTTGTATTCAATGATCAGAAGTGCTACATTGACTACATAAAACCCTTAAAGTATAGCTCTTTCAACTGATTAGGCATGTTCTGATTGTTTTCATATCATATTTAGTTAAGTTTAGTCACTGAGTTAAATAAATGCATTTAAAATTGTTAAATACTTTAAATTAAATTATTTTAATTAGTTTTCTGTTTATTTCTGTAAAATTATAATATGAAGGGATATGCAATCTGAAAACTCCATTTGCCTCCGCCCTGCCAAAGAAGACCCCATTATTTTGCTAATCTTCTTCTACCCTCCTTTGCTGTAATATTTTGAATTATTGAGTCAAACATGAAAGCGCTTACTAACATAGTCTCAATTGATAACTTTCAACAAGGATTTATTTATAAACTAGGAAACAATTGTCAGAATTTTTTTTTCCTGAAAAAAGTCTATTCTGGTTATAACTTTGCATTGTCAATAGAATAAATAGACATCAATTCTTGTCTATCATGTTTTATTTAATATTGGAAAAAAGTTTTAAATGCCGTAGATTGACCCTATGGAATTCGCAGATCCTCCCATCACTCACCCTACCTCTGTAAAATGACCTTAATACTACCTCCTAATGGAGAGGAGGGCAAAACAAAGTGATCTTGGCTAAATCAATTTCCCTACATAACCGTTAGCGTAAAGACCGATTGTACAGTGTCTACCAAGTACCGAATTTAAGCCCCCCCTTTTTTTTAATATTAAAGTTATTCATTCAAAAGAGGAATGGATTATATTTTATAGACCTAACTTTAAACTTGTACCCATGGATTAAATAAGGTACTAATCGTTGTTACCGATTGATTTTTTGTTGTTTTTTTAATTTAGATTTACATATTTAAGACGGAGTGAGCTAGCTCAGTTGGTTGAGAGTTGCTATGGCGAAGGTTCCGGTTTCTAATCAGGGTGCGGTAGATATTTTTTTTAATCTGCTTTGGTAGTACACTGTTGAATCAGAAGACCTTCTTGGGACTCACCTAATCTTTATAAAGTGGTTACCCTTAAATGGAGCGAAAACCTGAGCGTGATCTCAGACACCTCCCTGCACCACCGTTGTCTTTGAAACAGTACATTCTCTACTATGTACTGAACCCAAGGAGGTCCTCCATGGGCAGTAAATGGGTACAATTTGTTTATTTAATATTCAACAACACTGACGTTTTGAGTGCTTTAAATATAAATCGCCTTATTTTGCCCTCTCCAATCCCAAACTATAATAAGGGCCCTAACATTAAACATTCTGAAAAAAGGAGTTTTGTTTCTTTGGTTTTGGATCAAAGAGCGTGTGTTATTACATAATTGTATCTATTTTTTCATTCAGGCAGGCCTGAGTCTTTATTAAAACGTCCCTAGAGTGGACAAAAGCCTGCCATAAACCATCTCTAGGGCAGAGACCCTTTATCTTATGAACTACATTTTTTTATCCCAACACCCTCCAACCCAGTCCAGCGTACCTTCGGGAGAGAAAAAAGGGACAAAAGGAAACGAGTAGTGAAGATAAAAGATACGAGACTATCTCATCTCTGTATTGTCTCCTCCTGGAACGTGTGCCTTCCAGATAGGGAGGTCAGTTTATTACCGAGAGCTTAGGAAAAATCAGGCCTCTTTAACGGATTTATAGGGCTCTTCCGCGTTTATTGCGGTATTTTTCAGCGTTATTAGCCTCATACACATCTTTCGAAGGAATTTATACACATTTATTTACAGCCAGAAACCACATTGGGCATTTTTTATATTCTTAATCTTATGAATAATGAGCCATCTTGGTTTATATTTCTATGTTATTTCAAAATCTTTTAATACTATCTTAAACAAGCGGGGTAGCTCTCAACGTACATCTTGTATTTACATAGGGTTTTTGATCTGCCGAGTTTTAGACCGGTTATGACATATTTTTTTTTTTTTTAAATTTATTTATTGATATTTACAACTGTATTACAATTATACAACAAGTAAATAGAATGCGTGTTACATAATGACATGAGAATGACAAGTAGAGAAACTACCCCCTGGTAGTACTCAAATAAAAGTTCAAATAAGAAGGTCACGGGGCCATCTTCTTTTCAGACGCCTCGGAGGATTATCGGGAATTGAAGAGGAAGCTAGGTTTGAAACTAGAGGGGTTGAGTGGGAATGAAGTTTGCTATGAAAGGATAGATACCGGGCTCGGGCCAAATCAGCAACAAAAGGGACATTAAGGTCGTAATGGATGACTTTATTCTTAACAAAATAAGGAGCATTGAGGATTTTACGAAGGATTTTGGACTGTAGGGATTGGATACGAGAGGAATTCGATGGCTTAGTGGAGCCCCATAGCTCTACTCCGTAAGTCCAAATAGGTCGTATGATGGTCATGTGGATGAGTCTTTTGTAGTTAATTGGGAGCTTAGAGCGTTTGTCTAGTAAGTATTGAAGTAGCCTGAAACGTCGAGCGGTTTCTTGTCTTTTCAGTCTTGTATGAGGATTCCAGGTTAATCGTTTGTCGAGGTGCAACCCTAAGTATCGGATCTGTTCTACAGGCACCAGTGGGATATTATTAAAGGATACTGTAGGGCAGGAAGTCATTGGTTTACGACGTAAGGTAAAAGTGATTTGATGTTTTGAAACCATTCTTCAAGATCAGTGATATGGGATTGGAGGCTTTGGGATGCAATAACTGTTTACTTTGAAAGTTCTATTTGTGAGATAGGATTGAAGGATGAGAAAGTATGTAGGGGGTAGGAATTTACGGAGTTTGTAGAGCAAGCCCGTATGCCAGACTCGGTCAAAACCCTGTTCCACGTCAAGAAAGACGCCCGAACAATATGATCCACGTTCTAATGCAGAGGAGACCACATCCACCACACGATGACATTGCTGAATGGTGGAGTGTGATGCTCGGAATCCAAACTGGTGATCTGGTATTATGTGATTTGCATCAAGGATAGGGTACAATCGTTTAAGGATGAGTTTTTCTAGGATTTTACCCATGCAAGGTAAAAGAGAGATAGGACGGTACGAGGATAGGTATTCTGTTATATTTTTAGGTTTGGGTATCATTTTTACAATGGAGAATTTCCAGAGGTCAGGAAAATATGTGGAGCGGAGTTCAGCATTATATATATAGGTAAGGAATAGAATGGCTTTTCTAGGTAGGTGTTTTAAGATATGAATTGTGATAAGGTCGTGCCCAGGAGCTTTGCGGGAAGGTAATCTGTGAATAATGTTGGATATTTCTGAAGGATGGAATGCTTTGGGTGGATGGGACATTTGGAGGGGAACATCTAACGCTTCTTTTATATATTCAATTTGAGTTGGGTTAATGATATCAGGATGTGGATGAAAGATTTTGGAAAGGTATTGGCCAAATAACTGTGATTTGTTGTGACATATAAATTATTTTTTCCACTTTTAGTCTTGAATAGACTCTGAAAGATTTGGTACTCACCCAGGTTGCATTAGCTATGTAATCTCTTTGATCGTGACCATACCTTCTAGCACAACCGTTGGCTAAAAAAAAAACTAAGTTGCTACTCTGTACTGAAGCCATGGCTAGTTTGGTTTTGATTTTTTTTCTTTTAAAAAATTAACACACTCTCTCTTATAGTCATGCCATTCATTATTAATATCATAAGATCCTGTTCTATCAAACATAATGGATCCGCCATTGATATAATATTTTAAAGCAGTTTTCACTTCATTATTTTATTTGTTTAATAAACATTATTAAAAAAACTCATGGGAATTTTATTGATAGATAACAATAAAAGTCTTACTTATTTTTATAAGTAATGCTATTGTGAAAAATACTTTTCATTTCGTTGAAATCCTCCAATTTTTTCTTCGTTTCACACACACACACACACCATTATAAAAATAGGTTTTAATTATAAATAGGTTTATAAAAATAGGTTTTAATTATATTAGCCACTCAAACTAAATGTTTCAATAAAATGTTAATTATGTTACAAAGTTTTCAGATCTGTTGAATTTCATTATTTATTATTTATGCTAAGACGATTTATTTTCCCATTCTTCTAGTTTGTAAGAAAAAAAAAGCAATTTACAAATATATATAGTCTGTGTTGCATGAGGCTTTTATTAACCGAGGCTAATTTAAGGGTTGCTTAATATTTTTGCTCTTGTCAATGTACGCTGGTGTTATTTTATTTCTTGTGGGATTTTTCCTTCTACAACATAAGTTTTCATTATGAACGGAGTATATATTTCCTTATACTTCTTATACTCGGTTGAAAACATTACGTTCGATCTTTTTTCTGTTTTCGTTATGAAAATTAGATACTTTAATATTTCAGTAAAGTTCACGTCATTTTTGACCCTTTCATCGATTTATGTTAAGTTAGGACGTACTCGTTTTAGCCTTTCCAATCTCCTCAGCCTGTTATTGATGATGCGTGAACTAGAGACGAAACCAATTAGTATTGTCCAATCTAGCTGGTGTCTGATTTATCAGGCCCCCTAGCCTACACTACTCTCTATAATGGAGCCTATGCTTCGCTTAATTATGGCACTGCCGTTCCATCCTGATTACAAATTGAATAGCCAAGTGGATAATTGCGCCATCATTTATACACCGATTGTTCCCCTATCAGTGTCCAATGTTTATAATATATAATAATTAAATACAAATATTGTTTGTTTATTCATTTAACGTCTCTTTATTCTGCTAGAATAGTTAAATGAAAGGACGATGCTACCGTGGTATTACCCAGGTATCTTTAATGAGTACATGACTCTGCACAAGCTTAGAACCCCCATTTTAGGTTCCTTCCGAAGGACGGCATAACCAAAGACTTTTTACTCCCTTTAAAAAATACAAGAGCAACCTACCAGTCTGTGAACCCGCGACATTGGACATAGGCTGTTATGCAAACCACTACACTACGGGTTATCCCCTAAAGCATTATGAAAATGAAAAGATTTTTAGATTAGCTGGAATTTAGTACGTATACACTCACCCAAATGATTACATTCATCATTTTAATCTTTATTTCTAACTACAAAGCCTTAGTGTTTTAATATAATACATTTAGAGTACACCCTTTTTAAAACATTGCGGGAGTATTTGTATAGGGCACATATCATAAACACAAACTTGTAGGATATTATTTACGCCTTCTCTATAGATCGACATCCCTTTGTTAAGATGCCTTCAATATTTTTAGTGCCATCATGAACTGAAAGGTCAATCATCAGAAAGATCAGCGGATTTCCAAATCAAATACTTGGAATCTATGTAAATCTATCGTATTTGCATGAGGACAATCCATCATGTCTTCTTTGATACTTTCATTAACCTTCCAAATCGAGCTGTGGGTTCTCCTGTTATATCTTGTTCTTCTTCCTAAGGGAAATAAGGACGCTTCCCATTGTTCCAATCTCAGATGTTCCAATTCAATCGGCGAAAGTTATAGGTTATTGTTTTCTACCAGCAGGTCTATTTTGAAAGCTAACGGATAACTTGGTAGAAAAGAGAGTATCATCCATTATATTGGCTTGTGCAATTCTATTTTGCAACACAACGTTTTGACAACAAAGCAAGTTCTAAAAATAATGTTTAAAACAAATCTCGCTGTTGAGCACGATGCCTTACCAAATTACCTTCCTGCACAAATGTTGAATTGTCCTCGGAATAGTCTGTGCCATGTACTGAACTCAAGACAATAACATTATGGAAAGTGAGTAGTAAACTTAAACTACTTTCTACCTACTTTGAAGTATGTAAAAGGATGCAGGCAAAGGCTGAGTTACTATGAGATGTATATCAAGTTCCGAACAATAGCTATCAAAACAGTTATTGTGTTTGGAATAGAGAATACCAAGGCATACAGAAATCTTTGCGTTATTAAATACCATAATGAACCAAATCAAAGGATGATCGGCTACACAATATGATTGAGAAATTGACTATATTTTGACGTAGTGAGAGAATGTGAAATGCCCGAGAAACGTTGTTGCAGAAAACTACTCTGCCACTTGAGCTTTCCTGGCACGAACCTCGGTCAGACAAATACCCGTGTTCTCGCAATTTGCGATGTATACTAGGAGAACAATGTTCATTGAACTTTAAAGTAAGTTAAATAAATAAAGTAAGTAATTAAAGTTCAATGAACATTCTTCCCCTTGTATACATCGCAAATTGCGAGAACACGGGTATTTGTCTGACCGAGGCTCGTGGCAGGATAGCTCAAGTGGCAGAGTACCACGACGGATGCGTGGGAGACCCGGGTTCGAATCCCGATCCTGGACAAATCTTTTCTCAACAAAATAAAAATATTTAATTATTATTTTTACTTTTTTATTATTTATTTTTTGATTTGTGATAGATCATTGTGCAGAGCGCTGCGTGGTGAATAACCAGGATTCGAACCCACTTCTCACAAATAAAGTAGTTAATATATTAACAGCCATAGATGGACTCAGTGACAGACCCTTTTGAGGTTTATTCAGCCTCTGTAAAGTGGGTATTTATAATTGGGAGAAAACAATCCTGTAGGCTAAGATTTTCATTAACTGGATGAATTTTTAAATTCCCAACACAAGGTGTTACTCTTCCCCACGAACCTGATTGATTTACCGACACTAACAATTGGAGGAAAATAATTCACCAAAGCCAGACAAAATTAGTTATGGTTTACTGCTCTGAACTATTCTCCGTTCCCGATCACTTTTACTAGTTCCTTAAACGAGAGCAAATGAAGAGAATGACATTAAGAAATAAAAAATAAAATTAACAATTTTTCTAGCCTTCAATAGTATGCGTAGCAATCCTAATTTTAATACCGATTTTCGACATAGTTTGCCTTTTTTTATTGGTCCAATTACATTGAAGGTTCAGAAGCCTTACAGACAGAAGATTCTTTTTTTTTTTACGGTGTTATAATTTTTAAAACTTAAAAATTTCCTTGGTTCCTCACCTCCGGAGTTAGACGAGATCCAGGGACCCGATACCTCCCGAGGCTAACAGGAAGATGAGGAGCTAATATGAGCCCTAATGCCGCCTTTGAAACCCTTATCTGAGAGCGATAGCTGTTATCATTGTCGCAGCCTCTGTAGCTGCCTCTGTAAACACGCGGCTCTGTATAATCTGATAGCACTACTTAGCTTAGCGAGTGGCTTACCTTCACTCGGTGTCGAAACTTCATTAGGATAGCCGACTAAATGGAGTTTGAAATGTCACTAAATTCAGGACTATAAGTGTATCTGCTGTAATGTAAGTGCTGCAAAGGAATATAAGAGGAATGTGGCTCAATAATATGAAGGTTTAATATCGGCATCTTTGAGTTAAGCCTTCAGTAGCAATTGTATTGGTTGAAGCCTTTTAATTCAGGAACAACGTATCTGATATTCTATTTCCAACATTTTATTTTTTAATGAAGCCATATTTTGAGTTGTATCATGTTTGAACTTGAAGATTTATGGTAATTAATGAAATAAAAAAATTCAAGCTTTTAAAACTTTTCTAAGATTTAATAAAAGAATTTCAATATTATAATAATAATAGGAATGATTAGCTTTACCAATACCCAACGTTTAACTTTTTAAACTCGGATGAAAGTTTCAAATAGCTCTATTGAATAATTAGGTTTTTTGAGTTATGACGTTGTTCTGTTGAAGGATGTTACCATATATGGTTACCATGTATTTATGCCGAACACTCATATTTTCGACCTTAATAAAAATAGTCCTTTTATTTTAATCTTTATTATGATATATATGTACTAGCACAATCGTCTCACAGTCCATCGAGGTCATCTTCAAAACCCTCATCCGTCCTTTTTTGCATATGATTCTGAGGCAGGAACTACTGCAAAGGCAGATGAAAAAGACCTCATAAACATTTGGGATTGATGCCGGAGGAAGCCAAGACTCGCTTAAGGGCTGTTGAGCTAAACAAATAATAATAATTATGTTGATGATAATTGTCGACCTATGATAATGTATGTTGAAGAAATTGGTCCGGGTAGAGGTCACTGAATGAAATTCTCAAGTAATTTGAGAAAATCTTTATTGATAGCCAACAGGGCTGTGGGGGAGGGAATGGGGGGGTGGGTTCTCTCTGGTTATGAAACACTGACTGCTCAATGCTGATTTTCTCAAATTACGAGTACTTGAGAATTTCATTCAGTGACCTCTACCCGGACCAATTTCTTCAACATAAAATAATAATTATGATATTTAAATTTTGTTTTTTCCATTGTTTTTTAAGCTGAAAAAATATTTCAGATTTTGGAGAAGAGCCAAAAAAAAAAGAAGCAATATGAATAGATTTTTTTCAGTGCGTCACTAAAATATTTCTCCCTCATTCACTAGCACAATAACATCAGTACATTATTATAAAACACAGAAATAAATGAAGAAATCAAAGGCTGTCCTCGACAACAAAGAATGACAGGAATAATAAAAGAATAGGTAATATGAGAGAGCCGAGGAAGAGAGAGCAATCTATCGTTTGTTAACCGCCGGGATGAGAAATGCGACGCACGTGATCCCAACGTGCTCCTCCCTGGGGAAATAGTCGTCCGGGATCGGGGAGTGATGGGGGGCTGAGAGGAGTACTAATAGGCGATTCGGGTCGGCAATACTACCAACTCCCTGTATCTGCCATATTTCAATTTAGACTTTTTAACAGGGTAAGTAAATGCGATACAGAACCTAAGATGTGAGAAAAGAGTTAGAATTTCTGGTATAAATCTCGAAGCCCTAAGTATGAAAAGCTAAATATTTTTTTGCGATAGGTATTACAAAAAATTTTCAATCGAAATTTCCAAAACCACTATAAATACATGTTCCTGTAGTTTTCTGGTTCTTATTCCTATTGCATTTTAAGGCATTCCGTGAGTTACGTTGCTACTGATGTTAATTGAAAATAAGTATGATGTACAATCCTCTGAATTTCGTACTTCACAACTATACGGCAAATTTCAATATTGATATTAATTAAAATAATTATTTATTTCCTCTAGTATATTGTCATTAACTCTTTATATTTATTTATCCTTTATATCGGCTAAAGACTATCTGAGAATGTCTCGATCTACGCAATCACTACTAATGAAAAATAGTAGATAATATAAAAATCAGTTTCCCTATTTATTTCTCAATATTTTCCTGTGAATATTTATTTTTATAAGCAGCACCGTTACGTTCCAGCTAAGAAAGACATTGCTCTTATCTAGATAGTAATTATGTTATTTTAAAAATGTAAATGCTTGTCATCAATAGATATATCAGCTAAATATTGAGAAATTAACAAAAAAATACTAATTTTTATTTTGCTACCTTTTTATTTTTAGAAATTGTTTTTACAATGTTATTTAATGAAAGTGATATGTCTATATTTTTCTCAATATTTTCCTCACACATCAAACAAAAACGAACAATACTTTTTATATCATCTAACTTTTGAGTGTAGAAGCAAAAAAATTTTAATATTGATCTAAATCTTTCCATTAATGCCATTTTAGCCTTTAATATAGCCTGTTCTCAAGAAAACAAATTTTTGAAAATATATTTTTTATTTATTTATTTTTTATTGTTCGGCGAATTTAAAAACTTGAAATCCAGCATAATTCTAGAAGCATATTTGGAATATAGTTCAATAGTTAATATTAGAGCCTAATATTTTAAAGATTAATTGTTAAACTAAACAAATATATATTTATCGGAATAATAATAGCAAATGTCTGTTTAGTACACCTGTATCGGTTACGAACGTTGGATATTTGAGTAGATGCTCTGGATGTGGTATTAAATAATATTAACCAAGCAATGCATTAATAAAATATCAGCAAAGGTAGTTTTAAAAAGAAGTGTTTATTTTATATTTAACGGTTGTTACTACTATATTATTGTACAGAGGAATATCAACAAGCTTAATGATATTCATCGATTTTGGAACTTGTTGCTGGGTCCATGGACTTTGCCAACTTCTGAACTTTGCCTATCCTAACTTAAACTTAATTCCCAGAATAAACATATTTTGGGATTAGCTATGGAATTATATGATAATAAATGACTCTATAGCTAATTAGCCCAATGGTTAAAAGAGAAATGAACGTGTATTTTCTTTATTTATTTTTGTTGAAGTTTTAAAATAAATAACTTAAACATTTTTAAATTAATGCAAACTGGGCTATAAATCTTTTGATTTTTATATTTTGGGAAAAATAACCATCACCCAGTCATCTAGTCTTCTTAAATTTTTAAATTCTTTAAAACGTTTCGACAACTATATGCCATTATCGTTAATCTAAAACAATTGTCTGCATCGTTACAATAATTATACATAACTTTAAAAAGTTTCTGCCTATACATCTGTAAAAATAACAATTATATTAAGACAAATACATAATTCCAATAAAAATTGTCCTAATAATTAGTAAAAATCAAGTACAGATACCTCGCAAATGTATATTTATTTAACATTTTCTTGGGGATATATCCATCCTCCATGGTCAAATTATTAATATTACACTTATATAAACATTGATCTTTAAAGTACTATGTTATTTGTATGTAATTATGAACTATTTATTTTACTGTATTTAAATTTTTTATATATTTTATTTGAAAAGAAAAGATATGGCCAGGACCGGGACTCGAACCCGGGACCTTCACCTCTCCGTGGTGCGCCTTATCCATCTCGGCTATCCTGGCTTCGCTTCACGGCCAGGTAAATCCCCTCTTTTCAATTGATCCTACATCTCCTTGTTCTCGCACTTTGCTATACATCGCATACATCACGGGGAGAATGTTAATTTAACATTATTTTATTTTGGATCTAGTTGACTTTAAGTCGTTAATATTATTATAATTTATTTTATCTTTATATTATATAATTTTTTAAATATTTTATTTGAAAAGAAAAGAAAAGCTTAATGGCAATATTCGCTTTTTAAAGTTATGTGTAATTATTGTAACGATGCAGACAATTGTTTTAAATGATTGAATAAGATATATAGTTGTCTAAACGTTTTAAAGAATTAAACAATTTAAGAAGACTAGATAAGTTAAACGTGTAACTGATAAATCATCAATTTCTCGATTATTGTTTTAAAATGGCTAGAAATATTAAAAAAATATTGAAAGAGAAAGCTTTTGAAGTGAGATTTACATCTTAACTCTATAGAAAAATATTATTTTTCATGATAATAAAACTGAATAAAGAAAATTCTCCAAGCCACGTATCTCTCAGGAGATCCATAAATGATGAATTATGACCTCTTTAAAATTTCATAAAGCTTAGACAAGGCGGGAGCAGGCCGATCGTGCAAAGACTTGTTGCCATTAAAGTCTTAGCGAGGGAAAAGGTTTACTCTCTCCTCACTCTCTTAGCAAGGCCTCGTAGTATGGAAATTATGACAGGAAAATACCGGCTAAGGAGCTTAAAAACATTTTCATCCCTTTAAAATATTTTCCTCGCTAAAATATTTACAAAGCATCTTGTAGAGAGTTTCATAAATCCTTTTTATCAAACCGATAAGGAATAATAGTTCTATTTTACTCAAATCGCTCTTTAAGATAATAATTGTAATTAAATCAGAGGAGATGGCTTAAGAGAAGAAATAAGGAAGTCGGTTCTTGAACTGTTAAAAATATTATTGTTAAAAATTATTTAAAATATTTTATTTAATTATTTTCAATTTCTCACCTTTCATATTGTAGCCATTTCCTCGAAGCCTTTCCTACAGATTCCATTTTAAAATATTTTTTATTTTGATATTTTTTCCTTAGTCATCTTACCTTGAACATCGAGATGTATTCCTTTTATTATTTGTTAAAAAATATTTAAAACATTATTTTAATTATTTGAAATTTCTGAACTTTCGAATTGTTATAATTTCTTCGAAGTTTTTCCTACAGATTCCAATTAAAAATATTGTTGACCTTTCCGGGTTTATTTGTCTCTCTCTATCCAAAGTGTCATTATTGGCCATTGTATTCCGATGAGTATCTCTGGGACGTCAAAAATGAATTGAAAATATCGTACTTTTATTTGCGATCTTTAAACAATTCCTAATAGTACATTATTTTTATATGACTACAACCACTAATAATAATATAATTAGGTAACATAAAGCATATAGTTACATACCAATATTAATAATGGGGATGTTTTTCCTCATGTTTGAACCAAACCTAATGAATAATAATAAATCAATGTATAACAAATAAAACTTTTTCCATTGTATATAAAAAAAATTATCTTTTTAAAATTTTTTGAAATGGAATAGCGAGTTATTAATACATATTAATCAGTAAAGAAATTGAAGAGAAATGTAATTCCAGTATAATTAGAAGTCGACGATGAATAGCATTTTATGGATATAAAATCTATTGTAATCTAAACTTGCTAAATAATCTAATATTGATGGAGATGCCTATTATTTATATGACAGATATCAGTGAACCATGAAAATTTAGATTTTTATTCGTCTTTTTTAATAATCTTTCGACTTGTGTCTTTTCATCAAATTATGATTTTTAAGATATGAATGAAAAGTGACTTGTCCACCACCAAAGCACTAAATAGAAAAGTTCTACAGACCCTGCAAAGTTTGTACAACAAATTTGAATTTTCATTTTCATTTAAAAAGTAGAAAATAGTGTTAATAGTGGAAAAATTTGAGGGGTCCGGCTTTAGCAGATAAATGATTTAATCTTCTGACTACAGATCGACCTTTTGGGATCTGCAGATCATCCTGCGGCTCATCCTACCTATAAAAAGTGGCTAACCCTAATTGGAGAAAATGGCTGGCGGTCGAGTGTGCTATGTATTGTGATGTATTGGATCGAAAAGAAATAGGTCGAGCAGTTAAAAAGGGTCATATCCTCATGGTCAAGGTGGGTGAAGAGATAAGAAAAGAGGGGGGTCGATAACTCCACTTTTAGAAGAACTGTCAGGGAGGATCCCGAAGTGGAAGGAGCGAGGAAGACGGAGGCCGGCGAACGGTAAGGGCTGAGGAGTTTCCGAAGACAGCGAGATCGGGAGAAGACACAACTCATCTAGAAGAACTCTAGATATTTCACAGATAAGTCGTAAATTAAGTCCTGTTATGTATTTTATGGCAGTCATCTATATATATGAATATCTGAATCATTAAGTGTACTTCTACATGTATATATCGAATCGTTAATCTTTTTTATAATCGTATTACTAAAATATATCTATTATAATTCTTTTGGTGCTTACTTACCCCAGATACACTGTTTATTTATGAATAATATATTGAAAGTATAATTGATGAGTAAATCGGTAAACACAAGAACAGACCTCTAAAAAAGAATCTAATTAAGACTAAGGCATAGAAATAATAATTTGAGTAATCATCCTAAATGATACTCTGGCATCCCAAAATCAATCAGAATATTTTAACAATATTTTAGAGCATAAAACATAGCAAAGTGATCTCGGATAAATGACCTTCCTTCACAACCGTTGGATTAAAAGTAGTGCAGAATCTACTATGTTTCAGAGATACAGGTTTTTTAAAGGGTGCCGGATACAATTAAAAAAAAAAAGAAAGAAGTACTACTACAATCCACGAAGGGGCTTGTGCTTGGTACATGGCAGAGACGGTATTGGTTCTAGGACCAAGATTGTGGAGGGAAATGATTTGTCCTAGATCTCGCTCAACTGGCAGGTTTTTCACTCAATTCAGGGTACCCATTTTATAGAGGATATATTAGCTCCAAGAGGGTCTCCAGATCTCGTACTCGGCGTCCTATCGAAAATAATCATTACCGATTACTATTGCCAAAATGAATTATATATGGTCTCAATATATTCTCCCCCTACCATATCCATTCCCCCAAATTCGTTTTTATTAGGAAAATTGATTCTAGTGGCTCGAGTATCTGAACCAACTCTGCATAAGTGTCCTCCAGGAACAGGGGGCTATTTGAATACCCTCTACCGGGAACAAGTTCAATCTGCCTAATGGGATTCCTGAGAGGGAGGAAAAAAAACAGGGGTTACAATTTCATTTCCGAGGAGCTTACCTTCATTTTTAAAATTACTCCTAATTTTTGGCAATTATTGTTCTATGTCGTACAGAACAGATTTTCGATCAGGATTTTATCATAAAATCTCAATTTTTCTGATCGATTGAAATATATATTAATTAAAAAAATATAACTTTTAATATATTTAACAAATAAAACTTGTATCAATAATCTCCCCAAAACACTTTTCATTTTTTTCTCTCTAAACTAAACAACTAATTTCGATGCTTTAAGATAACTATTTTTTAAAATTATTTTAAGAGGACTGGATTTTTGTAATTCAATAAATATTCCAGTCCTCCACATTTTATGGCCATATTTAATTTTTTTTATAAATGAATCTACTTAATATATCGCATAAGGAATATCATAAACAAAGAATATAAAAAATCTAAGTTAAAACAGTTACGCTAAAATTAAAGGATTACTACCTTATCACTTTGTACAAAAGTAAAATTAATAGCAATAATTAGTGAAGAATTTGTGAGAAAAATTGCAATAGATGCAATATACTGCTAGAACACTGTTTATAAATAAATATATGGGTGAAAATATATCTTTCAATCATGCATCACAATTTTGTAATAAGAATGTTTAGGAGTGAGTTAGAAATGTGTTACCGGGATAGTATAGGATAAAATGTAAAAAAGTCTTAGGTCTGTTTCGGAAAACACATGCATATTATTTTTTAGATATCCGTTATTTATGTAATTATATAAAATACTCATAACAAAACAAGTGTATATTTATAAATAACCTCAAAACAAAACAATTCCAGTTAAATTGGTGAATAAAAATAAGCAATGCTTTCTAAAATCTTAGTAAACATACATTCTTTCTCCTCCACATGAATTCACATAAATATGAATACAACATATTTCAACTCGTTCCACATTATTTTTTTTTCTTCGTTTGAAAGTCATTCCACCCTCTGGGTATGAGCACCTGTGTTTAGGTCAACGAAATTTTTTGAATTGCTAACAACGTAATGTTTATACCTCATGCCTTTAATTTGCTTTAATCCCTTATAAACCCTCCAGCAATCAGAATATATTGTTGCCCTGTGTCGTATAGCAGCTTTAATGCAAGAAGTCAGCATTCTGCTGTTCTACATGGGACAGAATATAGGAAACAGGACAGTTTCCCTGCATAGGCCTCCGAAAACCCATTGCCGCATGTTTATCCTGCCCATGTTATATTTTCTTTTGGAGAGGCAGGACTCATAGATTTTTTCAACAATTTTCTTTATTCCCTTTTAGGCCTTCCAGCAATCAGAATGAATTTTGTTCCAGGTCGTATTAGGATTGATAATTAGGTTACAGATTAAATTTCTCAAACATTTATTTGGAAATGTAGATATTACGCATAAGTAATCATAATTACCGAATAAGTAAGCTGCATGCGTTTTCCGAAACGGACCCAAAGTATTTACTCCTTGTTTGGAGAATTAGAGGAAATAAGCTTGCAGGAAAAGCACTTGGTTTGGCGTCCAAATATCTCTTGTTAACATGAGTATTATTATTTCATTAATAATAAGAAAGACTTCAATATTTTAACTGAATTAGGCTATAAACCAGTATTTAAGATAAGAACCTATACTTATTTATCTATTATTATAAGATTATATAATATGGATCCATTTAATAATATTATTTAACGGGCTAAAAGTATTATAGAGAAAATATATCATTTTGTGCAATAAAAAATGTTCTTCTCCTCCACCGTATTATTATTATCACTACAAGTACAAAGGAGGGTGGGTATAAATCCAGACCAAATATAAATAAAAATATATTGTTACGAACGCGGTAATTGGCGATTCCTGGAAGAGAACAAAGCCCCCTTGTCGGCAGAGATGAAAGAGGGTTTTTCGCGAAACTTCGAGATCCTTCCCGTATGGTCTAGATCTGTCATTCTGTCTATTTAAACAACATCTCGGCGCGAGTACAGACAGAATGTTAAAGCACACGGTACGGTTAACATCGGAAAAAGTGATAAGCCAGTGTAAAAGTCAGTAACAGTTTGTGAGTGTAATTGTGTGACAGTTTGTTATATTCAGAGATTCTTACGGTCGGTGGACTTTAATTAGTGAACTGTAATTGTTAATTAGTAGTAATTAATTAGTTAAGTAGCAGTTGTAATTGTATGTGCTTTGTACAAGCTTATGTAAATAGTTAAGCTATTTAGTAATAATAATATCTTATATTATTGTAATAATTAAATAGAAGTTAGGCCTAGATTATAAATATCTAAAATATTCTTATTGTAAATTTATTTCAGTTAATAATCTATTTGTTAGTAATTTCCTTGTTTAGTTTCTTTGTTAGTAATTGTTAATAGTTTAATTGTATTCTTTCATCACTTTTGTAAATAAATATTAGTATCTTTAATTAAGGAATTGTTCAATTCATTTTAATACCCAGTAGCCCGTAACAATATAATGTATGTTTTATTTAATCGAGCAGTTCTATCAATAACCGGTCTTTATTTGTTTATAAATATTGATTGAATTAATAAATAAATAAAAGTTATTATCAATTTAGATCTCTTTGCGATTGGATTTGAAAGGTATTTAATAATCTTTTTTTCTGTCTTATGAACTTTCCTTTCCCATAAATTTCCAGTTGGAAAAGATTCCTTCCTTCGCTAATTTAGTTTTTTTCTTTTGAATCGTCAAAGGAGGGATGGAAAAAGGAGGACAGGTAGAAGATAGAAATAAGACGTGGAAATTACCTTAGCAACTTTATCAGCTCAATAATTTCGGGCTTCAATCCCCCTTTGAGATTCCTTTGACAGGCCGTGCCAAACAAACAGCCCGAGATAAAAAATAAAAGATGGACGTTTTATTTAAAAGTGTAAAGATTTCTTATTTATTTTGCTTTTAGATCGGGAAATAGTCCCTCGATTGGATGAATGATTTTATCTAAGGATTATAACAGAATTTAATTAAAACCATATCGTAACAATTATTTAAAGAAAATGAATTTTACCGACGTTATTTCTCTTACTAAATTCTTAATTAAAATTATTCACGACGGACATTTGAATTTAGACAATAGAGATAGGTAGTTGATTACTGGAAATTAATTTTCCTACAAGTCTTCTAACTATAATAAAGCTGCCTAGTTATTTTGTTACTCACTTATTTTTAAACATTAATAATCCTAATGTGACAGTGTTAATTTTTTTGTTTCGATCCAGTGGCAAATGTTTAAAAAAACATCTCTAGAATTGTCAAAGCTGTATAAATAACAATGTATGTTTTATTCTAAGATATTGTTACGGGCTACTGGGTATTAAAATGAACTAAACAATTCCTTAATTAAAGATACTAATATTTATTAACACAACTGATAAGAAGGATACAATTAAACTATTAACAATTAAATTATTAAACTAATATAAATTTATAATGACAATATTCTAAATATTATAATCTAGGCCTAACTCCTATTTAATTATTACAATAATATAAGATATTACTAATTCTAGATAGCTTAACTAGTTACAATAGTTTCTATGAATGTTATAAAATTACACTACAATTTATAACTAATAATTAACACTTACAGTTCACTAGTCCACCGACTGTAAGATTCTTCAAGTATCACAAACTGACACACAGTAACAAACAGAAACCGTTTATTACACTCACGAGACTGTTACAGTTCACTGATACACTTATTACACGAACCGGTTTAACACTGACTTGTTTATCACACTGACACTCACTTATCACAGATCTTGCGTGGTCTACTCTCAGGCTAAGACTGACTGACTCGAGGTGAGGGAAGTCTTTTTATAGGCAAAGCCGAACATTCTAGAACACGGAAGGGCCAGACAATTCTGGAATATTCTTAATCCTTTGCCGACAAAAGGAGACGATCTAGAACCGTCCTAATCCTATTTTAACTTCTCCCACCGACGGATTTAAGCCGCTAATCCTCTTGCTTCCGTCTTCCTGCCGGCGCCCGTAACACTGCCCCCTCCTTAAAAGTGCTCTGCCCCAGAGCAAGTCCGGAGAAATCGGGCATTTATGAGCTTCTACTGATGGAGACGCACTTTCTTTCCAGGGGTTGAACGTGCACACCAATATGGCAACTCCAGAGTTGGCGAATGTCTGTTCAATCATGTCCCTGACAATCTTCCACTCCAAGCCGTCGTATCCACTGCCCAACTTCGGAATAGCGAGCTTAGTGACACGCAGTCTCAGAAGCTTACTCCGAAGGTCGTCGAGGCTTCGCCATCAGTGGCACGCTTGGTAACCAAGTAAAACAGGTGTCATCCTTCGTGCGGCTGGTGGAGTGTCTTCCCGACACTT
Organism: Arma custos; assembly: GCA_037127475.1. Taxonomy (NCBI): domain Eukaryota; kingdom Metazoa; phylum Arthropoda; class Insecta; order Hemiptera; family Pentatomidae; genus Arma; species Arma custos. Next base: position 104,542,193 of record CM073760.1, on the reverse strand, counting down.
GGTCCTTGGCGTTCCAGCTCCTCAGTTCCGCCGAACTTCTTCCTGAAGACCGTTGCAATCCCTCGAGAAGTTCTCAGATCTTCGGCAATGGGCCAGAGAACACTCCACTGGTAACGAGAAGATATCCCTGTAGATTACCTGAGTTACTCCACGGGTCCCTGGTTCTTTAGTATGAGCAACTGAGTTATTTGTCTTGACGTTGTTTAGGTACCTGACCTGCTGGTCTTCTGTCGGGCCGTGGTCTCCTTTGTACGGGGCCATTCTATTGAAATGGACTACCTTGGGTTTTCCTTTAGGCTGCTTCCTGATCCTATATATGACGTCATTGATCCTCTTGACGATCTCAAACGGGCCGTCCCACTAGTTCTGAAGTTTAGGTGAGTAGCCTCGCCTTCTTCGAGGATCATGTAGCCAGACCAAGTCTCCAGGTTGGTAGCCACCCTTCTCAGCCCTGATGTCGTAACGCTCCTTCATTCTGCCACTGGCTCCCTGAATGTTTGTGCGAGCCTTCTCGTGGATATTATCCATTCGCTTCCGTAGATCCGAGACGTACTCCTCTCCGGCAATTTCCTCATCAGGCTTGAAACCGAATTTCAGATCACTAGGCAACCGAAGTTCTCTGCCGAATACCACATTTGCGGGAGTCTGCCCCGTTGCCTCACTGACTGAACTGCGGTAGGCCAGCAGGAACAGGTGAAGATACTGGTCCCAGTCTCGCTGATGGTCGGAGACCACTTTGGACAAATATCGACCCATAGTCCTGTTCATGCGCTCCACCATGCCATCGGATTGAGGGTGAAGAGGTGTCGTCCTGGTCTTCCGTATTCCCAGTGCTTCGCACATCCCGGAGAAGACTGCAGACTCGAAGTTTCGTCCCTGGTCAGAGTGAAGTTCCATGGGTACCCCAAACCTATTGACGAGCTGCTTCACCAGTACGTCCGCAACCGTGACTGCCTCCTGATTCGGAAGGGCGTAAGCTTCCACCCACTTGGAAAAGTAGTCCATGGCCACGAGAATATACCGGTTACCTTCATCCGTCACAGGGAAAGGGCCAGCGATGTCAATTGCTATTCTCTCAAACGGTGCTCCCACGTTGTACTTCCTCATTGGGGCCTTCTTTCTTCTTATGGGTCCGTTAGAAGCCGCACAAGTCGCACAACGCCTGCACCCGTCCAACACATCGTCCTTAAGGTTCGCCCAGTAAAAGCGTTCACGTACCTTTTCCAATGTGCGGTGAACTCCAAGGTGGCCGCCAGATACTCCGTCATGAAGTTCCCTGAGTACTTCGGGCACTTTACTCTTTGGAACGATGAGCTGAAGTCTGCGCTGATCTCCTTCCGTGTTCTCCAATGCCCGTTTCAGCAGACCGTTGTTCACTAGAATGGAGTCCCATTGGGCCCAGTAAGTCTTTACATTCTTCGACATTGGAGCAACATCCTGCCAGATTGGTCTTCCTTGCCCTGATAGTTTCCACTGCTTCATTTGTTTCAAGTCCGGGTCCTTGTCCTGCTCTTTTGACACCTCTGCATCTTGCCAACTGTCCATGACCACCGTTGTCCTCAACACTGATGCCTGCTTCTCTTCTTGTCGAGAACAATGCCCGCAGTCTTCGCCACAAGGCCTCCTTGAGAGCGCATCCGCATTTCTGTGACTCGTTCCAGCACGATGAGCAGATTCAAAGTCATATTCTTGAAGGCGCTCTATCCACCTCGCCACTTGTCCTTCTGGTGACTTGAATCGTAGCAGCCACATTAGAGCCGCGTGGTCCGTTCTCAGGAGGAATCTTCTGCCGTATAGATATTTGTGAAAATGCTCTATAGATTTCACCACTTCCAGAAGCTCCTTCCTTGTGACACAGTAGTTGCGTTCCGGAGCTGAGAGCGCTTTACTGAAATATCCAATGACCCTTTCTTCTCCATCTTGGAGCTGAGAGAGGACGCTCCCGATAGCGGTGTTGCTGGCGTCTGTATCAAGTATGAACTTGCCCTCGGGACGGGGATAGCTCAGAATAGGAGCACTACTCAATTTCTTCTTCAACTCCTCAAAGGATGCCTGACACTCGTGATCCCAAAGGAACGTCCGTTTTTCCTCGGTAAGCCTGGTAAGAGGTTTTGCAATGTTAGCAAATCCTTTCACGTACCTCTTGTAGTAGGTGCAGAGGCCGAGAAAACTTCTTACTTGGTGTTTATCTCGAGGTACTGGCCAGTCGGTGATCGCTGCAATCTTCTCTGGGTCAACAGCAACTCCGTTGTCTGACACAACATGCCCCAGGTAGTTGACTTGCCTTCGGAAGAGATGACACTTCTTCGGGTTCAATTTTAGGTTCGCTGCACGCAGTCGTTCGAAGACCTTCTCCAGATTGTTCAGATGGTAAGCGAAGGACTTTCCCAGCACAATGATGTCATCTAGGTATACCAGGCAAATTTCCCAAGAGAGACCTCTTAACACGCTTTCCATCAGCCTCTCAAATGTTGCAGGAGCATTGCAAAGTCCGAATGGCATTACTGTAAATTGCCAGAGTCCAGTCCAAATCGAGAACGCTGTCTTCTCTTTATCTTCAGGTTTCAATCCAACCTGCCAATATCCACTGCGGAGATCCAAGGTAGAGAAAAGTTCACACCCCTCTAGGGTGTCCAGCGTATCATCAATCCTGGGGAGCGGATAGCTGTCTTTCTTGGTGACGTTCAGAAGGCGGTAGTCCACGCAAAATCTCGTTGTGCCGTCCTTATTTTTCACCAGTACAACAGGAGACATCCAGGGGCTACTCGAAGGCTCAATGACACCATCAGTCGCCATCTCCTTTATGATCTTCTCGGCGTCCTCCCGTTTGGCTAACGGCAGCCTCCGCGGGACCTGTCGGATGGGCTTAGCATCCCCGGTGTCAATCCTATGCTGGACGATATCCGTTCTACCCCGTGGCCCTGAGCTGATCTCGAAAACGTCCTGCCATCGGGTAATCATCTTCTTCACGTCCTCACTCTCTTCAGGCGAAAGGTCGCGACATGATTCGTCCACAAATCCTTTTAATTCTTCCGGCAGTCCTCGCAGCTCGGTGGGATGACGTTGAAGCTAACGAACCACTGAGGTAGCGGTTGTACATTCTCCGACCGGTGTTCCTTTGTTCAGCGTTACTGGGAAGCTGTTCAGGTTCATTAGCCGAATTGGAGTGGTACGTCCGACCTTGATGAGAGACCTAGCCACCAGTACGCCGCGTCCGATATCCTGTTCTTCTTGTTTTCCAGGTTCAAGAAGCACACATTGACCCTCACGTAGATGTCCTTCGACCGTCCCGTGTGTTATAATTTGGCTCCGAGAAGGTAAAGTGGTGTCTTCTAGTAAGCGCACTCGTGCGTAGATATCCTTTCCCTGCCGGAGGATGACTTCTTCGTCTCCCAGCGTCATCACAGCTCTTGACATATCCAGCTTGCCCAATATGACATCTTCATCAATATCTGCCACGAGAGCGCGGTGCTTCAGATGTTGACCCCCGAAGATAAAGTAGGCATATGTCTCCCCGTAGACCTTGGCTGGCTCTCCTGTGGCAGTCCGTAATGTCCAAATCGTTGGCAACATCTTCTCCGCAGGAACTGTCTTCGAGCTCAAGATTGTCTTGGTTGCGCCGGTATCCAGTAGCAGATTTCGCAGCTGCCCGTTCACCTTCCCATCAACGTAGAAGCTGTTCGTTCTGCTCCCTAAAGACGCAACTCTACTGGTCTTCCTCGGGCCTCTGGCGTAGCGGGCTGATAGTTGTTCCTCCCCATCAAACCTACTTCGTTCCTTGGGTGGACACTTGCTTCTAGGGTGTCCAGGTTGGCCGCAGCTCCAACAGCGTATCTCTTTCTTACGGGTCCTGAGAGCCTCCAAAACCTTTGCCACTATGTCTTCGACGCTAGGGACCACAGTAGGCTCCGCTTCAGCTGCTCGAACTCGCGCATGGCCCCGTACTGACTGCCTGACAGCCTCGAATTCCATGGCCTGAGATAATGCGTCTCCTAGCGTTTTTGGCCGGGCGAGCTTCACTGCTTGTTGCGTCTCGGGGTCCCGAAGTCCGTCCACGAATTTGTCGACAGCCAGGCTCTCGTAGACATCATCGGTGACCGATGGGTAGGCATTTCGCACCAGCCGGGCAATGTCCGCTTCAAATTCCTGCAGCGTCTCGTTTGTCTTCTGGATCCTGCTTCTCAGCTGTGAGCGATATAGCTGGTCCATGTGTCGGTGGCCGAAACGCATCTCCAGTCTTCTAATCAGCTCCCCGTAGTTAGACCGCTCCGACATGGGCATCCCCTGGAGTACTCCCAAGGCGTCTCCACGCAAGGTCAGGAACAACGCTGAAGCTTGGGTCTCTTTTGACCACCCGTGGATCGAAGCCGCAGTCTCGAAGAGAGTCATGTAGTCCTCCCACGGCGTCTTTCCGTCGAACACTGGAATGGTGTTGTGAGTAGGTGGCGTCCCAGCATTGGCGGGTATAATTCTGTTACGAAGGCTGCCCTCGGAGGAATGGTCGATGTCGTTCGTCGATGGGTTGCTCATACGTCCCTTGAGAGCCTCCATTCTTAGCCTAAGTTCGTTTTTAATTGAATTCAGTTGTTCTCCTAACCTAGATTCTACATTAGCTACTTTATTATTTACATCGGCTAACTTATTATCTACATTAGCTTAACTCATTTTTAACAGTACCTAATTCATTACCTAGCTCATTTTTAACATTGCTTAATTCATTTTTAAAAGTTGCAGACAACTTGCTTAAATCAGTTTCAAATAGAACGTCATCTGGATTTTCCCCTAAATCTACAAAAAATTGACACAAGCGCTCTTGCAGTACACTTTTAGTTCCGGAACAATCAAGATCACGTTCCTCCAATTCACGTTTCAAATCCGCAACTTTTAAATCAATTAACTTAACACTTTTAGAAGCCATTCTTCATACAGTAGCCCAATAATTACAAAATACCAGACCAAATGCAAAATAATAGCAGTTACACAATCATCCCACTTCTGACACCAATTTGTTACGGGCTACTGGGTATTAAAATGAACTAAACAATTCCTTAATTAAAGATACTAATATTTATTAACAAAACTGATAAGAAGGATACAATTAAACTATTAACAATTAAATTATTAAACTAATATAAATTTATAATGACAATATTCTAAATATTATAATCTAGGCCTAACTCATATTTAATTATTACAATAATATAAGATATTACTAATTCTAGATAGCTTAACTAGTTACAATAGTTTCTATGAATATTATAAAATTACACTACAATTTATAACTAATAATTAACACTTACAGTTTACTAGTCCACCGACCGTAAGATTCTTCAAGTATCACAAACTGACACACAGTAACAAACAGAAACCGTTTATTACACTCACGAGACTGTTACAGTTCACTGATACACTTATTACACGAACCGGTTTAACACTGACTTGTTTATCACACTGACACTTATCACAGATCTTGCGTGGTCTACTCTCAGGCTAAGACTGACTGACTCGAGGTGAGGGAAGTCTTTTTATAGGCAAAGCCGAACATTCTAGAACACGGAGGGGCCAGACAATTCTGGAATATTCTTAATCCTTTGCCGACAAAAGGAGACGATCTAGAACCGTCCTAATCCTATTTTAACTTCTCCCACCGACGGATTTAAGCCGCTAATCCTCTTGCTTCCGTCTTCCTGCCGGCGCCCGTAACAATATTTAACTTTACGCATTTCTTAATTCGTTGTTGAATAATAACATATATATATTTTTTTTATTAACCGGTCTATTTCTATGTGCAACAGCAAATTAACTTGATTCCTGTGACAATTATATTACTAAAGCAAGATAATAACACGTAATATTCAGTATTATAGTAAAATGGAATATATCCATAGATATTATATGTAAATGAGAACAATTATCTTCATCAACTTAATTATTCCTTTTCTGCCTGTCTTACAGTTTGAGGTAACTTGAAAACAATTAGTTTTAATTACAACAATTTAAAAAAACGTGTATATGTGATTATGTACGGAATTCCTACAAGCCACCGATATTTCGAATTGTTTAGTTTCATTTTATATATATCTGTGTGTGTGTTTATTTATTTAGCCGATTATTTCACGTTAGTATAGCTTTAGAAATAAGACAATAGCTTGTCAAAATAACTTGATAATATTGTCTTCATTAATAATAGTTGGCTTTATATATACATGTGTGGAAGAAAATGGTCCGAATGGAGGTCAATCAATTTCTATTCAAGTATGTGCCAGAAGCTGTCTATTGAGAGTTAATGACGTACTTACACCGCCCCCCCCACCTCTCTACAGACCTGAAGGAGACCTGGAGTGTGGGTCGAAACGTTCGCTCTTTAATAAACATTTCTCCCTGCTTTGGATAAATTTATCTCCGCCTGGACCATTTTCTTCCACATAAATTGACAGTAGCTTACAATATTTTCTTTTTTTCCCCATTACTTCATTTTAGTTCCCAATACATAGTGTCCTTTTTCCTGTCATTAGTTTATTTTACTCCCATTTCTTTGGTTCTGTGTCTCCCTTCAATTTATTTTATCTTTATCTGTAATATCCTCAAATTCTTGTTTCTTTCATTCAGTTATTTGTTTCTTTGTACATACCTCTCTCTCTCTCTCTCTCTCTCTCTCTCTCTCTCTCTCCCTCTCCCTCTCCCTCTCCCTCTCCCTCTCACTAAATGGATAATTTAGCACAAGTATTTTCAATTATATAGCATAATTACCATGATTCGTCAAAATTGAAAAAATCGTCCTAACTGTTTAATTCCGTACGCTACTCCTATTTCGGTCGGTGACTACTTGACAAATCGCGAACTATTCATCTTCCTTCAAACCGTAAAATATGGTTCCTCTCTCGCTTAATATCCTCCAGTCAACTAAAGCTGTTAGCGGGAAATACACTGGAGAACTCTCCAGTCATACTGGGCATGCATAGTCATCTAATTCTGTTGGGGTTACGAAAGGGTTCGATCAGGCTCTCCGGTGAGGGAGACCAATAGGTTTTTATTTGAATTTGAGTTTCAAATCTTTAAGGTACTATTAGTTGGCTTTTCCATTGGAAGAACCATGCTAGAATTTTGGCTCGATTCAATGAATTTATTCTAAAATAAAAAGTCTGCCTAACTGTCATTTGAGGGATGCTTCCTGTTTCATCTCGTTCTTATAAAAACCATTAAAGAAAAATTAGGCGATTACAGTGTCAGTTTTAAAAACACTGATTGACATTAAGTCCAAAATAAACAATTCTTTCAAGCCTGCATGACTGTAAGCTCTCCTTTATTTATTAACTAGCTAAGTTAGCTCAGTTTGTCCCTCAAGATATTATTCTATTCATCAAACCTGCTCTTGGTAAATTACAGAAATAATTAGTAATACTAGTAGCACTTTGTTCGTCACTATGTTTTAATTTTTTCCGATTTAACAGCTATTCCCAAACTAGATTCTGTGAAAATACTTCCTTTAAAACCATACTTAATTAAGACCATATTATAATAAGAATTTTAAAATTAAAATTAGAATAGAATAGAATACGAATATAATTAGAATGCGATTGAACGTACTTGACATTCCTGACCGAGCCTCCTCAATATTCTACGTTAAGTTTAAAAGTGACAAATTAATCATTAATAACTAATGGTTTAAGCACATAGTGATTTACAATTTAAACAAAACCATCAATTTGTAAATTTACTTTTAAAAATGTCTAATTTTATTTTCCTGTTAGGCCAGAACTTCTATAGAATTTCTGAGCTTTGGACGGTACTATATCACTGATCTGAGTAGGATCTCATTGATTAGAACGGAGACTCCCATGCACCCAAGATGAAACTGGAGTCAAAGGACCAATAGTATAAGTGACTGTAATGTTTATGTATTTATTTAATTTGATAATAAGATTAATTATTTTAATAATGAATTTCCCAAGATTAATATATGCTAATATGTACATGTAAAAGGCCATCGATCGACCTAGATTGAGGAGGGATCGGCAGATCTTAGTGGGGTTGATCCATCCTCCATAAAATGGGTACCCGTACTGGGGGATGAGCGTGATCTCGGTTAAATCACTTCCCTGCACAACCATTTGCCTAGAAACAGAAAACATTGAACCTGTACTAAATCCGATACCCTTTATGGTTCGTTGTGCATTTTATAGGTTTTTATTTTTATTGTATTTTAATAATTTTGTTTAACGCGTAGCAACAAAATATTCCTGCCTCTACTCTATCTCCTTGAGGTAGACCCATCTGTACCTGCTTACTATCAGGAAAAACGCAGTGCATTCATAGATGCATCACCATTCTGAATTAGTAATAATTCTCTTAGTAATAAATACAGTTTCTGTCCACATTATTTGATATATAATTACATATTTTTCTTTCTTTGCATTAGGATCAATATTCTATTATTTTACTTTCTATATTGATCATCAAATACAGTCCACTATACCAGAGCGGGAATGTACCATTTCACATAAAAGGGATGGTATGTTTTAACTTTTAATAATTTTCATTACGAGAGAACTAATAATAAATCACTAAACTAACTAATAAACATCACCAACATGACGAAATTAATGTTAAGAATCCGATATCCTTCCGATGTTTGATACTTACGTTAGATTTTTAAATATTCGAGTATAATCCTTGGTAGTGCCAACTAAAATATCTTTCTCGACTCTTGTTATTAATATCAGTTTAGGACTGTTACCTTATAATCCTATTCAGGGGAGATAGCACAAAGGCATAGAAGGAGGGTCCAAAACAAAACAAATAACTCTTGAATAAGAGAGGTGAGAAGGAGAACGGACAGGTATTAGCTCGTAAATAGGAGTGAATGATTGCCGTGGAGCCTGGGTGCCTGTACTGTATAAGTCACCGCTGGACTATCTGGTCGCGGGGCCACCACCTCCAGGTGTGAATAAGGAGGGCCGATATCTCGACAAAAAAACCATCTGGGTTACCCCCTTCGGAAAAAATACGACGGATCCTACAAAAAGGTCATCACCCAGCTACAGATTCCTAAAGGATCAGATCCATCTTCCTTAGGTTAGTGGCTCGGTGCTCTATCTGTATGCCGTCGGCGTCCCATAGAGGCTTGTGAAAAAGTTGGAATAATTTTATCACTGGGGAAGTTACATTATTATTCTCGGCGGCTTCGGTTTTTTATTTATTTATTGACACCTTTAGCGACGGTGCTAACTTGATTTATTGCACCGGTTTTCAGCCTCGAGTGACTTTGATCCAATAATAGCTGAGGATTTTTTCATTACCATCTGTAAAAAATTAATAATTCTTTTTAATATGAATAATGGACCCTCGGGATCGAGACTTCGGGCTCGCTATATCTTATTCTTATTATTTATGTAAACTCTTTATTAAATTGTAAATCTTATTTTTTTTTTAATTCTCCATAAATGGTGTTCCATATTGTAATTCATCAGTTATATAAGCTGTTCAAAATAATTTTTACCAAAAAAAAAACATAATAAAAACCTATAACACTACGGACAATAGTGCGCTCAGTGTGTGGTAGAGGCTATACTGTTTCCAAACCAACAGTTGATGAAGAATGTGGAATGGCAGATATAATGCTCAACCACATGGCTTTTTCTCTTTTTAAGAGTCCGAATCTTTAGACTGGGCTAGCTATAAGTAGATCTCCATGTCCCACATGTTCGACCTACGGCTGTCAACTGTATCAAATGATATTCATCTGCATTTGCCGAATTCGGAACATAAATATTCAGAGCTGTGAAACCGAGGAGATAGGGGCAACCTGTGGTCTAGTGGTTAGCGTAACAAACTACTAAACTCAAGATCGCGGGTTCGCAGCCGGGCAGGTGGCCCTAGGATTTTTTAAAGGGAGTAAAAAATCCTTAGTAATGCCTACCTTCAGAAGGGAGGTTAAACGGGGGTCCCGAGCCTATACGATGTCAGATACTCGTTGAATTGCGCATCCTAATTAAACCCAGATAGGCAAAATTTTGAGCTCCCATTGTAGCATCATCCGATTAGCCATAGCAAAGCGACGTTAAATGAACAAACAACAAACCGAGGAGATAGACAACTTGTTGAAAACTGAAAATCTAGTAAGCATAACAGTAAATATGTTAATGTGAGCCGGCCTCGTAAAAATGAAGAAAAGACCTATCTTTTCTCTTTAAAAAATAAAAATATTTATAACTCATAAAAAATGACCAATAATTATAAAAAATTATAAATAATAATATGACGAAAGTCAATAAGATCCTAAATTAAAATTAATGTTCAAAGAACTTCGTTCTAGTGTATTCATCGCAAAAATGGCGGGAGTACACTGGGGCTTTAGGATCTAAAAGAGAGAAGGTTAGTCTTCGACCGGGAGGGACCTTGATAGCTCAATTGGCAGAGCGATGTCACGGTGAGACAAAGGTTCCGGGTTCAAATCCCGGTCGAGGGCCTATCTTTTCTCTTTAAAAAATAAAAATAAACATATTATTTTTCGATCGAGCTCATCTAACGGGTTCGGAACTCTTAGATATGTTAATGTATACCGATTATCGTTTAATAATTATCTTGAACGGTGCCAGAGGACACTCTCGTTCTACTTACTTCATGAATAGCAACTGAATGAAGACCCGCTACCACGACTTAATCTCTGTCGGGGTGTAGACACTATCGCCATCTGAGCAGCTATTTCGACACAAATAGTGCATTTAGCCGCTTGGAAATGTCAGAGATTGCACGGCTGATGGAACTAACAGATCTCAACTCCTCTTGCTCTCTCATGTGTATCTTCTTTAATTTTTAATATAACTTATTATTATTAATAAATCTTTTTTTTTATATTGTTTCAGTTATTATAATTTACCGTTTTCAATAAGACTTCTTATCTTTCTATTAAATGGCATATAACTGCAAACACAGTGAATTAAATAATAATCTGGCTTTACGACACGCAGGGAAGTTCAAATGATAGTTTTTATTCATTTCTAACTAATTGATAATTCTTTGTATGCCCATTTTTATTATTAACACAGAAGTCACACATCTAAACATAAAAGTAAATATATATAAACCTTTTCCGTATGGTAACTGATATTGACTTGAACTAATAATAAAAAATATACATTATTTATAACTGCATGTCACATGAATGGTCAAAGAAACAACATTTTCATAAATTATTGAATTAAAGTGAGAGTTTTAGAATTATTCTAATTATGTATGAATTATTCAGCACTGGTGTAGCTAGGTTACTTTGCAATAATCGTGATTAGATTATCCAATTTTATAAAAGTTATTTCGTGTAATAAACGTATTGTTGTTATATACAATTTTGTTTCTTTTTTTAAGAATTACTTAAATTCATTGTTTCATTTTAAATATTTCAAAGCTAATTTCATTACGATTGATCGAGTTGGTCCGTGAGTGCCGTCAAAGATAACACAAAATAAGTAGAACTTATTTTTTAATTGCCAACCTTTCGGCCTAACATGTAGTTCTGACCAGTTCAATCACTATTATAATTATCCTGTCAACTATTTTCCACTCAATTATAATTTCATTATGAATCATTTTTGAAAAATTTCAAGAAATTATTCGTATGAATATATCACTCCATCAAAAGAACAACGTCATGAATAAAAAGAACTAATTTATCTATACAGCTATTTGAAAGTTCCATATGACTTGAATAAATAAAAATTTGGGTGGCGGTAAAGCAAAGTATTCCTATTGTAATGATTGTTTTAAAATTGTTTTATTAACCATTAGAAAAATTTTAAAAGCCTGAAACTTTTTTTTATTTTAACTCATTTTATTATTCCATTAAAACTTCCAGTTCAAACATAGAACTAAAATATGACTTTATTTTAAAAAAAAGTTAGAAATGGAATATCAAATATGACGCTCCTGAATTAAAAGCTTCAACCAATACAAGTGCTACTGAAGGCTTAACTCAAAAATTCCAAATATGGATAGGTATGTCGTTGTTTTGAAGGAGCGATATATACACACATATCTATGTATGTATCTACAGCCTCGGTGAATAAGTGGTAAGGTCAGATTTTCTCAAAAATGATTTTTTTTTGTTTAGAGAAGCGCATTTTAGTTATTTCCTCAGTGAAAAAGTAGCTAAATCAGGCATTGGCTAGAAAAAGGGTTGATGCTTATATTCCTCCTCTATTTCAAACCAAAAACTACAAGTACACCATTCTGCTATCCTCAATACAGTTAACTAGTTCTGGACAAAATTTGACTTAACCACTCAGTCACCTGGGCTGTAGATATTATTTATAATATATATTGTGCTTCTTGAGATCTTCAGCTCAATATGCTTTATATGTTTGTAACTGAAAATCTCCAGTTTCTTATTGTTTTTTTATGTATGTTATGATAGCATAATTCTTATTGGTGGATGTATCTATATTATATTATCAGATAAATATTGGTGTTTATTCTATAGAGAATCAAAATTGTCCGCTTGTTTCGGTTTCAAAAGAAATTGCCTCAATATTTTCCCCTAAATTCCTTCCATTCATCCACCACTCCTCCTAGCGGGTGCATTATTCTGGCTATTTCCCAGATTGTGGGTTTATCTTTCGGAAAATTAGACTTTTATTCCTCATTCTTAAAGCGCAATGAAATTTTCCGGTGCTTTGATGCATATTGCCCCTAAACGTATTATTTTCGTTACAATTTGTTTTGATAGGATTCCTTGATTCAACTGTTTTCCTCTCAGTTTATGTATTCGATTTTTTGGGGAAGAAACTGTCCGGGCAGAGGTCATAGAATTAATTCCTTAAACAGTGATAAACTATTTATGGAAAACCGACTTTTCGATCCTCATTGCAAGAGTTCTTCAGGAATGTATGGACAAGATACCGGAATACTTAAAATTGAAATAATTTGACTAAAGAAAATTATTATAAAACTAAAACTATTCAAATAATATATAAGAATGAAACTATTTGAGTAAGCCTGATATTCATCAAAAGCGAAGACATAACTCAATTATTGGCATTTTTGAGTTTAGGAGCAATTTTATTGGTTGAAGCTTTTTAATTCAGGAACGACATATCTGATATTCCATTTTCAACATTTTTATTTTATTTTTTTAATAAAGTCGTATTTTGAATTGTTTCATGTTGGACTTAAAGTTTTATGGGAATAATAAATGAAAAATTAGTATCAAAAAGTTTGAAGCATTAAAGAAATTTCTAATTGCTAATAAAATAATTTAAAAGCCACTATTACAATAGGAATTAGAGTATGAATGTGTACAGTATATTTCTTTTATGTTTTATTTATTATTATTATATTTTTTTTAATTATATATATATATATATATATATATATATATATATATATATATTTTTTTTTTTTTTTTTTACTTTATTTTTGTATATATTTTTTCGCTTGTACATATTTATTTATGCATTTATTTCGTTTATATCATTGATTTTTTATGGAATGATTGTAAGCTACATAGCACCATTACTTATTGCCCACAGCAGGCAGATTGTAATGCTTCAATAAAGTGTTTTCTTCTCTCTCTCTTAAAAAAAACAATAGGAATGATTTGCTTTACCAATACTTCAATGTTTATTTTTTTTAAATCACATGGAAATTTCAAATACTTCTATTGAAAATTAGGTTTTTTCGAGTTATGACATTGTTCTTATGAAGAATATTGTATTGAATAAGTTTTGCAATTAAAAATTGTAAGTTTTATCTACGAGCAACCTAAATTAATTTCTTATAGTTTCATTTTTTTTTTTTTTAAATAATTTAAAATCTGGCCGTATTTTAATAATTTATAATTAATTATAATTTAAGGGCCGAAAAGTTGGGTTATTGCAAAGATGGTACAAGGTTCTTTAGAAGCGGTATGAATTGGATTGTTAAAGTTAATTCAAATAGGGTTTGAATGTGTACATTATTTTATTTATTTTTATTTTTATTATTTTTTATCTAGACTTTATTTTATTATCATTTTTGCATTAATTTCTTTTATTACCGCATGTATATATGTTTGCGTATGTATGTATTTTATTACATTCACTTATTTTATTTTGTTTATAGCATTTTTTTGTTTTGTTATGGAATGGTTGTAGCTACAAAGCACCATTACTTATTGCCCACAAGTGGCAGATTATAATGTCTGAATAAAGTGTTTAATAAAAAAAAGTTAATCCTGCACAACATAGATTTTACATGAAATTTATAGTTTCCAGTTTTATATTATAATAAGTTATTGTAATAATATTTAATATAATTATTATCTGTAGGACTAATGAAAATTAATTAGTACATTAATGCTGAATACGTGCCGTAACTAATTAGGAATTCATGAGCTTACTAATTAATGTTAATTGTATTGCGTTTCGTGTATAACATGCACACATCTCACCTTGCTTTTCTAAATCGTTTGATTTTAAAGACATAATTTATTTTAATCATAATCCTGACTCACTGAGCACTATGAAATCAATTATTATATAGCCTTAGGATTGATAATTAAAATTTATTTTATTTTATTAATTTTTTATTTACATGACAATTAGAAAACCTAATAGCTAATCGAAAACCGTTTAATCGCATACATATTCAAACGCATATATGTTTTAAAAGTTATAACCGCTTTAAAATGCCCAAATGATGAATTTATAGCCATCCATAAAGTTTAGGGTTAGTCAGCGTTAAAAAAAAAAAAAGTTTTTAATATTCATATAATAATTAGGGAAAATCAACATCCATTCTACTCACAAGTAAGAATAATAACTGAACAATAAATCCTAGCCTGACGCCTACCCTGTCATAAATATTTTTACATAAATTACAAAGGAATGTTGTACTATTCCCTGAACCGTTTCACATTTATGGTGTACACGTATTTATATCGATATTATTATGAATTTTCAATGTTGTGATATGCAGATTTAATCAAATTCGGTATCAAACCTATTTTAAATTCGACAAGGACAAGTTTGAATCGCTTATAATGGACAATTAAACCATCCTTATCTCTCGTTTTGTAATTATTCAAATTTGTTAGTCATCTTGATCTCAAATATTTTAATTCCAGGGTGGTGTGCTATGAACAGGTGTGAGTAATTACAAGGTAGTCTTATGTAGGAATGTTTGAGCGCATTTAACAGAATACCTGTGAACTGAACTTTGGGATGTTTCGTTTAAAAAACATAGCTCACGCTTTTATTAAGATTTGTTTTGAAAAACTTCTTTGTAGATGCTTTATTTGTCATGAGGGATGCTTCGACATAGTATCATGAAATTTTTAGTAATTAAAATTTTCTATTTCTCTAACTCTCCGAATAGAGCATAGAAATGTACTCCTAGACAAGATGTATTCTTTTACTCTTGGCCCGCTTGAGACTGGGACACACTCTATTTGCTTATTCACATATTACTAATAAACTATCACATCCTTTATGCCAATATTTTAACTGTTTTAAATGTTAAGATTAAACGTGTCCCCGAAGAATGTAATTATCATCTTTAAAAAAATAATAAAATATGACTGCCCCAAATCGAAGGCAATTGGTGACAACGAAGCTACGTCGGTATTTCAGTTTTTGAAATCGCAACGCATGCTGTCTAAATTATAGCATTATCTCAAATTATATCTACATTTTCTGCATCATCCAGTTTGAATGTGTGTGTGTGTGTGTGTTTTATCTAGAATACATACAAACATTTTATGAAGCAAACCTTAGCTGTATATGACCTGATGGTTTTACGCTTTTAATCACAAGCTGTACTCTGTCATACAGATATAAGAATAACGCCTTTACAGTGAAAATCACATCTTAGATACTTTTCGTTTTGTGGTTGATATACCCAATCGATTTTAATCCATTACCTGTCTAAAAAGGTGTTGATCAAAATGCTGATTGAATTTTCAGTTCAGGTGTATAGCTAATGGGAGGTAATAATGCTTAGCTAAGAGCCCTAAAGAATACCTACCGGTTGGGTACCCACTTTTTTTCACCTTCCCCACTCCAGAGGTAATAACATGGCTGGTTACAACAGGTACCTCCCCTAAGCCCTTTATACTCCCTCAATCAGATCCAACAGTACCCTAGTAATATTACAGCTACTATAATATATTTTGGGTGTTGCTAGATTTTAAGTCTGTGTCACGAGTAAAGACAAATTCGTTCACGTCTAGGATCTACTAAGGTGAACATTCAACTGAGGAAGAAACTTTGAGAGAGAGCGTGCAGTCAGTGAAAGAACTCAAGCACATACGCACAGATTAGGAAACTTAATTTTTTGACGTTACGCATAGGTGTTAGGCCATCATCAGGGCTAAGAAAATTTAAAGTAATAAGAAATATTATGAATTATAATACATGAAAATCTATAAACGGTATAAACATTCAGGAATGTGAAAGGCACCTAACATCAATATTATTAAGGTAAAACAAGTAATGTAAATAATTAAAACTGGAATAACGTATATTTAGAAAGATAGTAAAGTAAAAATGTATGTACATGTAATTATTTTAGATTATTTTACTAATGTCTGAATATTAGATTGTCAATATTTTTTCTCTTAATATAGGTACCATGTTTTTTTCTAAATGCTGCTCGTAATTTCTTTACTAAATAAAAAAGTTTTACTCATTACTTACCTCCTAATTGACAATCTATCTTGTTATATTATAGTTTGTTCTATTTAATACCATTCTCATAACATTTTTATTGTTTTTAATAAACTTCCAATGGAGGTTGAATCATGAAAAAGAAAGGAATGAATGGGGGGAAATAGGCTTTATAGAGAAGGATTCATAAATTTTAAAAATTCAATTATTTCTCTTTCCTTACCCATGTTCTATTTTTTTTTTTAGAAATCCAATCTTGCAGAAACTATTTTCTTTTCTTCTTTTTTTTTCAACCGTAGAGCTTCCGATTTAATTGGTGCGTGTATAATTTGAGACGAGGGCAATCTTGTTTTCCCAGATCGGATTCGCTATAAAATATTTAAACTTTCTAATTATTGAATAAAGGATCCCTTATTCTAGTTCTCTCAATCTTTTTCCACAGAGATTTTTCCACCCATTAATAAATTCTTCATTAGTTTTATGTTATGTTCCGTTTCAGCTTTTTTTTAATTCTATCTTCCTACAATTTTAATTTACTTTTTAATGATTATTTCACGAATAAAGTTGATTATTAAATTGCTTTATATTAATGTAATATAATAATGTAAATTAAATTTCGTAGCTGTTACGTTTTGATAGAAAACAAAATAAGTAGCAAATAATTGTCAATAAGTTTAAAATATGAATAGATTAATGAACAAAAAAAAATCATTTTACTGTAGAAACGCATAAGTTAAGTATTTTATTGACAGGTATTGGTAAAAGTCATCATGGAAAAAAAGTGCCTCTCGCTTTTTTACATTAAGGTGAACTTTTTTTTGTTAGTCACTCTATTCCTATTTTAAACTTATTGCCAATTATAGAATACTTTTTAGTTTTGTTCCTTATTGAAGCCTTTGTTAGGTTGTTAACCATTATTCATCCTGATGATTACCGCCTTTTACTATGCTCATTGAAATCCCACAGGCTTGAGGCAAGTACAGGTACAGACAGCGTGCGAGTACCAACGAGTATGCCCCATACAGTCAGATATATCTGTAATTAATTCAGGCCTTGGTATGCTTTTAGCTGGCAAGTCGTATAGAGTATGCGCTGATTAGACATATCGAAGTGCCTCGACAATCGTATATATATTTTTTTCTTTTACAATTCCGTCCATGTTTGAGTAATGGTCCCTCGGTGGTACTACATCTTCGTGAAAGGCATTTCTAGATTTAGATTTCTCAACTGTGCGTTTCCTATTATCCGTGAGATATTCGAAATCAAACAGGACCTTTTATTTATTGGCCAATATCCCCCTTAGCCTTCAAAGGTTAACTTTGGATAAATACTGACAAGTTTAGTCAAGTAATTTATTTCAATGCTTTATGCTTCCGAAACTTAAGGTTGAAGTCTGAAACCATAACGTATAAGGCGAAAACGTGTCGTGTAATACAAACTTGACTAAGCCAGTGAAAAGTGTAAAAAATTCAATTTTATAAGCACATTATTATAACATTCAGTCGCTAAAAATTATTTTACTTTTTTAAAAATAACGAAATTTCATCGGAATTACCCATACTTATTATGGCGTAAGTTATAATCAATACATGAGTCTTATTGTTCTTAATATTTTTTATTTGGTAGGAGACTCCTATAGGTGTTCAGGACCAAAAGCTGATAACTCCAAATTTTCAAAAATCTGCTTTTTCAAAAAATGCTAGATCAAATCTAAAAGTATTTGATTGAAAGTCTTGGGAGGGGAGGGCGAGTCTCTGATTGATAAATCTATTTCGTTTATTTTCGATTTTATTCTTTTAAAATATTAACTAATTCTTACATACTATATTTTTTACATAATTTAGACGTATTTTACTAGAATTTTAGCACGCGTTAAGATTTACATAGATACGTTTTTTACTAGAATTTGAGCACATGTCGAAATCATATTATTTATGTTTTGAGAACCACGACTAAATTATTGTTCGCGAACTAATAGTGGTGATTAGGGGTGTTTAGTAATAGCCGTGGTTAGGGGTCCGATTAGCCATAGCAGCAAATATTGACTTTAAATGAACAAACAATAACAATAGTGGTTGATAAATGAAACTAATTAAATAAATTTGAACTGAAACATTTGCAATTTTTATTGTCTTATATTTGAATATAATATATGAGGTTATGTTTCTCTTTGCCATAGTTTTTTTTGTCTACAAAACTAGTTTAGCGGTTGATATATAGCCGTTGAGGTTATCATACTTCCTGAACCTTCTGAACGTAAAGCGAGGGAAGGCGATAAGCCAGGATCAGAAGCGGAGATATGCGACTATGTCCATCTTTGGCTATGCCTTTCCTCCCGGGCTGTGTAAGGCGAGAACAGCTACCATAATCTGCTCTGAGGCTTAAATCATTCATAAAATATCGCCGTATAAGTAATGTATGAACTGTTGCTTATGTTGTATGCGGAATGAATGCAAATATGTCCCGGTCGATAGTAAATTCTTTAGGTGCGGAATGGAAGGAACACGACTAAATGAAATAGCGAGGAACAAGAAAAGGTTCGGAAGATACGGTTTCTTGGATATAGTACCGTTCTGTATTAACATACGAGTAAGTCAGGAAATTTAAATAATTTTTATTTATTATTACGTTCTAGAGAATTATAATTGTTTTCTATAGGGAAACTTTTTTAGAAAAATTAATGAATTCTGAAACGAGTGAAATAATTAACTTATTTTTCTGAATATTTCTTTAAAGAATATTTAACATTTTGTAAATAATTTCAAATGGATTTACAGTGTTTGGTTACTTATTCTTTATAGTTTTCGTTTGAAAATTTTATCTAAAATTTCACTTAAATAAAGAAGCCTTCATCACTGAAGGTAATTCACAACTTTTTTTCTCATTAATTCTTTCTCATTTAATAAGACAGAATAATTCCCTGTAATAATATACTCTAAGACATGATAATACCCTGTATAGAAACCTGTATTGTTATTCTAAAGGGGCTTGTCCCAGAATAAATAAAGAATTTATTCTTTTAGGTTTCCACGGCCACTATTATTACAAAAGACTTTGTTGATTTCTTCTGGTTTAGATCGTGTTGATAAATTTTTCGCCAACGTTTCGCCAGCCATGCTACTGACTTCTTCAGGGCTGAGATGAGAATTCTCATTGACTGAGAGCCTCTGTAAGTTTAAAACTTCTTTGATCCTAATACTTTAGGTTTCTTCATGAAGGAACCAAAAGTAGTAGATAGTTGAAATGTTTTGGGGGCTTTGATTGTTAGTTGACATAAGCAACTCATGAAGGGTCTTGAGTACAATTTCTTAGACAAAGGTTGTGCAGGTAGATGATTTTTCAGATTTTTCCTCCTATTTTGGGTACCTAATTTATATAGGCAGAGTGTGGGCCCCAGATCCATCCTCGGCTGGTAACCGATTGAAATCTATTGGATTTTTACCCTTCAGTAACTTAACGCTCTACCACTGAGTCACTCCGCTTTATTCTGTACTTTGTAGTTTAGAATAATTTTATTTTCATATTCAGTTGGACATAATATAAAAATAAGAATTGATATGCTGTTCCATGTTTGGAAGTTTATTTTATTTATTATTCCTGAAGTCCTCATACTAAGAAGCCCGCATCTGCAGAAGACAGTGGTTGTGTCGCTGTGACTCTGCAAGGCTCGGAACTATATGACGCAAGACCCCCTGTTTCGCGTCCATATATGCCAACCAGCCAGACCACTTGGTTCGGAATCCGCCCTCCAGAAGACACGGGCTATTGTGTAACTCGGTCCCTATTTGAATCTAGAAAATACAAATGTATGTATTAAAGAAATTCTTATGCCAGTCGTGTCAATTCATTGTTTATCCTACGAAAATAATACGAAATATTTTTGGCAGAGGTCACTGACAGCGATAGTACAGGATGACAAGAAGACCGGAATCGACCAAATAAATAACAAAATTCGTCATATAAAGCACAACCGTAAAAAACATTTGGCACAAACAGCATTTCATAAATTTACATTTTTTTTATTTTTTATGTACTTCTGCACTGTTTCTTTGTGAAGTAATTTAGGCCAACTAAAGTTTCCACGGTGAATCATCCTTTATTCGACTAAACTATAATTTATTCATCGTTTATTATTATCCGTGATCCATTATTATTATTTATTTATTTTTTTTAATCGTGTTCCATTACATCCATGAAGATTCAAGGCGTTTAAGGGCGTTCAAGGTGTTTAAGGGTGTACTGTTTTTACGAAAACGCTCGCATAGGGAGGTGATTTGCCTCAGATCACACTCAATCAGGGTTTTCCCCAATTAAGGGCACCCGCTTTATAGAGCTTGAGTTAGCCCAAGATGGTGCATCTATCGCTGTTAATTGATTTAATAATTTACCAATTTGACACAAACGGGTTCGAACCCGTATTTTCAGTACAGCAACTTTATTATGAACTGAGCTATCCCGCTCTCTAAAAAATATGTATAAATCATAGTTTTTTCCTTGTCGGTTAGAAAACAAGTGGATTTGTGATGTTTCAACTTTTAGGATTCATGTCATATTGGTGTTCATCATAGAATTATTATTATTATATATATATATATATATATATATATATATATATAATAATAATATATATATATATATATATAATAATATATATATATATATATATATATATATATATATAATAATATATATATATATATATATATATATATATATATATATATATATTCATATATATATATATGAGTGTGTGTGTGTTTTTCTAAATATAATCGATTAATTGTTGAAAAATCAATTTACATTTTTTCTATCCAATAGATATTGAGGACTGTTATTAGATTTTAATCTCTTTTTTAAAATAAAAAAGTTCACTCATCATTTCTCTGTTGTATAATGTTTTACCTTGTACCATTATTAAAATTTATATCTTGATCACTACAGTACTACTAACACTAGGTAGTTTCTATACTTGCTTTTATCCACGCCATTAAGTGTGATTGATTGTATTTACTTGTTGTATTTTTATTATACAGTTTTAAATTTCTATACAATTTTTTAAAATATAATTTTTAATTAGGGTACACGTAGGATCAGAGACCTTTGAAATCCAGCCTTTTACAGCCGATAGATACGTGATACAGATACATACCAGAGAATGCGATCCATCCTATCCTGGAACTAGATAATATCCTATACCTGTCCTCTGAGATGGCCACTACACCTGATACCCATCCAGGAGATACTATGCTAATCGCTTCCTACGTCCATTCAGTATCCAATGCCTCTTTAATATTCATCAAATTATCAATACAGATATTTCCTTAAAGAGCGTATCGATGAAATTTATAATAACAGTGACCGGAATTAATAAGACGGCCGGTACTACAGCGAAACGAGTTTTATTTGATAATTAATTACTTCTTTATGGAAAAGTAGTGGGTTATGGTTTTAATACATCCTATAACATGGCAAGGAAATATAATGGCGAAAATATAATATAAATACCGTTATATTATGGAATATAAAAATTCCAACGAAACGCCCTTGTCTCCAAACTAAAACACTGGATTGGAATTGGAACAGATTCCAACTGGACAGATAATTTCAATTTATAATTTATAGTTTGGAGACTTAAGGGCTTTTCGTTGGAATTTTTCTTTTTTTTTAAATTTATTTAAGGTCTCTTTTTACTTTTCAATATTAAAATATGATATATTTTTATAAAATGGCTAAACTAAAGAAAAATAATATATATAAGAATATTTGTAACTCTTCATGTCTTAAGTATTTATATCTCCAGCCAATGAAATCCGCGAGAGGGTTAACTCAGCTGATATTTTGTCTTGTTTATGTTACTGGAGTATATATTTACATTTACATTTATTAGATTTACTTACTTTAATGAATGACTGATATTTTGTTTAATGTTAAAAATAAAAGATTTCTGGATAAAAGATAAGTATCCAAGGACACAAAGCTGACTTACACTTCCGAATTTTGGGAGTTAACCACTAGGCATAAAAGTAAGATCCAGGTTTCAGAGATGATATTCTTAGAAAGATAGAAGAGAAAACTAAATGAGACTGCATTCATAACTCAACTATCAACCATAGATCAAACCTCGCAATGGAATCAGTACAATGAAGTTGTTGAACAGTCAGAGATGGTTTGGACGTGTTCTGAGAATGGAAAGCAATAGAATGGCCAAGATAGCATAAGAGTCTAGGATTGATGGGAGAAGATCCAGAGGAAGACACCGACGTACCTGGGAAGAAAGTGTAAAGGAAAGGTTCACGAAGAGAAACCTGGAATGGAATAGAAAAACAGAAATGTATGGAACTATGAAACAGAAACTTAAGATCTTAAGTTGTGGTCCGGGCTGTATAGATGAGAAGAATAAGTGGTTAAGTTGAAGCTCCTCCAAAATTAGTTTCTTGCATTTAAGGAAACAGAATTGTTATTCTCGAGGTGCATAAGTGATTAAATCAAGCATTGGCTTCATTTGGAGTTATTGCTGATTTCAAAACTCCATTTCAAGCTCAAAACTACAAAATGATGTGACTTAATTTCTCTCAATTCAATTAATCTCCCTATATATATATTATTCAAAGCTCTTAACTCAATCAGATATTGTAAAGTTTAAATATATATTAATGCATGTGCTGAAACCAAGACCCTTCTTGGTTTGAGTGGTAGAGGATTTTTTAAATGTAAATAAAGTACATATTGAGGAATTAGTTGAAAAATAAAAAATTAGCTACCATTCTTTAATAACTTAGATTTATTTTAATAAAGTTTAAGTTTCATAAAGGTAATAAAGTTGATAAGTAATGTCAGTCATCATTGGATATTCGTAGCTTCCTATTATTACTTTGTTACCCGCTGTTCTACGATCCACAGGCGGCAACTTTAGCAATCCCCTAGATTTGGTATAGCGCTCCTACAAGAGATCTTAAATGGATTAATTCCTAGCTAGAGATAATGGGCCAACTTACCCAGGAGCACATCCTCTCTAATACAACATTAAGGGTTTGATCTCGCTAAGTTAGTTTTCAAGATAGATGATCGCCAAACTTACTTTTCCCTGAACTCTTACACAGGTGAGTTTACCTTCTTGAAATATTAACAGTTGCTGTAGTTGGAAATAGCTAAATTCATAGCCTGGGGACTGTAATTTAATGCTGCAGTGAGGGAATTCATTGAGGCTTGATTTCAATTTTTCAAGCCTACAAAATCCCTGTTTTTTTAATTTATGTACCATTCCTTAGATCTGCATCATCTGCATCATCAAGGCTCCTTACTTTTCCATCTTACTTTTTCTGGTATTTTTATCTTCCTGAAATCTAGCAAATTTCGTCCTTAACCACATTTAAAGTATTACTCTTCCGAGATTCCTTATCATAATCCAGTCAAATGCTGACTACACTGATGCTGTGCCGTTGGCCATATGGATTATTCCTTCCGTTTGATGTTAACATGAACAGAAACTATTTTAATGTATTATATTATATTGTATATTTTCAAAATTGTTTAATAAATTATTAGTATTTGTTTTTATCGAGTTATTGAACATAAGCCCATTAAAGCACTGAAATTGTAAAGGAGATAGCTGGTCTGCAAAGTTGAAGTTCTTGAAAGTTTTGGCTATTTCAACTTCTTAGGTACCAGCATAAATAGACAGGGTAAAATAAATTGGGAAATAGCAAATAGAATTAATAAAGCCAAACAAATATAGTATAAAGAATATGCTACAGCATTATTGGTCATAGAGATATGGCTGATACGAAGCTAGAACTATTAACAAATCCGCAAACCTCCATACCCTTACCTACGGGAGCGAGAGCTGGATCATTCCTGCTGAGCAGATTGAGGTACAGGGAAAAGTAAGAGAGGCTGTTTAAGAAATGAAATGATTAGGGAGGAGCTGAAAATGCCTGCACTAATATCCACCCTAGAAAGAAGGAACCTTCAGTGGTTTGGACGTGTCTCCCTAACAAGCGAGGTTCGGGATCCAAAAAAAGTGACTGAAGTCCGATTCCACTGGCGAGAGGCCACACGGAAGGCTGGGTTCTCACTTAGAGGATACATTCAAAGGTACCCTGAGGCCTGCTACTTTTACAATGAGACCAATCCACGCTAGGAATAGATACCTAAAAGAAGAAAATGATAGTTATATTACTGTAAAATGACGAAAGGATTGATATTTGTTGGCGTGGAAATGTTAATCGATCTTGAGGATATTTCCTATCTATAATTAATTTTGTAGTAAAAATATTTAAACACGTACTCTGCCGTGAGGAAATCCTCTCAAATATTATTGTAAGATGATGACCATTTAAATAAACTCATAGTTTTTTGACGTACAGGTTACTGGATTTATTAGCAATGATTTTCAGTGTGGTCTAAATTAAAATGAAATAGTATTGTTGTTACTGTGAGAATCTAATTAAATTCTATCGCTTCCCACCTGGCACCTCGCGCTTGATATATTAAAACTATTCAATCTTTTTTAATTCCGAAGACCCAGAGAGAGAAGAGCAGGTAGAGATGGAAAACAAATTCCTTTATAGAATGGGACATAATGAGTTTCCCTTCCTTTGCATAATGAGGCCCTAGCCGCTGATCTATCGCCCTCCCTTCACGGCCCTTAAGGCCTCCGGCTTCTTATCTTTAGGCCAATCGCCCTTCTTAACCCTGGTTTGAATGGAAATCCTGGGTAGAAATAGGTTTTCGAACCGTTTTATCCAATTTGTCGATGGATTTCTTGTTTATCTGCCTTCTTAGGGCTTAGGAAAGGGAATGGTATCGGTCCCATTTTATTGATTGAATCTGACTTTTAGCTTTACTGGTTGCCAGAATTAAAAACATAAACATATAGTGGTATAAGTCAAATAGACCGCACTGTTTCTAGGACAACAGTAGAACAGGGAGCTCATTGGTCAACCTTCAGATTTTTCGCCGAATCAAGTGAAGGGGCTCCAGATACCTCAGGGCCCATCCTCGGCCGTTAACAGATTAAATAAATTATCTGCCACAGTCGGATTTAAACCACGGCACGGCAACTCAGCGCTGCCCCACTGATTGTCAGAAAGAAATCAAATTATTTTAAATATATTCTTTTAAACACTCTTTTAAATATGTTTATTTTGAAGAGAAAAGATTTGTCCAGGCCGGGATTTTAACCCCGGTCGCCCGCGTCTGTAGTGTGGTGCTCTAACCAACTGAGCTAATCTGGTTCGTAATATGGCCAGACAAATCCATTCTCTTCGATCGATGTATACAAGGGAAAGAATGTTACAGAAACGTTCAGGGTTGTGCTGGTCCGTCTGTGATGAAATTTGATATGGATAATCTCAAGCCTGGGGAAGGACATAGGCTACTTTTTATCAACACACCACACAGGCGAAGTTTATACAAAATTGTAACCTGATTGACTAACAAAATCTGCGGTCAACCGCTGAGTATTAGCATCTTGAAATTCGCAGATTGGTTCTTTGTATAGCTTAAATGAGCACTAAGAAAGGAATTTGGACAATTCCACCCCCAAGGGTTTCCCCTTAATATAATAGTGATTTAAAGATTGTATGGAATCCGTCAGTTTTGAAGTTAGACATCTGAAATTTCGGATGTACGAGTAACTCATAGTTAAGAACAATTAAATTATTTATTTAAAATGATCTGTCACTAAAATTTATGTGGCACATCAAAATCCACGCGAGCGAAGCCATGGGCAAAAGCTAGTCTTTAAATAAATGGAGTATAGAAACAAACAAAAAATTATGCATGATAAATATTTTATTCAGTTTGAATAATATTTTTATACCGTGTTCGATAACATTTTATGGAATTCATTTACATATATATTAAATATTATAGTTAGTTTAAATGCTTTGTTCTATTTCATTTTTTACTTAACTAGTATGACTATTGATAACTTTTTTTCAAGAAGGCGATTGGTTATTTTCCTAAGGTTTATGTAAGACACCTGACTGTTTCAACACCTTCGATTCAATCGTTGAATGTTCTATGTAATTATACATTTTGTCCCGCCAATTTGAGCGAGCTGCCGTTTTCGCAACCTGCCATTGCCCTATAATAAACCTGTCAATTAAATGTTCTAACGAGTCTTTCACACCTCGCAAGGAATTCCGAACTGCGACGTTATCAGTCGTTGGGAAACCATTACCGCAGTATTTAATATTTTTGAATTTCTCGCCTTTCCTGCCTGAATTACCCAACCTAATCAGATCTTATCACTAGGATTATAAACCTTACGTCATTTTTAATTTTATGTCTTGATTCGGTGAACAGGTTGACTCAAAATTTCATCCTATGCATATGAGTTGTTAGTTACATAACTTATTTGTAAAAACAAATAAATAATATACGAGGCGTTCAGGATCAAAATCTGATAACTAAAAAATTTCTGAAATTGATGTTTTTCACATTTTTCGATACTTTAGTCAAGGAATTTGTCTAACACGACAGTATGCCGCCTTATTCATCTGGTTTTAGATTTTGAAATGTCGGGAGCAAAAATGCTTGACTAAACTAGCGTACAATGTGTATATTTCTTAAAAATTATTTCGAGTTTAAGTATATATAAATAAGAAATCAGTCATATCTACTGTAACTATCTAGCTAAATGTATTCAAACACATTTTATAGTTAATGTAGATATTACTGATCCTTGCTTTTATTGATATCATGCATGACATTTTTATCGCTTTATTATTTTGTTTTTTTTATTACTTTACCACTTTATTCTATTGTTTTCTTTTTACCTGTACCACTACCAGTGAACGGGTCTGGGGTTCAGTACATGGCAGAGACTGTACTGTTTCATGGACAACGGTCCTACGGGGAGGTGAATTGTCCTAGATCACGCTCAATCTTATTTTGAGTACCTTATTTTTACAACATTTTATAAACGTGAGCCCCAGGAGGGTCTTAGATCCTATATGACCCATCTCCGCCTGCAAACAGACTAAATAAAAGTCTTGCCCGCGGCGGAATTTGAATCCGGATTTCTGGCATGACAACCCAGTGCTCTACCACTTAGCCACTCCGCTCCTTTATTCTATATATTTAAATATAATATATTTTACAACGTAAGGTTCTTAGGAATCATGCATCAATTTATGTTTTATTTGTTTATATGAAGGTTCCAGGTTCTAATCCGACTGTTATATCAGATTGATTGTTTGATTTATGTTAGTAGCCGTGGTTGGACCCTGCGGGATCTGAGGACCCATCTGTGGCTCACCCAGCCGCTTCAAAGTGGGTACTTGGGTTATTTGACTGCAAAACTGGCGTGATATCAGTTTACACTTGAATCAGTACAGCCTATACTGTCTATTGAACCCAAAACTCTTTATTGATTGTGGTGGTACCATTTTTTTTTTCTTATGTTACAGAAAAGTTCTACTAATAATCTCCAAAACCTCTATCGTAGATCTATTGATCTTATAGTAGAATTACCGAAAACCTGAATTTCCACGTACAAGAAGAAGTTTTTATTCCACTATTATAGAATGGAAAAATATTAAAAATGATTATATTATATGTTATTAATAATATATTTTATTTTATATGAAATTCATATTTTAATTAATAAAAAATATTAATTACTTTCTTGATGAACTTTTGGCCGTTGGACGTGGACATGTCGAGTTTGATAATTGAAACTGTAATTACAAAGGGTTTGAGGACGAGCGAGGCCCTTCATGTCGCTTCAAAGCTCCTGTATTATGCATTTTGTTAATCAACACCATTTTCCTTTTATTTAGATTCATATTTGTATGAATAATGTTTATTGAACTCGAGAGGCAGGGAATCCTCATCAATCGAATTCAATTTCTGAAAAGCGATGTGATAATAAAGAATTTAATTAGTTTTTGATATTTGTAGGTTTTTAGATTTAAATTGTGTAGGGATGTAAATAGAAAAAAACACGTTAAAATTTTAAAGAAATAATGAATGAATGGAAAAAATGAATTAAAAAGATTTTTGATGTTATATTTTATTCATCTTATATCTAAGTACAGTAAGTAATAAATAAATAACATACAAAATTCTTAACTGATAAAATATAAACATTAGATTAATGAATGAGGTATATCATGGTTGATTCTTAATTATGGCTAATAATACTTTTTTAAATTATAACTATTTATATCAATTTATTTAAGCGCTAATCGATTCACAATATTTTTTTTTAATCTGACCTTTGCTATTACGAATAGATTAGATGGTTTACTAACACGTGAGCATGCAACATATAATTGTCCATGGGAGAAACATAGATGTTCTAGGTCCAAACCAGAAATGAACATATAAACATGGTTATAATTAGCGAATTTTTCCAAAAAACGCACCGATTAGGAGATGCAGGCCAAAAACTGAAATTATTCCGCAAGTTTCGAAGTTTTCGAAGTTCGAAAATGTATTCCCGTCCGTTTTTTCGGTTGCGAACTTGGATTTACACTACTAATACATGCGCTTACAACATCAAAAATGCAGCGTCATCAAGCGTCACTGCTACGATCGACGCTTAATCGATAATAATGGCCGACACGTATAACTTAGGGGTATGAAAAATAGTTTACATCCTATTCTCCGACCTACTGAATATGGACACAAAATTTCATGAGAATCGATCATAATAAATATTTAGTATATAGATTTTGTTTGTTAAATTTAAAACTTTTTTCCTATTTGGTAATACGAATGTTTCTCATTAAAACCTACTCATAGAACTTTTAAGTTCGATGTTTAATTATAAAAAAATATTTAGGTCAATTTAATATTTATATTATAGTTTGAGTACTTATCTTGTATTTTAATTTAATATTATTTAGTTTGTAATATTTTTTTTTGTTTCAGGTAATGAAAAAAATTGTCACTAGAAGATACCCCATGCTAAATTAGTTACGTAAGTAATATTAATTAATAAAAATTCTAAATTTTAAATATTAAATAACCGAACGAGAATTTCTTTTTAATGACTCTAGGATTTCGCAATATCAGACTATACAAGCCTGAAAATTGGGAAAACAGATTAGTCATTAGCCATGCATTAGTATTTTAACTATATATATTTTTGATAGCATACATTGAATTAAGTATATTATACAGTTAAGGTATTTAATATATATATATATATATATATATATATATATATATATATATATATACTCATACTAAACTGGATAAATGTATTTTTGAGATTTCGGAGGCGTCAAAACTTGAATGTATGTAATGAAGAGAGCAAACACTAGGTTTGGACAGCTCCTAGCAAACAGAAAAGTAGGTGTCGCGTTAATTGGAGCTAACTGACAACCAGAGTTTGCTTTTTTATAAAAACTTTACAAACTTCTAAATGTAGGCTTGGTTTGTGATAATGAATAGGTGATACTATGTAACTCTGACCTGCCGTTTTAGTATGCATTGCTACTCATTTTATCAATGCATTTTCAAAGAGTTATGTAATGAACAATATTTTAATATTAAATAACAGAACGAGAATATCTTCTTAATCACTCTGGGATTATCAGACTGTACAAGCCTGAAAATTTGGAAAATAGATTAGTCGTTAGCCATGCATTAGTGCATTAGGAATCCAATATTTTCCTATTCATAATGCTTTATTGACCTAAGTGGTATTTTATAAATTTATACAAATTATGTAATTATGACCGATATGATGGTGTTATTCATCAAGAATTCTTCGTTGATGTTGAATATTTATAAATTGATTCAACGGTTTTCATAGACTTTTATTTCATCCTTTTTTTGTATTATAGATTAGTCCTCCCCGACTTAAACATAGTGATGTTTTAAATATTTAAAAAAAAAAATAGGAACTTAAAATTTGAAACAGTATTACAACATTTCATTCATCTTAGATGCATTTTTGCTGGCATGTAATTTCATTAACTTCAGGTTCAAGATTTACAAAAGCTCAACATTGACCATTCAGAATTAACTGATTTTTTCTGGATACAACACTCTTTCTATTAAACAAAATACTCTTTCAAATGGTCATCAGCTCCCTTAAGATGAATTGGAAATTTTTGAAAGAAACTATGAAGTTTTCTCATTCGGATGAAAAACCGTCATATTTTTTGAGATTATAAATAGGATATTTTTGGAGTTTTGAAACTTAAATAAAGCGACAGTAAAAACCATATGTTTGAGCTATCATGGACCTTATCAAAAAATAAATTAGATTACTATCGCTTATAATTCAGACTCTGTTACACAAAATAATTGCAAAGTGGTAGAGGGCTGAGTTGTCCAAGGTCCCGGTTTCAAATCTGGCTGACAGATAAGTTATTTAATCTACTAGAAATCGAAAATAGACTTTGTGGGATCAGGAGACACTTTTAGGTTTTACTGATCTTCAATAAAGCTGGTGTCCTTAATAGGAAAAACCCGGCGATTGAGAGTGATCTAATACAAATTACTTCTCCTGCACAACCGTTGTCCTAGAAACAGTGCAGTCTCTACCACATACTCATTTTTTTACCAAGTACCCAGCAGTATTCTTTCACCAGATTTTTTTTTCTAACCTGAAGAAAAAATCGTATAGTCAATAAATACTTGATGGGGCAGAAAACGTCTTGAACATGAACAGGCTATTGAAAAGACTCTTAGAGCCGACATCGATCGAACATGGCCGCAATTAAATGCGATGACTATGTGAAGGGACAATTACTAGCCTGCTTGTCGCGTTTTTTTTTTAATTTTTTAGTTTTATTTTATCCCAACGATAGAGAAAGCTCTATTGCAATGAATCACTAGCTTTGTCGTTCTATCTAATTCAATCGTTCAATAGATCCATTCTTCGCTGGATCTTCTGAGAAAATAAACGATCGGAATGAAGGAAACTATTGAATATGCATTAAGATCCAATAGGGCTAATAATGATTGCTATCACAATGGCTCGGACAATATCAATTCATTATGTTAGAGATAATATTGAAAAAAATAGATTATCTATATAACTATTTCCTTTCTTCTTGTGGTTTTACACCTCTCCCCGAGTTAAAAAAAAACATTATTTACTAATAATGAAACCTTATTTTATAAACATAACGTTTAAGTAATAATTAACATTAACATATTACAGTAACATTTAAGAAATAGTATAAGTCGTAATTTTCCATATATTAAAAAATTTATCCCTATCCTAATTAAACCTGGATAGACAAAATTTAGAGGTCCCACTGTAGCATCGTCCGATTAGCCATAGCAGCATGAAGTGACATTAAATGAACAAACAAACAAAAATTTATAATCCATTAAATTAGATCCATAAGTAAAAATTTTGCATTATTGTCCATATGTTTGCAGAATTTATCTATAGCGATAATTATCTCATTAATAATAGAGGGAAATACAATAAAAAAATATAGGTTTGGGAACCATTTTGACATTGTTTTTTTAAAGAAGATTGTTTGAAGATCTTTTATTCAAATTAATTATTTGCACAAATATTTCGTCATTATTGTATAAAATCACCAAGCTTCGAAGCTTCCCACCTCATAAGTAAAACATAGTTATATAATATGTCCAACGGTGACTGCTTTGTACATTATTTAATTTAAGTATAGAAAAATACAAATGGTGGATTGGCGTTTATCTGAATAATTGGTTGGAAGCTTCAGACTTAAACATCAAGATAGAAAGGATTAGTTAATAAACATTCCCTATAAAATAGATTATTTTTAGTTACCCTTATTCAAATAAAATAGAAGATTCAAAACTAAACTTAATAATTCAAGTTAATTCGTTTCTATGATGTATCGTCACCTCCAAGTCTTAGAACCTGCAAATTCCTTAAATATCAATGGAACTTGAAGGTAAAATGTTTAGATAGTTAATTGAATTATTATTTTTCACACAAAATTTTGTAATTTTTCACAATTAAGGGAAAGCTAAAGAGAAAAAGGAATTATTCAAAATGAGATTACGGTGGGAGAGACACTTGCGAATAACTTCACATTCCAATTGTTATAATAATCTATTAAGCAAAATGTTTAAAATCAGATATTTTAAGAAAAAATAAGACAAAATCTGCCTATTGCAGGATAAGTTGTGATGGATTCTAAAAATAGTATTAAGATATGATGTCAGCAAAAACTCTCCAGGTAATTTATTTGACATCACTAGCATTTTTCACTTAGTGTTACTTACTACACGGAAATCGTTTACTTCTGGAGTTTCTATGTTTAGATACTACAATAATAAATACAGCAATTTATACTTAAATATTTACCTACGATAGAATCCAAGGCCTTATTTATGAAAACATAGATATAAAACCGAGGAGTGGCAAACACTTAACATTCTTTCCTTTAATTTATATGTAAAAATTGAATAAAAAAAGTTTACCACATCTACAAGTTTGTCTAAATAAATTTTAAATGCAAATATATTCTGTGAGTTTTAGTGGGAAAATCAGTATTAATTTATTAGTAAAGCAAATGCAACCAGTCTCCTTGTTCAATTATAGCTTTTCGATTTTACATCCGGAGTTTAAAAATATAGTCTATTAATGTTATTTCGGAACCAATTGAACGACGAAGGATCAATATACTTGAAGGCAGTAAAGTCTGTTATTTATTAAATATAATCATTTTGCAGCAGTTTCTGGAAAAGCAAATTCACTACTTGGCATTAAACTGGTTCGATTAGCTTTTTTCCTGCAAAAGACAGCTGCAAAAATAACAGAGATATTAAGGTTGATAGTAATAATAAATTCTTACAAGGATCTGGCCTAATAAAGAAGATCAAGATATTTAACACTTGAAAAAGTGTTAGGGAAGGGGTTTCAACAAATATTAAGGTAGTTGTGAAATACTAGATGAAGGTTTCAATTGCAAAGTCGTAACTGCCACCGTTCATAGAAACTACCCCCCCAGTTTTGACTTCCTCCTCTTTGTATCCTATTGACATGATTAATTATTACTTTTCCTATAATAAATACAGAATATTTCTTTTAGTTACTATCTTTTTTATGAAAAAGAAAAAACATTTTTTAAATTGAAAACTTCTTTAGCCGTGTTTTAACTGAGGGTAAACTCTGTGGGTTCGCGTCAACAACATGTTCGAGACTGGCGACGGCCTATGTTTGAGTTATACACTTTCTTTCATTCAAATTTAAAGTTTAGAATTACATTGATAGGGTAATAATATTTATCTAAAAAATCGTTTAACAGTTGTGCAATTGATTCTTATAATAACTTGAAACATCAATAACTGGTTGAACGTTACCTTTCCCTTAAAAGATTTTATTTGCAATAATGAAATTTCTTATTTATGAAATTATTAAAAGTAAAAATGATCATAGATTAAATTCAATTTCAACATATGTTTTAATTGTTTAATAGTTTCATTAGGTAATTAAGGAATAAAGTCAATAAGCAATTAGTCAAATAAATACTCTAAAAAAAACAGCAGAAAAAGTAGGCCTACTAAGTCTTATGAAAAGACGGAATTTATGACAATAGGAAAAACAACGGAAAAAACTAATAGAGACAAAATACGAAGAAATAAGATTAACAAAGAAATCTAAATATCTAGGAGAATTTAATTACTTGAAAATATATATAATTATTGTTCGGTGTTTCTTTATATGTGAAAACCAGACTTATGTTAATAATTTAAATTTACTAATGTTAAATTTAAATAATTCAGACTAAAATTGATTTATAAATTAAAAAATGAACACAGTTGTTCCAAAGTGTTGAGTTTTCAGTTCTGTCGGGAGTTCTCATGACTCCCTATTTTTTTTTTACTTACTGCCTTTTCCATGTCAACGCCTCAATTGACCTTACCGAGAAATCGTGACCACAACCTGTCCCTGCAGACTTGATAGAATCTCGCCTTTAGAACCATCATCAGGTACATACCAAGGTCAGAATCTGATCCTCCCACTTACGTCTCGAAGTCGAATCTGCAACGGTTTTTCGTCACCCGGCTTGACTCAGAAATAAGGTTTCAGTGATTCGTCTTCCAATAACTTTACAAGGATATTTCAATCGCTATAATGTTTTTTATTCACTAAACGGCCATTTAAGACCAGGCGAATATCATTACGCCTTCTTTTCTCCCAGTAATTGCTCATCGTTTCTGCGTGCCTTTGCTCCCTTTCATCTGTACCCTTCTGTTTTTCTTTAGTTTCAGCAATTCAATTTAATTTATTTCCGTATTATTCGCTTTTGAGGCAATCTTTGTCTTTTATTTTTATTTCTTCTGCTCCCTCTCTCATTTGTTTTACATTCCATCCTACCCTCTTGTATACACGGATTTTTCAAATACTTTCTTGTTAAGTCTCCCTTGGTCCATTCTTAGTCTTCTGATTCTTTCGGTTTCCAGGCCTTTCTTCTCCCTGTATATTTCATGGTTGTATCTTAACCTGTAACCTTCCTGTGTTTTCTTGGGCCCATAGATTCTCTTCAGGGTCCTTCTCTCCATTTTATTAATTTTTCTAGTTTAGGAAGACATGTTGTCTCCATCCCATACAAAATTACTGTTTTTATCTCGTATTACAGTGTCCAATTTTGGCGTTAGAGAATATTTTCTTCTTCTTATAAATATTTCCTGTTGCCAATCTTAGTTTTTCCATTTTTGTGATTTTCTATTTTATGCTCTCTTTTTCCGAACCACTGCTGCATATTGTTTCCCCTAAATATTTAAATTTCTGTGTTACTTTTATTCCTCCATATTTTCTCTCTATTCGTTTTTCTCCGTTGCCATGAATTCCATCTATTCTTAGGAAATTTGTAGGCCTGCTTTTTCCGCTATTTCTTTTAGGGTATTTATTTGACTAATTGTCTATAATGATTTTATTCTTTAATTACCTAATTCCATGAAGGTCACGTCGTTTCATATACTTAGGAAGTAACGATCTCATAATTAAATCAGACAAAGTGTGTATCTTTGTACGCGAAGATTTCACGGTTCCGCTGTTTATCTTGGAAGCCGTGACTGGTTACGTAATCTGAGAGGGTAAGAGACTTAACAGGTTCATAATTCTAATCAGCGGTTGGTTGCGGTAAGCGCGGTGGTTATTGTTTCAACGGTTGAGCAGCGCTCACTGAATAACCAATGAGCGCCCTTATCTGCGCTCGAGGCCCTAAATTCCTTATCATCTTCTGCCTTTTCGCAATTGAGACGTGGCCTCCCTCGTAATGGTTACATTTACTGCAGAAATTTCTTAATACACTTAGATATAATCTATGTTTACAAAGAAAATTAGTACATAAGTAGGTATTAAAATATTAATATTCCGTCTGAAATTAAATTTATATTTATAGTATATCCTTTTATAATATTTATAATTATATAAGGTAATAGGTCTTTTCAAAATAATTTCACTGATCTGGCTCAGTTGAAGTTTTTATATTCAGCATTGGATAAATATGTTACAATGAATTGTCTGCATTTTAAGTCAAACCAATATAATTATTGATAATTACTTTTCTCAATAAATTATTTATTTTACTGTTAATAAAATAAGTTTTTTCCTTTCAGTTATATCTTTCGTCTAAATGGTTAAACTATCTTTTAGGTACGAGTATACTATTAAATATCAATAACTGAATATAAAAAAAACATATGTATACATATCTATATGTTATATTAATCTATTAGAAGTCAAGGATGGATTCCTTGGCATCTGGATAAACTCTAGGGCTTACCTAGCCTCTATAAAGTGAATGAATAAAGCCTTTTATTACAAAAACTATCAGGAATTTCAGATTACTATACTTTTTACTTTCATGATACAGATGCTATTTACAATTTTATACAATATTATGAACTTTTTTTTGTTTTTCTGTTAATTTATGTAGGCCTTCCCTTTAGGGAGTGATGGTCTAACTTCCCTTGAGACCAAATCCTATGGGAAGTGGTGTTCGCTGTTTCTCTCCACAGTTCCTTCCATGCTTCTTTGTCTCTGGCTGTCCTCGTCCAGTTTGGTCCTGCAATGGCTCTTATGTAGTTATTCCATCTCCTTCTATGTCCTCCCCGTTTTCTTTTCAAGTCATTCCGAAATCTCTTATTTGTCATTTCCCCCCAAAAAAAACGTTTTAGTTCCTCTAATAATATTTGTTTATCATTATGGAATCTTTTATTTGACATTGTAAAACTATAATTAAACCCTACAACCATAATAGCATAAAACATAACAGAAACTAACCAATAATTATAACTTAAAACATAAATTGCTGTTTAAACTTTTTGTTTATCCTAATAATAACATAAAAAGTTACTGTTTTAACATTTTGGTTTCCCTTAAAACATTTATTTGTCATTTTGAAAAATCTTATTTTCTATTCTAAATTTATAATTGTACCCATAACCATCATAACATAATACATAACTAAAACAACCCTAATTATAACTTAAAACAATTTACAGTTAAACGTTTTTGGATTTTTGTAATTATTGTCTGTTCTGAAATTTTTGATTGATTTGAATTAATTGTGTCATTTGTATTGTCAACTTTAGTCGAACCTACTGCTTCTGAATTATTTTTATTTTGGTAATACCTTTCCAGGCTGTAACTTGCTGAATTAGAATTTTTTAGTTCTCTTCTTTTCAGATTATAATTAGCCTCTGTAAAGTAGGTTTCCTTAATCGGGGGAGGAAATGGCGGTTGAATGTGCTCCAGGTCTAACCACCTTCCTGCACAATCTTTGTCCTAGAAACTGTGCAGTGCACACACTGAGCACAAGACGCTTCATGGGCTGTAGTGGTACAGGTTTATGTTCACAGATATTATTATAAATGCATGCTTAATGTTAATGTTGCTTAATACTTACTATGGGAGTACCCCCTGTCCACCGAACATCGGACCAACCCCTATTTTATAATTAATACAACTGTTCATTTAATTGTATCACTCGTTGCTCAATTTGTACAACTGTAATTTTCATATACAACAGGGTAATGATATAAAGTAGGGAGTGCTTTCTATTTTTCACCAAAAATATTAGATATATTATTGAATCCTGAATTAACAATTAGCTAAGTATCTAGTCTACTTATCTACATATGTATTTTATTCAGACATAAGCTTTTACAGACGTCGGGAATATTTAATTACATTATATTATGTATTTTCTTGCTAAGTAAAATACGTGCATGTCTTATGAAAGTATAAAAACTATCCATATTTTTTTTTTAATTTTTAGATCGTATTAACCGCGAAAACCACATGGAAATCTAAACCGTATAACGCTAGTGAAATAATCGACCAGCAAACTGTTGGATTAAGTTTCCCTTTGGAAAGGAATGAATGAGACAGCCTCCTTCTAGAGTTACTTTTCAAATTTGCACATATTCTTTGACAACTTATATAGGCTTAGAAAATAATTTGATATTTGTTTCTTATTGTCTATAAACCTTGGCTTTGCATTTTAGCGTTTGTTTCATTTTATATTATAAAAATCATCTTAAGATCTTCTATACCACGAAGCTACCGATGTCTTTCCTGGTATTAAATTGCGATTTTCGCAATACAGAACGTTTGAAGGTCTCTTGATTAATATTTCTCACCAGCTGCATTTCATTTGTTGTGTTAGCAACCTGAAATTGGATAAGGTTGTTCGGATAAGTCCGCCTTACGTTTCAGACCTTAGTAAAGTTTTTAGTTAGTAGTCAAGTCTGTTATAGAAATTAGATTTCGGTGATGTGTAATCCATGATCTAGCTTTGTATGTTTAATTGTTATATTTTAGTTTGCTAAGGAGTGTCAGTGGAAGTTAGCCGATTCCACTAGGACAGTGAGCATAATCTTACTATCTAACCCTAGCTGTGGGTTTTTTTTTTGAGGTACGTTTTTTCTGAACTTTGCATTATAACTGAAAAACTGAACTGTCAATACAACAATTGGAACCTGGATCGATTAGCTCTATTTGGTGATGTTCTTAATGGTGCCGAGATACAGATGTTGTATTCAGGTTTTTTTGTTGTCCCTTTGACACGGGGACATTTAGCCAATGACGACTAAATAGGTAACCGATGAGGCGAACTAAATCCTCCCCACGTTCCCTCTCCGCCATCTCCTTGGACAGTTATTGTGCCAAATATAAAAGTCTCCCCCTGACACAGTTTCCCGATCCATCTGCCGCGAACAGACGTCCTCCCTTGGAGAGTGGCCCTGACGTCCTTTGTAGGGCCGGATGGATTAGCGGCCACAAAGGCTCCCTCTATTTGTCCTCGATCGAATTAACCGCTCGCCCGCTGCACCTCGCGGCATTCCCTGTTTAAAGAACTCCTGCCCTTGACATGTCCTTCCCCCGTCCCTTCCATAATCCCATTTGTTCCCTTAATGAAATTTGGTATTTTAATTGCTGCTCTGTTGTCGATGGATCTTTTTCCATATTACTTAAAGGAGACAATCTCTTCAAGTGTATTAAATTATTGGGAATGACAGTTTTTAAATTATTAATAAACATTCAACTTACAGACATCACGTCGTCGATACGAAGGCCAAGTATCAAATGCGAAAAAATAACTCTTTTCGATTTTACTCTATAGCTATTCCTTATAGGATTTATAATTGATTTCCGAGCGAAAGGTTTTAAGGAAAGTTTATGGTGCGGTGTTTGATATTGTTAGCAATGTTTTGCGGTGTTGCCTTCACTGTACAAACAATGATCCAAGGGAAAATTAAGATCCATTGATCTAAATGAATTTAAATAATAATATGGGATGGCATCCTCTGATCGTTACAACTGAGGTACAGTAACAATTAACCATCAATGAATAAAAAAGCATATCCCTTTCTCCTCCAAAAGTTGATGTTTTTGACTGAGTGGGAGTTGTTTAGAATAACAATACTTTTTCTACGTGGTCATCAAAGTTACATGTCTACTTACAAAGAGAGATTTTTTCATTATATTTTCATTATTTATCATTATAGAACGGTTAATTCTATACGATTGCATCATAAGGTTCCCTGCATCTTGCGTCAACAATTGCCCTTTCTTCAGGTACAGATCCTAGAGGGCACTCACATTACCTGCTCAATGATCATATACCGACTTATTTACATATCCCTAGCACTAAATAGTGTCACATGCAACAGTACTGAGAGTTCGGACTAAGGCCAACGTGTATGTGGTCCAATTCATCAAGGCAAATCATAAGAATGTTTTGGCGATTTAATAAGAATGCATGGCTGTAGCGCTCATAAATATATACAATTCATATAGAGCCATCTATAGAGTACAAAACCACGTATAATGACAGGTGAAATACTTTTGTCGATAAGAACTGATTTTTAACGGACCTTGTAACAGTTAAGTATCTAACTATGACCATTTTTACCCTCATGCATTTGAACCCTTCTAAAGATTGTAAAATAAAAAAAAAATCGATAATGGTCCGGGATCCGGGAGTATTGTAGAAGTTAGTAGAGACCGAAAACTTTGAAACTCTTTAAGTAATGACTCTTGGGAAAGTCGGCGGTGGGAAATTTCATGGGGCGTGGAAAACATTTCGGGTGTCACTTATGTCCCATAAATTATACAACGGGCTCCAGAAAACTTTTTTTTTATTCTACTTCAAAATGATTTAAATAAAATTTACCTGGCAGGTATTATAATTTGTTTCTCATGTTTTATTAGAAATATTCTAAATCATTTATTGTTAACGGTAATTTACGTCCTTAGATTAACTGAACGAATATGGAGTGGGTTACATTTAGTCTTTTTCATCGTTTAAAAACCCACATTACAGCACGTCAGATCGTTTGTGCTTTAATGCTTGTTACCATCATATTTGTATCATTCTAATTATGTATTATTGTATTATTCTATCATATATGCATCATTCTATTAACTAATTATTAAACTTACAAATTAAATGTCAGAACTAGTGAAGTTAGGTGAATTACATTCTAGAACATAAGTGATTTTTCTGGCTTATAAAATTTAAAAGTGAAAAAAAATTGTCAAAAGCAACCAATAATCCTTATTAATTTATGACTTGATTCCTCGTTTAATGCAAAAAGGTCAAAAATGTTTTTTTCCTTCGAATATCAATCACCCGATAACAAGTCGTCCTAAGCTGTCGTCACAAAGGGAAAAAAACTCCTTCAGCCGATTACCTTCGTCCCAAAGGAGGCCCGTAAAAATCAAACTGTTGTGACAAACAGAGGGAAAATTCCCGGCGGTGCAGATATAATAGGGCTAAGGGCAGGTGAAGAAGAGAATTTTTTTCGCCGGAACAATGCGGATGGCACACCTGGACTCAGTATTACCAACCCCAATAAACAGGCAAAAACGATATGACACACCTCCGAGGCTCTAGGTAATTAGTTGCTACCGCGCGGTTTTTGCCATGTGGCGATTTCTTGCCACCATTCCTTTCT
The DNA here is from genome assembly GCA_037127475.1 of Arma custos. NCBI lineage: Eukaryota > Metazoa > Arthropoda > Insecta > Hemiptera > Pentatomidae > Arma > Arma custos. The sequence goes on along the minus strand of CM073760.1, from coordinate 104,501,166 downwards.
GCCACCCTCAGGCGTGGAAAGATTGCCTCTTGCCGTTTAGGTGGTGTGAGATTCCTCTTCTTTTCTTGATAGTTGGAATTTTATTGTGCCACTAAAAGTTCTGGAAGATCCTTTAGATGACCTCGGTAGCGTATGGTTACTCGCTACTTTTGCTGGGAAGCCACTTGTTGAGTGATAAAAGCTGTTTCTATCCTACTTATTTTTAGGATTTTATTTAATTTAAATTGAGTTTATTTGAAATATTGAAGCATACAGATATTGTGGGAAATGTTCTGAATAAGTTCCAAAAGTTACACTGCCATTTAATTACATTAAAATGAGTTTTGATTAACTTGAATCAAATATATTCAGTTGTGTTTGTGAATTTACCAACACAAACAGACCTATTAATCTCTTATAGAAGTGGATATAAATACTACAAATAAGTAAGCAATGTATTACAATTATACATTGGTTAAGCAATGCATAATTATGTTTTATGTTATGAACCTAGAGCTTCGATGACTATAACCTAACATCAACGTAACACATTAAACAATTATCCTACGCTTCAGTCAAAATCTATGATTATTGTCCGTCGGATTTACAAATGTATTAAAATTGTTCATAAATTATAGATGGATTATTGGAAATTATAGGTGGTCCCTTCCCTGTGTTTTTATTTCTTTCAGGAAAGATTTAAATATTTCCCAACAAATTATATTTTCGTTACTCTAGGGAGTACCACTGGTTACATTGACGTTTATATCTCAAAGATTCTACACAGCGTCACCTACAGAAGTTTCAAAACACCATGCTGCAGAAAATAAAACAACAGGAAGAAATAAAAATCTTCTAAACATCACGTCTTGGAATCCATCAAGAGAAGACACGTTAGTTCGGTAAATTCCTGGACTCTTTAAGATACCAAAGTACCCCCCCCCCATCATCATCAGCTCCTCCACCAATAAGGTGGCAGAAAATAATATCGCAAATTTAACACCAAACATTTTTATTTGAAAAGAAAACATATGTCCAGGACCGATTTCTTCCACCAAACATGTTTAACATATGTGGAAGAAATTGGTCCGAGTAGAGGTCACAATGAATTTCTCGTAGAATTTGAGAAAAACTTAATTGATTAGCAAACCAACAAAGTACTACGGTCGAAACGTTGGCTAATCAATAAAGTTTTTCTCAAATTCTACGAGAAATTCATTCTGAGTTCTACCCGGAACAATTTCTTCCACATATATTATCAAGGTCAACAATTATCATTCAATATGTTTAACACTGCTCATGGAATGCCTTAAAATGTAATAAAGTGCAGAAGACCCCCCAAGCTACCATTTGTTTATAAAGACTTTGGAAATAAATAGGTATTTTTTCGTTTACTTTTTATTCTACTTTTCAGAATTCTATCTTATATAGTTCATCTTATCTGGGAGCGCTCTTTCCACCTTTTCCCTTTATTTTGATCCTCGCCAGCTTCTTCACACAACATCACCGTGCAACACAATGGATCGACTGAAGTATGCGAAGTCTCTGAAACAGGAGCCAGATAAGCCTTATGAAGCGAAACTGGGGACAAAAGACTAAATCTTGTTCAACGGTGACGACTGGGAAGAGAGATTAGGTCGGAGGGAGACAATGGCTTGTTGGGCCCATCTCTACTGTATCTCTGTTTCATTTGGCGAGGAAATTACAATTGGGGGTTATGTTATGGCCTACGATCGAGAGATAACCGAGGGATTTGAATATCACAGCTTTCGATTTTCGTTGCTAATATATTATTATAAATTTATTCAACTTAGAAGAGTATTTTATCGTTATATATGTATAACAATATAATAAAAAGGCTTAGCGATTTGGTTAGATGCCGATACCACTAATCTCCGCTTACCATAGACCACTACCCAAACCCAAATCCGCCAGATCACTCTTAACACAATCCCTTCTACACCTCAATTTACATCTTAGAGGTTTACTTGTTAGCACAGTGCTTTATATGCATAGTGTCAGTAAAATAAATATGATGAAAGAAAACAAAACTTATTGAAGTATCATTACTGCTTACGCTATTTGAATTTTGTATTTTTGTTGACAATTTACATTTTAATAATATCATCTCTGAACTTTTTATGCCCGATGATAATTTTAATGCAATTAATTAAAAAATGCTATTAAGATTAGACTTCTTGTCTTTTAAATTAAGCTGGAGACTCATCCGAAGCAAATTTAGGAATTTTCGAAAGTACTACTAGTAGGTAATGCATTCACTTTATGGATAATGCATTGATAAGCGCCTATTCTTGAAACAAATAATAGAATTATATAGTTGATTTTAAAATACTTTTTTAAACGCTGTACTCCATATAACTAGATTTCAGGGTAGAAAAGTAGAACGCGTATGAAAAAATTATTAGTTGACCGTATAAGTATGGAGGATAAATTGGTTTGAGTAGAGGTAAAAAAAAATATTAATATATTAAAAATATTTCTTAAATAGTGGTAAGCAGAAATCGAAGTTTCGACCCACATCTTCGGTCTTCATCAGGCCTTGTAATGTAGGTCAAAAGTAAGATAGTGAATTTAAATAAACTGCAAATTATTACAAAATGTGTACAAAATAAAAACAAATTATCTAGGTATTTTATCAAAATAAAATATAATACTTATAAATAATATAATATAATAGTTTATTAGTGAGACATTTTTTTTACCTTCACCCGGACCATTATCTCCCCAAAAATCATATATTTTTTAATAAGTACTTATTTTATAATACTTTAACAGATGTTTACTAGAAGCTTACTCACATAAGCTAGCACAAAAAATATTAGAAAACATGAATACGAGGGTGATTCAGAAAGTAAGGAACGTTTTGGAATTAAAAAAAAAAACAATACAAGAAAAACATTTTATTATATACATGTGGAAGAAGGACTAAAATACTACTTTTCAACATAATCACCAATCAAATTCAGGCACTTATCATTTTTTTTTTTTGGCCGATCCATTTTTAAACAGAACTGTCACTCATTAAGTTCCCGTACACTCCACAGTTACCGACGAATTTCCATTGGTTTTATGTTTGGTGCCAGCAAAAAGCAAACCACAGACTGCACCTCACAGCTGGTGGGATTTTGGATTACAGCACACAATTCAAATCTGAATATAAAAAAAAGGTTAGCGCGGAAATATTCCAGTTGTCACAGCTGAACGCCGACTGTGCCCAGTACGAGCACACCAATGTATACGCTTTGGCGCGCCTCTGGCGGCATCAAGTGTAGACGTTCCTTACAAAAGTATAATATAAAAAGTATACTACAAAAGTTAAAGTGTATTCATATTAAATTATATTCATATTAGTGTTTTAGATTTTGACAGTAGCCTTCAGAACACATTTCTTTGACGAAAAATAGATCTTTTCATTTTACACGAGTAAAGTTTTTCTGCCATTGTGATAACATTAGGATATTTTGAATTAAAAATTACAGTTGAAATACTTTTGATTTGAGCCAACACCTTTTGAGAAGCCTAATTTACCTGGTATTTTCAGTATGCATACTCTACCCGCTATCCATTCACCAGACTAGATCTTCGAAAAGATAATGAATATTTTTACTTGTTATCTAAGATATTTGGTTTGTTATCACATAATTCATGCTAGAGCTTAGTGAGTGAATAAATTTCAATGCTACTAGTTGTGAGTTGTTATTCGATATAAGCTGTGAGAAATATCTCGAAGTTAAATGTGTCAGCCCGCGCCTTTGAGCTCCAGCTAAAGTTTCTAGACCGAATATAATGAACTAATTTCACAATATCTAAAATTACGACTCCCGAAGCAAGCTTGCCACAGACCTGCCTTCCTAATCATAGAAATAAATTCGCCTTATTGTTCGCATTGACGTTATCTTTGAGACGGCAATTTACGCCGCGACTGTTTTATCGTAGATCAGAGTGGGTTCTATGATCGATCCTGGTGTTCATTTCGATTGTGATCGTCATTTCGACTCCGCTCGCTCCGAATGGAATAAATAATTCCTTTCGGGCAGCTGATTGGAATTTCTTTATACATGGGATCGGGCAGGTCGGTTTTGTAATATTTAGAGTCGATTTCGGCCTGGGCCTGATGAAGTAAAACTGAACAGTGAAAGCATGGTGTGGACTGAACAAATAATTCAGATAATATGTATTAAGCAATTAATGAACAAGTTATCAATTGTTTCCCTTTTATCCTTTTATATTATTTTAAAAACATCTGCTGTATTTCCTCATACAATTAGAAAATAATAAATGTATGACACTGTGCACCTATAAGACGTTCGGGATCAAAAGCGGATGCTTCTGAAGTTTCGAGAATTGACTTTCTCACATTTTTCACTAGTTTAATCAAGGGATTTAAATTTAACACGGCACTATGTTCCTTTCTGAATCTGAAGTTTCGGAAAGTTCAAAGGGGGCAAGGAAATTGTTCCTCACTCATTCAAGATTGAAATCAAACTGGTTTCTCCCTGGCTACTGAGTCTCTCAAGTTCTGACTCTCAATATTCCTCCTATGGATTTCCGAATCACATTGTAGTGTCTTAAATCGTCATGGAAAGACATCTAGCCAGTTTTTAGATAGGAACTGGAATAGAACTTCTCCTGTCTGATGAAAGCTAATAATTATTCTCATTCAGCGACGTACGGAGTGATGTGCTGGGACCTTTTTGACTTAGGAAGGCTCTTCAATACGCATCCTCAAATCACTATCCACTCTAGAAAATGGAAATTACTGACAGTCAAGGAGACGAAGATCTTACTAAACCCGAAAGAATGTCAACAGTAGACGGCACGGAAAAGCCCTAATGTCGAAGAGTCGTTAAAGAGATACGCCGGAACGCTTTGTTGCAAATGATTTATAAGTATTCAGATTATTCAAGAGCAACATTCTTGAAGTCGAAAAGAATAAAAATAAAATAAGAAGATGCTTCTTTAAATTGCTCCAAGGCAACATCTTCTAATCCAGATACAACTCCCTATTTACTACCAGTGGATTATTATTTCAGATGATCCCGTTGCCATTGTGAGCTAAAACAGATAGATACCTGTCCTATGTCGCTGACTACCTTGAGTGATGAGCTCTCCCTTCCATTAAAGAGATCCATTTCAATTCTGACGGAGAGAGCTCGCTGGAAGGTGGACCAATGAGAGCGGTTTTCAACGCCTGCCACCACCTGTAATTAACCTGTCCTCAACCAGTGCTACCAACCAATTATATCCTCGTTAATATTCACTTTCACGTTTGGGCCATTTCCTTTTATTTAATATAGGAATATTTTCTCCTTTTGATTTAGATTTAATTATAACATCAATTGTCTGTTGAGATTGATTTTCATATTAGGAGGTCCGTTTTTTTTTATTTGAATACCTTGTTCACAATTCCTATTGGTTCCCTACATCAATAATTTTAGTCTATTCCCAGCAATCTATCAGCCATAAAACAAAAGACCAACACATCAACCTATCATCCAAACACATACGACAATACCGAACACACACGAACCCACCCGAACACAACACAGCCCACGGACTCGACACAAGCGAGCCAATGGGAAGGCAGACTTCGATAGAGACCACCCCCCACCCCTAAGGTATATACACCCTGACTCCACCATCCGCTCTTCATTTACTGACTAGCCCTGAGGAAGCTCACAACACGATGAGCGAAAGCTTGGCAAACAAAACCAACATCACACGGTCCATCCCGGAAAAAGAACATATGGACAATACCGCAGACCGTGGAAGCCTACGTGAACAACAAAATCTATCAGCAGTTGTTTCATTTCTTCATCCAACTTTTATTAGGTTGTCCGGAAAATAATACAGGAAAATACAAATAGTAAACCGTTTATGTTTGTTGGAATTTTCACTTTTATAAATGTATACACTTATTAATCCTCTTTCAAACAAAAATTTGAGCCTTGAAGGCAAAGAAGGTCGTGGAAGAAGTTTTACCTTTGATGACGATGTTCTCCGCGCTTTGGAAGAAAATCGCAGAACAATTGTTCGATAAATAGCAGGGAAACTCTAAGTCAGCAAATCAACCGTCGATGACCATCTCAAGGCGATTGGAAAGGTGAAAAAGCTTGAAAAGTTGGCTAGAGAACTGACTGTTGACCTTCTCTTATCACATCAATAAGTAATTATAATCCATACACGCCTGCTACTGTTGATTTCGGTATCAGCGCATTATTGGTAGATATTATGATTGTAGTAATGTATTATGATTGTAGTATAGTGGTGGCGCTTTACAAATGATGTTCTATAACCACTTCGTGGTATTTCCTCAGTTTTTCTCCAACAGTTGATCTGATATTAGTGTTGGGGTTCCCGACATCAAGTTCTCCTTTTTTTATTCTTAATTATATTAAATCTATCGATATTATAAGTCTATAAAAAAAAATGTATTTCCTCTTTCCCCCCAAACTTTTGGGTACTCTGGATCAATTAATTTTGTATATTTCGTGATTTTCTCTCCGCTCAGTATTTCTTCATCCTTTCTGATCTCCTATCCCTTTCTTCATAGGAGATTTTGATAACCCGCTCAATATATTCAAAATAATTATTATAATATAATTATTATGTAATTAAATATATTATTATATATCTAATTATAGTTCACATAGTTCTCGTGTGCAGTCCTGGCAAGTTCTTTAATTATTTGAAAGAAGATTTCCTTTAATGAGGTCTTATAAAATGCATCTTAACCTTTTACCTCCCATAACGCTTTCCCGTTAAAAGAGTAGGGACTAAACCTATAAACCGCGACAGTATACAGAGCTGCCATTCACATCTGCGACGTTCATGCTCTCTAAAGTGATGTAGAGCCTTATAAAAGGTTTTGCTCTAGCGCGGCGAGGGTGGCTATATTGAGACCTCTTTTGAATGATATCCTCAATTACACCCCCCCACCCCACTAAGACTTTTCATTTTTGAAAGGCCATTTTTCACTCATGAAACACCTTATTTCCTTCTCGGTTAGCTATATCACAGGGAAATTTTCCAGGTCTTGAAGGCACAATTTATATGATACGCTTGGTAGTCATGAACAGTTTCTAGAACAATAAAACCTTATTTTATTGCCTATTCATTACTTTTTATTTCTTCATGAGCTTTTTGTTAAGTATCGGCTAATAATTCTTTTTTACTTTTGTTTGTTGGAGGTAAGGGATTCATGGCATTGCTTGGATTGTTATTAGATGGAGCAAGTACTTTTAAATATCCCTATTAGCTGTTGAATATCATATCTGATAATGATTCATACTAACTTAAAATATTGGTACTTGAATTCACTTTCAAGTTATATAGAATAAAAAACAAACTTAATTCTGGGGCCAAGTTCCTTTAGAATAACAATCATGAACAAAAAAAAAAAATAATATACATCAAAATAATATGTATATTTTAGCCAGATATGTATATGTAGCCAGAAGGCTACATAATAATAGGAATCATGAAGTAATTAAGAGACAAAAACATAATAAAAATAGAAATGAGAAAAATAAAAAGTACGAAACTTGACGGGATTTTAACTAATTGTCGAAAATAAATATATTCATATTAACAAAATAATTATAAACAAAATTAATAAAATAATTATTAATAACGGAATTACTAAGTAAAATTAATGAATGGGTTAGCACACAATAAAGTATTTATTTACATAGTATATATCTTCTTTGGGAAAAATAAAAAATATATTATTAAGTATGTGAGCCTAGTAGTTCAGTACACAGAGTACTGTGCTGCTGATCTCTAGATCCTGAGTTCGAAACCGGCATGGCAGCGATATAAATTTATTCAGTTAACAGCCGTGAGTCGACTCTGCAAGATCTGTAGGCAAAGGTCTCACGCAACCCGTATAATGTGGGTACTCATATTTGGGGAAACATCTTCTAACTTGGACTTACCAAGTACCGAGTCCTAGGCCCTTCATGTGTTGTAGTAGTAAGGGACTTTTTTTTAACAGTATGATGAATAAGTGATCCTATATAATTTGGGCCCATCATTTATTTGACAAAATGAAACTTCATGCTGACTACTTCATGCCAATGTGAGTTCCACATTGTTCCCCTATCGGGTGATTTTCACTTCGTACTCGAAAATAATAAACACTATCCACTTTAGGATTTTACTTTTTTGTTAGTTTATTCATTTAAGTTTATTAATAAGCCGCTGTGGTTATTCGTATTATGCTGTAGCGAGAGTACTAAATTTTGTCTATTCAGGTATAATATGATAGAAATCTTTATCGACACGACACGCAAGCTCGGTAACATTTTACGCCTTTTCCAAAGGAGAGCACTACTAAGGAATTTTTACTCCCTTTAAAATATCCTAAGGCCAGCTAGCTGCCTGATTGTGGATCACTAGGCCACGTGGCGTCTTTTTTAAAAGTTACTTTAACAAATGATCGTTTTTTTTTTTGCATTTATGTTCAGATGTTGTTTCAATGTTCATAGCAGGCCATTCCCCATGTTCGCAATGTCCTTCCGATCCAGAAATACTTAAGCTGCGACAAATGGGAAGCTAAGAAGGACATTAACGACAGTGGCCGAACGTTAAATAATGAAGGCTACATGAGTTAGTAGCGAAGATAGCAGAAGGGAAGGCTGTATTTCAGTTTTACTGTTCGCATGTGCTCGCGGAATCATAAAGTTCTCTCAGACAAATTGAGGCTGTGTCGGCTCTTGTGCTATTCCAGTGTTTGGCATCCTCTCCAGTTGCAGTATATCTCACTTTTCCAGTGTCTTCCTATCCTAGTGCTACTAAAACTAAATGTGTCTAATAAAATAAAATTAAAATCTTAGTTAATGTGAAAAGAGATAAATATATAATAAAGTATAATACCAATAAAAAGTATATTTACCAATAGGTGTAATAACAAGGGCCTCTATAGTCCCTTCTTATTAAGTTGGTAAGTATTAGATCGTTTCCTTTGAAATGTCAGTTTTCCAAGGAAAGGCCATTTGTTAAAACAGCTTTATGAAATCAAAATGGTTTTATTCAAAATATTGTCCTCATTTTCTATAAACTTTCTCTAACGTTTTATCGGTTAATGGGTTTTGTGATGAAATAATATTTAAAAATACGTTTTTGACTTGAAATTTATTCTAAAAATTGTACCCGAAAGTATGTTGTCTAAATTTCTGAACAGAATGATCTGTTGAAGATAAGTTTGACGAAAACGTGGATGAGGTTCTCCACAGCCTGAAGTGAAATATGGCCTGTCTTGTATAGTAGTATAGTATATTAATTAATTAATATTAACCAGTGCAGGTTGTTTTTGATAGGCTTTATTTGCATATCATTTACACGAAAATCGCGTTTTCATGATCATATCTTATTTCACACTATACATAGGTTGTGATAGTAAACATAATTAAAAGATGTGGGATTAGTAACAATATAGCTCGTTTCAATCTATAAACAAAAATGGTAAAAAACAAAAGTCCACTAGTTCCACTTCGAATTTTAGAAATAATAAAAACTGACATTTCATATGAAACGATCCAATGGAAATAATAGAAAATCGAGGTATGTTGGAGTATTAATACAGTTAGCACTAATCATCATTTACCCGTAACTTGTGGGTTTCAGTTGAATTGAAAAATAAAAATTTAACCTTCAGCTTTAGGTTAAAAATTACGATAAAGCCTTTCTTCAAATGAAAGTTAATTTTCGAGTTGATTTCAGCTAAATTTCTCCATCAACCCGAAGCTATCTATATACCCAACAATTAAATAAACGAAAATACAATTTAAGGAAAACAGATCAAAAAATAGTTTCGCTATATAAATATGTAAAATGAACCAATATTTTTGAAAATCAATAGAACATCCTCATTGCCACTTATGGTGTTGGACGTGTCTTGGCGAATATTGTACCTATGTATTTACTAGTCAATGAAATAGTTCTGGAATCGTCTGTGAAACTACACAGTGGTGACATTGAATATATCATATCAGAACGCGAATTTGAACATTTGCATTGGTCACACCCTTCAATACATGGTAAAATGTTTTGAGGTGTTTTGTCCGACCGAGATCACGCTCAGCCACACTGTTCCGTATATTTTGGTTACCCACTTTAGATTGGGCTCACGACCAATGAAGGTCGTCAAACGGTCTAATCAGATTAAATAATTTATTTGCAACAGAGTTGAAACTTAAATCCAGAAATGTACAGGAAACAGGTTCTGATTTAGAAAAATAGGGTTTGAAAAAGTGAATAATGATCGATTGTTTCTGTTCGATTCAATCATGAGAAGCCAATTATATTATAAATAAGATATATCAATTTTGCAATTAATTGGTGACTCAGGTACTTCAAAGTATTTTGGATTCTTTTCTCTTTGTCTGATTATAGGTTTATTTTTAAGGTTCCTGGAATGTAAATGTTTCAGTTGCAGGGAGCTAATAAATCGGCATGCAGAGGTTAGTCGTTTACCAACCTTGTCTATGATGTCTGAAAACAGCTTCAAAGGGAGTAGCACCACAAAGGTAGAGTTTGTTAAATAAATTTAAATTTAAAAATAATTCCCTTCGGAGTGAGGGGAAGAGGGTGGATGAGGTTTAAACCCTATACGTGCTTGCATTTATAAATTAATTTAAGGCGGTCCGCAAAAGCCCTTTGTATTACGACTGAGGTTACGAAAAAAATAGACATTTATAAATAAATAGAGTTGCCAGTAGCTTTTCACATTTCTTATCTATAATAATATAATGGTCTGTAAGGTCCTGGATACACCACTGCCTTCAGGTTTTCATTTCTAAAATAGGTACTTCGGTACAAGAAGTCTCTTGACAGTGCAATAAATTTGAGATCCCCGAGCCGGTTTTGGTTCAGAACAAGGCTTAATTTTACACTACAACAGAGACAGAGAATAATCCCAATTTCTTCTTTTTGTTTTTCTCCATCTTCCACTCTCGAGTAAATAATTCATGTCGGAAGAGAGAAAAGGAAGGCGATGAGGCTCGTCCATCATTAGCCGACCTCTCTCGAGGAGTCGACTCATCAAAATTGCAAATGAAACGAATTTGGCCGCGGACAAAGTGATATTTTTTCTCTGTTCGGATGTTCCTCAGAAACGGGTCTAAGGCGATTAAAACTAACGATTGTAAGATTTATGGCATGGTTATTACCAGTAATCTCCCTGGTAACTTTATTAGAGGAAATTGGGTAGTTCTCTGTGTAGATTGTTCGGTTGCTGATGTGAGGTTCCAGCTTCGATTCGATGGTAGATAAGTTATTTAATCGCTTGACATCTTTAGATCGACCCTGTAGATCAGCAGACCCAGACTCTGAAAAAGGGCATCCTTAGTTGAGGGGAAATCTAGTTTTTCATCGTAATCTCCTCCACTAATCCAACACCCTGCACAAACATTGGCACAGTAGTTGAACTTGAAAAAACATGTTACTACTACAACGTAGGGTCTTCGGTTCATTACAAGGTAGTGGCTCTGCTGTTTCTAGGACAACCTGTGTGCCTGAAATCGCGCTCTACCAAATTTCCTCCCAATGAAGGGTACCTATTTTATAGGGCACCAGAAGTGTTAAGGATCCATCCGTTGGTTTTAACAGATTAAATAATATATCTGTTAAAGCCGTATTTGAACCCGGAAGCTTCGGTGCACTGCACTCAACCTCTACCTACTGTGCTATCTTACACTAACGCTCACGCATAGTGATAGTACAGTCCATAATAATAATACTCAACTGAGCCTATTAATCTTCATAGATTGTTGCAGTCACATATGTTCTCTCCTCCTATGATTATTTTCTCCTATATAATACATGCCTTTTTTAATTTGATGTTTATGATTTTAAAGTTAATAGCCCTCCGAGGCGTCTGAAAAAAAGATGGCCACGTGATCTTCTTGGTTGAACTTGTGCTTTGAGTACTACCAGTGGGTAGTTTCTCTACTTGTCATTATCTCATTTCATTATGTATCACTAAGTCTATTTACTTGATTATTATTGCAATACAGTTGTAAATACCAATAAAAAAATAAATAAATATAAAAATAAAAAACGTTAATGGGAATAACTTATTAAATTTCTGAGAAAGCAATAGGGTGGATCTATATAGTACCTAACTTAAGATTCAAACGAAATTGGATCCAGATAAATTTTTAATATTAATTAATTATTTTTAACTTAGTATTTAAAAGATTTATATTAGAAGTAAAGTATCGAGTGTAAAAAACATATTTTTTGTTTTCGATCATTAGCGTTTGCTTGTTTCCTATTTAAAGTCACTTTATGCTGCTATGGCTAATCGGACGATGCTACTACAGTGGAAGCTCTAAATTTTGCCTATCTAGGTTTAATTAGGATAGGGATTTCTAACGAGTTGCAGATATCGTACAGGCTTGGGACCCTACTAAGGATTTTTTACTCCCTTTAAAAAATCTTAGGGTCACCTTAGGGGTTACTAATCCTAAAGCGTTTGTTTTAGGGTTGACAACTGATTAAAAAAAAATTCATATAGAGTCCTATATAAGGTACAAAACTAATGTATACTGACATAGGTAAAATGCGTTTGGTGATACCCACTGATTTTGAGTAAATTTTGAAACTTTTTTTTTCACTCTCTTGAAAAAACGAGTTTTTTAATGGTATTTTTAATATGTAGTTTCATAAATAGTTGATAAACCGAAGGTTTTACTATACTATGTATGACACGCATACTCGTTAATATTGTTAGGTTGCTATCTAGTCAAACTAGTATTTAGTTGTGCCAATTAGTGCTTTCAGTGATTAGACCAATTATTTTGAAATTATTCGGTAATTAGCATAGAATTTGCTAAACCCCGGAACAATATCAAAAACAGTTTAGATTCCGCGGCGGTGGTGAGCTGTGGTGTAGTGGGATTTTGATAAACAAGTGAAACGGAACCCACAGCCGTACACTGAATTAAGGGGATTAAAAAGGTATCAAGGGCAGATGGGGATGAGGACCACTTTGTAGGTACAAAGCCCGGGGGAGGGGGATATGGCAAAGGGTTGTTCCGCGGTAATTGCTGGATAACTTCTAACAATGGCTACAATAACGGCTATTGAGTCAGGATTGTTTATAATACTGGAATAGTCAAGTCGTATGTTTATGTCCATAGCCTATTTAATGATATCATTTACTATATATAAATAATTATACATACACATACCTACATTGATGACTCTAAAATCAGCCTTGGGACAAGGCCTCCCGATCAATAATAAAATCGATTGGAAAATCCCGAAAGGAGGGAATCATATTATGCAAGGCACAACCCAAATTTATACGAAGAGTGCCAAAAGTGTCATAATGGAGCTCAAAATATAAAACCGGCTTTAACAAACAATGGGTAGAAACTATAAAAGTTACAACTTTCGAATATTTGGTTTAAGAAAACAAATTTTATGTAGAATCTTAAGAGGAACAACTCCGATGACAACACATATAGTTTTCTGGTTAAGAATATACATATTTACAGTCCCTGGGCATATTAATGTGACCACCAAGAAAGATTATTTTCTTTTTGTTTTTTCCTAATTTTTTTAAATACTTTCGCGTGTCTTAATAAATTGCTGTTTTAAGTAATGGCAACACTGTTATAAGTTTTTTAAAGTATTTTTTTTCTAGTAATGGCAGCATTGGTTTTAGTACAGCCATTTTGTTTTAAGAGTGATGGCGTGCATAATTTGTGTTTTAAATTTTTGTGGATTTATTGTTTCTTTTTCATTAAATACAAGTCGGATTCGGTAAGTTTATTATTGATTTATTATTAGTATCATATATTTTAACTATTTTGATAGTTTTTTTTTCATCAATATGTAAAATAGAGTGAAAATAGTTTGACACCACAAAATATTAAAAAAAAATAACGATTTATTTTCGAAACTATTTTTTTCAATTTCGTATTATTAACAGATAACTAACTTACCCATGAAACTAATATTTAAACTCGATTTTCACCATTACGCACACAAAAAGATAATGCAAATACAAGAACGAATCTATCCAGTGGTCACATTAATATAGCCAGAGACTGTATAATGATTATATAGAATAACATGAAAAAAAATGATCCCCAGGGATAGCTACGAGAACAAAATAAATAAAAAATAGTAATATAATACTTTTATTATTATTTCCAAAACTTCCTTTTAAGAAAGCCCTAATTCGAGTATTCATCAGTGTTTTATCTTTTTTGCTTTCTTTTCAAATTCTCTTCTTATGTGTTCTTACATGCATTCCCGTTTTTTTCTGTGTGTAGTTTTGTCCAAATCAATATTTTTTAATGTTATTTCTCTACTGTTCTCTTCCCCCCCCCTTCCCGATGAGGCCAGCTGAGGACCCAGTGCCAATTTCAATTCTTCCCACTTTGTTGTTTACTCTTCCGTCCCTTCCAATATTCCTTCATCCTTTTACTATGGTGTTTTTTCTGTCTTCAGACCATCTCAACCCAGGTTTCTTTTTCACTCTTCCCTGGATTCCTTCCATACTCAAGATCTTCCCTCTAAAAGTCTCTCTGTTCATAGTGTCGCCTTCCTTTATATTGTTTCTTTCCAAATTCTTCTTCACCTTTCGAATCCAGCTAGTTGCTGACTTTTTCTCCCAAAAGTACTTGAATATCCTTTTTGTTAATCTCGAATCATCCACTCTGAAAACATGTCCAAAAAAATAGTCTCCTCTTTCTTATCGTCTCTGTATATTTCATCATTAGATCTAAATTTCCATACTTCTGTGGTCTACTATTCTTATTGTTTGTCATCTTTCTTATTCCCACTTCTTTTTCTGTTTCGAGATTATATATATGAAGAGAATGTTTTGTGTTTAGAATGTTAATCATTAATAGCAATATACATAATTGCAGACCAAATTAATAATACTTAGCAGTATTTTCTAAAGGACTTTTTACTTTTATTTTTGATAATTTCAGCTAATCTATGAACAAACCTTTTCCAAATTTGACTAAGTTGGCACTATGAAGATGTTTCATTGGGTAATTACTTGCTGAATTTTTAAAATTTATTTTTAAAGTTTTTATGTACAATATCCGAGAATGATATTTTCGTTGTCCTGCTTTCTATTTTATTTAACCTAGAAATGTGTCAGATAATAAATGTATAATTCTTGTATTTTGAACTTATCAACGAAAGCAGTAAGTCGTTTAAAGGGACTTACTGTAATTAATATCATGGTCATTTCATGAAGCTATAAATTAAGTATTGCCGTAAATATTAGATGGCACTGCTAAGCGAATTCTTCTTATTCGATGTCGCAACAACTCGTGAAGAGTCAAGATCTAGTCTAAGCCTTCAGTCTTCTCTGTTTTGTGATGCTGCTCAAAAATTTCTGATCCCCTTCATGTTCTTTTCTGATTCCAGAAATCTTTGGGGATTGCGTTACCACTCATGCTAAGCGAATTGTTAGTGAGTTAGAACTTTTTTCTAATTATGGTGAAAAGTCAGCTATGAGTAAGCTTACAGAAAGTTGAAAAAATCTACTTCTCTCGACAGTTTTGGGGTTAAGCTAAAATAATTATCACTGTTTGGAAACGTTCGGGAGAGAAAAATACAAGAAAATTCAGGGGAGAGGAAATACTTAATATGATCCGGGGAAATTGAGAAATGGAAAATCTCTCCCCTTCCTAATCTTTATTATAAAACCTAATTTCAATGTTATTAAGGAGGCCGTGGAAGAGGGGCTTTAATAATAAGGTTATCGCTATGGCCGTGGCGTCACGGTCGGTCTTCCCCTCCTCACCACCTCTCACGCTTTTTATCTTAATAGCTAAGTCCGGTTATCATCTATTATACATACAGCCTCTATTTTATATATTTTACTAGGTAGGTTTTATTTTGAGTAATAAAACGATTTTATTATCCCGCCAGATTTTATTATTCTGCTCGGGCAGATACGGGCTAATCTTTTTACACCGAAATTTGGATTTTGGAAATTAAGTCTTCCCCCTCTCCCACCCTTTTATGATTATGCAAATGATGAAAGCCGATAAGCTGAGGGGGTATTACCTCATCCTCCAGCCATAAAACCCTTTATTCTCCATCCTCATCCTCATCTATTGGTTTTGGATTGGTGATAAGAGGATTAAGTAAAAGGTAACTGCTTAATTATATCCATCCTCTCCTGTCGTTAAAAAGTCGGCTTGTAATTTCGTATTTGGGATCGTACCCGATATGATGTAAGACATATTCGTAACATTGGAATTATGTATTTCGTTCGTATTTATTTAGTCTGCTTGCGGTGGGAAATGGATCATGTGGAATCTAGGACCCTCCTGGGGCTAACCCAGAGTCTATAAAATATTATAAAAATAGGGTACCAAAAATAAGGGGAAAAACCTGGTGGTTGAGCGTGACCTAGGACAAGTCACCTCCTTGCAGAACCGTTGTCCATGAGCAATACACTCTCTACCATGTACTGAACCCCATACTCGTTCTAGGATCGTAGTGGTTACAGGTTTTTTATTTTATTTCATTCATAAATTATGTTGCAATGATATGATGAAAGAGGAGCAAGTTATTTGCGATGTGCTGTTTTTTTTTTAAGTTATTTCTTTTTACGAACTCTACTCTTGCTTCTTCTTTACTTTCTTAATTTGGTTATTAAGTTTAATCTATTTATTCCCACTTGAAAATCCAATTTTTAAACGTAAATAAATCATAATTTATAGGTATACAAATACATGTGTATATATAATGTTGGAAAAGAACAGTAAATAGTTTCATACTGCTAGGATCGATTTAAAGAACGCAGCTTGCAAACAAAATAAGAACCAATATTTGAATTACACAATAAGGCAAACACCATAAAATGAACAATTAAATTTAAAATATAGTACAAATAATCAATCACGTAGTGATTTTTCCCAAAAAAAGTCTTTTCAACTACCGTATCTCTATTGCCAACTTAATATATTTATTCCGATATATCTATAAATATACTCTATAAAATATACTCAAGTTAAAAAAAAAGTATTAATTGCCATTTTTTATTTAGCAATATATTTGATTTGTTGCTGCAATTCTTTAATTCCCCTTTGACCTCTGTTGACCTCCCGAAATGTGAACGGACTTGGCGAATCTTTTCATTATTTGATCAATTTTTCATAAATATAAAAACATTGTTTAATAGAATAATAAAAAAAAGATAACTTATTTATTTTACTGTTGTTTTATAACACAATTTTTATTAAAACCAATAAAAAAATATCTGATGGGATGCCTCTAACTCAAGTTGTAAATGTCGCTTAAAAGTCATCACAATTAATATCATGATATGATAAAGTAATATCACAATGTTATGAATTACAGGAATACTGCTTTTATAATGTATTTATCTGTTCTAAAGTTTTCATTATAAATAATAATTTTTTTAAAATATTGTTACGGGCTACTGGGTATTAAAATGAATTAAACTACTCCTAAATTAAAGATACTAATATTTATTAACAAAGTGGCAAAAACAATACAATTAAACTATTAACAATTAAATTATTAAACTGATATAAATTTACAATAACAATATTTTAAATATTTATTATCTAGGCCTAACTCCTATTTAATTATTGCAATTATATAAGATATTACTAATACTAAATAGCTTAACTATTTACATAAGCTTGTACAAATACTATAAAATTACAACTACTACTTAACTAATTAACTACTACTAATTAATACTTAAAGTTCACTAATTAAAGTCCACCGACCGTAAGATCCTCCAAATATAACAAACTGGCACACATTAATACACAGGAACGGTTTATTACACTCGCGAGACTGTCACAGTTCCAGATACATTTAGTACACTGGCCGGTTCAACACTTAATAGTTTGTCACACTGACACTCACTTATTACAGTTCATTACAGTGCCTATTCTACTCTATGACTGGCCCGCTCGAGGCGAGGGGAGTATTTCAATAGGCAAGGCCGAACATTCTAGAACACGGAAGAAGGAGGGAAGTTTTAAATAAGCGGCTATCTACCTTTTATCTAACACTCCCAGCACTATGGCTATGCTGATGGTTTCAAATTTACCTTTTCCCTTTCCGACCTATTACTAACCTCGAAAAATCTCCAAGATGATTTTTATCGAATAAGTCAGTGGGTAACAGATAAAGTTGAATTTGGAGAGAACGAACGCAATAATAATAGGTTCGAATTATATAAGATTTTAATCTCCACTATTATCTGTTTTCACTTATAAACCTTCATTAAATTCTGAAAAATTGCAATTTCGTAGATACCTTTTTAAGTTACTAAGATGAAGATATATGTAGTATAATAATAATAATAATAGAAATTTAAAAATGCCATGCTCCATATTCGGATTTCCTTTTTAAATTATTGCTTTATGTTGATTTTCGGGATGATAAATATCGAACTGCATGCGATGACATGGTTAACCTCTTGTCTGTATATACGCAAATAGCAGAGGAGATTTGACATCGGTTTGAACAGGGAGTGCTGTTTAGCCTCAACATTTAGCAAGCCCTGGGGTTGACGTACGAGAGGCCTCTTCCCCAACCTCCCATGTTGATTTTATCCCGATCCATCAACAACATCTAAAGCCATAATTGCAAACTGTTGAAACAACAACAACAAGTCCGTCCCGTTATTGTTAATCATAAATAATCTGAAAGCTCTGCATCATCTCAAAAATTACGAAATTCTGTGTTGATCAGATTGCCATTGCATGATTTCATAGAAACAGTGAGTATTTAGACGGCTTCAAGAAGCAAAAAGGTTGTTGATTCAGGCTACTGGGATTACTCGGTGTTGGTGTTGTGGAGTTCACAGAATGACAGATCCAATGCGTTACGAAATATTCAAGAAGCCAAATGAGGTTTAAATCGGAAGATTTCTTTAATATTAAAAAGTAAGAGCGTTGCTTAAGCGGCTGAAACTATTGAAAAATATGTTTTGAAATTAATAAATATCTGTCTACGCTAACAGACTTAGACATTTATTTCTATATATATAGGATCTACTTCTAGCGTTCTTCGATTTGTTAAGGGGCAAGTGTAAACAATGTTGAGGTACCAGCGTAGGTAAAAATTCTTTTCAGTTTTTCCATTTTCTGGCATATTTTACAAAGGCAAAACGAGAATTTCATTTTAAAATTGTAGTTTGGGGAAACTGTACCAGTGGTCATGTGAATCATAAAATGATTTTGCCATTAAAAAAACAAAATTTATTTTATTATTCCTTTTATTTTCCCTCATAAAATTGCTATTTATAAATTATATTATGCATAATAAAGCTCTAGAAACCATATTTTCATTAATTAAAACATCAGGAACCTCGACAAGCATATTTGATGGTAAATTATGGACTTAATCATTTGAAAAGTAGTAATTGAATACCCTGATATAAAATAAATATAATGTTACCAGAATATATCATTCCTAAATAAATTTTAAGCCTCCTTCAAAAGAAAGGGATTCATTTCAACCAAATTGGAATACCAAAGCAGATGCGACTCAATCTCAACGCTCCGTTAAACTCTTCATTTTATTATTATTATGTTATATAACCTGTAACAACTACGACCCGTGAACGAGTTTGGGTTTCAGTACATAATAAAGACTGTACTGTTTCATGGACAATGGTTCTGCAAGGAGGTGCCTTGTCCTAGGTTATTATGTTACATACTTCGCGATAATTTGTATTCGGCTGTAAACAAAAGTTTTATCATGTAAATAACAATACAAATGTACATTTTTTTAATAAAACTTCCGTAATCGTTCAATAGTTGTGACTGAGTTTAGATTTTAATTATGGTGATTAAACTTAATGATATTTGCATTAGCTATTAAAACTGCCAACTATTATTTCAGGCCATCATTAGTAAGTAATTTTAAATATAATTTATTAAAGCTACCGAGCCAACCTCTAGAAAGTGGAGGAAACCCTGGTTGGTGGTTGGGCGTGTAATCGGGCATATCAACTCTCTGCATAACCGTTGTCTTAGGAACGGTCTCATTGACAGGTCTCATTTTGAACATGAGACCCTTCAAGAGTTATAATGGTACAGGTTTCTAATTAACAGCATGATTTTTTTTTTAAAGCCTATTTTTGTATTTTTAAAGCCTGACATTATTAGATGAAATATATATGATATATTACTTGTCTTTCATGACTAAGCAAACGATCTTTGTCAAAATGACCCGGAAACCTCTGAAAATCAGTGAGCTCCATCAAATCCCAAAAATCTATGTTTATGCCAAGCATCATCATCTAAAAATAAAAAATGATTTATAACATTATTCTGATTATGAACATGATTTAATTTTGACAAGCGTATAAAATTCCCTATTTATTAAACTTTATAAAAGATTAGTTATAATCCATAGCCAGATTGACTTTATCATCTTTCAATACACTTTATAATGAGATATAAATATTTTTAAACGGAAAATATTCACCCCTGCCATGAGAAAGGCTATGGCAAAACCGATATTTCTCTAGTTACTTAGTCCTATGCTCTTGCTAAGTCCAGCATCATGCTAAGCTCCGGGATTAACTTAGTAAAAAAAAGGACGGCGTCCTTCCAGGGTGGTCTCTGCTTAATCCTTGGAAACTGGAGAACCACACTTATTTACTCCATCATGTACTTAATACATATTTTATGGCTGAGTATTTATTTTTGCTCGATTGTCGCAGTTAATGCTGTGGATTTGTTTCTCATTATAACAATAAATTAAATCTTAAAAAAAGGCTATGAAACCACTTTTTTTTTCTATTTATATTTGTATGTATGTATGAAAATTAAATAGCAATTTATATTATTTAATATATACCTATCCTTATTCTTACATCTTAGTGTTTTGTTAATACTTATAAGGAATTTATAAGTGCATTAAAACATCGAGTCGATTGTAGAGATTCTAATTAAAAAATTTATAAGGATTCGGAACTATTGTCTACACTTAAAATTTTCTTTATTTTTAAGTCAATCCATTCATAATATTTAAACCTTTGTGTAATATTATGGTTAAATTTTTTATTTGGAGAATTCAGTTTTAGTGTAATAATATTTGCTTTAAACTTTTGTTTATTACATAATTGTTATTATTTTTTTCTTTGCAGAAATATAATGTTAAGTATCAATAGATTTTTTACTTTACTAGTTTCAAAAATTCTTCCTTTTATCACTCAATAATATAGCTAATAAAACAGCTTACAGAATTAATACTTCTTAAGATATTTTATTAATTGCTCAAAAAATGAGAACTTTCAGTTAATAAAGTGTTTTGACAAAAACGTTGACTGAGGGTGGCGGCTAAAATTTTAAACAAAAAAAGTATGTTAAATAATATTGCTTAGTACTAGGGTAAAGCATAGTAGAGGAAATTAAATTTATATTGATAGATAGGCTGGTAACTATTTTTTTCTTTTACACCTTGAGATTCAGTGGTTTGCTCAGTAAATCTTTTGGTGACGTTACGAGACTACATTGTTCTGATAATCACGGCATACCCGTGAAAACAGGCTTTAGTGAATTTTATTAAATCATACAATTGTATAATTATGGATGCATAACTCTAAATATATTATTGACAGGTTTACAATTGGATAGGGAACGGAGTGGCTCAGCGGGGATCAAACCACACATGCTGGCAACCGATTTTTATCTGATCAGTTAGCGGCTGGAGATGAATACAATGGAATTTAGGACCCTCCTGGGGCTCACCTAGCCTATGTAGAAATATAATGTTTATTGGATGGGCGCCCAAAATAGGAGGAAACCCCGTGGCTCAGCTAGATCTAGGACCTCAATTGGAAATCAACCCCCTGTCCAAGAAAAAGTACAGTCTCCATCACTACTGAACCAATGATCCTCCATGGTTTGTAGTTGTACAAGATTTTACGATTAGGAGACGATGTTAATACATAAATTAATACATATAAATTGAAATCTACATATAATGTAATGATGTAATCAGTACTAATGACGTTATTTTTATTTTTTTTTTAAAGAGAATAGATTATTTATGAATCGTTTAGTTGCAAACAAATTAATAAACTCCGAAAGGTTCCTCCAAAAAAGGTCTGACGCTAAAGACTTCAATAAATATTCCCGACACCTTCGAATATGTTAATTAGTGTTATCCCATTAATTTGTATTTGGTGAAATAAATGACGGGATATTAGCTTTTTTTCTTTTCTTTAAAGAGGAGGTGAAGCATCAGTTTGACTCAAAGGAGATGGGAAGGAATAAAAAAAAAAGAAAGTTGTGTGTTAATTTAAATAAGAAAAGTATTAAATCGTTGGCTGGAGAGCGTCCCACACGAAGGGAAGGTGTCGGATTTGCATCGAATCTAAATCAAGGATTCGTTAAGCGGTGACTGTCTCCTATAGAGCTGCTCTATCCGATATCATAATACTCACCGGTGTGTGTGTATGTGTGTGTGTGAGGGCGGGAAATACAAATCACTTCGCTGTAGGAAATAAAGTGCTGTCTTTGATTGAAAACCTGGTCTCATTGTGGCCAAGAATTGTTGGTAGGAAGGCACCAGAAGTTGGCACTGGGATCTCGTATTTGCTTTGATCTTATGGTGTAGCATCCAGTTTGAATTAGGGACAGTAACATCACCAAGTGTGATTTAAGTCTGTTTGGTATGCGAAAAAAAATTATTAAAGAGATATCAAGGTCTGTAGCAAACGCATACTATCATGAGACTTTTTATTTAGGAATAATATTTCTCGCCGTTTCAACACCTACTAGACAAGCCCTCTAACATAACTAATTGCTAAAGATTCATACACATGACTATAACCTGCAACCGGTACCATTACAACCCATGAATGACCCTTAGTGAGGGTTCAGTACGTAATAGAGATTGTCCTGATTCAAGGAAAACAGTTGTGCAGGGAGGAGATCTGTCTTGGTCACGCTCAACCGCCAGGTTTCACCCAATTAAGGGTAACCACTTTGTAGAGGCTGGGTGAGCCCAAAGAGGATCAGAGGATGGTGTTAACAGATAAAATAAATTTATTCACTCGGCCTCAGCCGGATCATTCACTCTGGTTACTTACTCTATTACTATAATAGAGTTGTAAATTTCAATGAATAAATTTTTAAAAAAAGAGGTTCAATTTAAGTGGAGAACAGTTATTGTTGTATCCGATGACTTTGTAGAAAGGTCTTTTATTGCATCAGTTCCGCATATTGTCGATTCGAGTCCTAACCAGTTTCAACTTTTCATTCGTGGCCTCTTAATATTCTCGAAAAAAATATTATCATGAGTTTCACTATGAAGAAAAGAGTGTAATTATGGGAAATGTGTATATTTCGGTAATAATTTCATCAAGGAATGAACGTTTCAAAACACATTTCGAAGTATAGCTGAGGATTTAACCTAAACAGTGTATGTAAGTCCGTTATTTATTCTATATATAGTTAGAAATGAGATTATTTTTGTTTATTGTACTATTAAGTAGATGAAGAATAAAAACTTGTGACTTAACTCGAAGCTACAATCCGCGGAACTGATGCCCTTTTTTGTGTTCAAGGTGGACAGTTATGGTTACATCAAAGACACTTAAAAATAACGCTACGTCAGCAAAATCATAAATATGTCCGGTAGATTCTTATCCACGTGAGCTTTGATATAAACACGTTACGCTCGTTTTATCTTTAAAATAAAACGGAGATGTTCAATGTGACAAATGACGACTCATATATCGCTCGAGATTACTATCTGGAAGTGGATCAGAGTTATTAAAAAAAGTACAAGTGGGACACGACGAGGAAGGAATTTTTTCTGAAGTGTGGGTTGTCGTTTGGGCGCGCCAAACCCGGCCGTAAACCCTCCGTTTTATTAGCCGCCAAAAGGAGATAAAAACTGCCTTCAAACGACCCGCCAAAATGAACGGATCCTCGCGACCAAAAGAAGCGATTACTGACACTTCGCTCTGACTGCGTGTCCCTCTGCCTCATTTGTGCAGTTATGTGTATATCTTACTGGTTTCTAACCCGTGAAATAGTCAACACTGTCCTCTTTTATCTTCTGTGTAATCGTCGCGTATTGTGTTGCCTAAGGTTCGTTTCTTAAACTCCTGCCGTGCAATCATGCACAGGAAACGTTTAAAAAATAATAGGGTGTATAAAAAAAAAAATCACCGTTTTATCAAATTCCTGAGTTGAAAAGTCTGTAAATATTTTAATGCTATTTATTATTTACCAACACTTAATAATCCCTTTAGAGCATTCTCTAAGCTTGTTTCCTAACACTGGACTTCTTCCAGAAAAGCCTCAGTTTAGTTATTTATTTCAAAGAAGAAACATGGCAGTGTCCTACGAAATTCTCGTAATTTTAAGACATTACTGGAAAAAAAATTCACAGCCGCTGAAGCAACTCGTGAAATTATTTAGTATGAAGGGGAAGGTGTCCTTGACCAGCGCACTGCGCGGCGTTGGTTTAGCAGTGGAGATACGATGTTGAAAAGGAAGAAGAGCTCCGGGAGACCATTAATGGATATTGATGAGGTTCTGAACGAAACTGTTGAGTCAAATCCGTCCACAAGTACTCGGGAACTCAGGGAGTGTGGTATGTCGAAAGATATTGTCCGTCACCATTTTCTCTCGATGGAGAAGGTGAAAATGGCTATTAGACGGTCATTTTTTTTGTACACCCTATTAGCTTAAAATGGTTTGCGTTAATTAAGAGTTCATAATCAAGCCCTTAATTTATAATCTAACTCCAACGTCTTTTATATTGAATATCGACATAACAATCTTAAACCACGCTTAAGGGTAATATCTATTAACTAATAAATATTTTAAATCTAAGAAATTCCAATTTTCAGGCTAGAAATAAAGCTACTAAGTTGTTCTAACTTTCGCCCATCTATCAGGTTATTTTATGTTAAAATTTTTGTAACCTTTTTTTCGTTTGCAGTAATTAATTTTTTCAAATTTGGTTCAATGAACTATAAAAAAAATAACTAAATATTCCGGTATGATTCCAAAGGCCAAGTTTAATATTAGTCTCGTTGAAGAATGCCTTATAAGTTCACTGATAAAAATAGGTCGCTAACAAGTAGATTAAACCCAATTATTAAATAATTTAGTAAAGAATATGCATAAATTAACCGTTTTACTACTTGCGATTCTTATTCGTTCTTAGGATGTTAATGTAGATATGCTGTTAAATCTACAGCTCCGGTGAATAAGTGACAACAAATTAAGTAGAACAATTAAGTAGAACTTTTTCCAAAATGAGATTCTTGAACCAAGGGAAGAGAATCGTGGTATTTTTGTAATGAATCATTTTAGCCCTTGGCTAAGTCAGGCATTGGCTTGAAAAGGTGTTATTGTTTATATTATAACTCCATTTCAAGCCAAAAACAAGGAGAATAGCACAATTCCGCTTCCCTCACAACAATTATCTCAATCTGAACAAAGTTTGACTTGTTCACCGGGGCTGCATAAGTGTTTATTATATAATATTTGTGTATATTACAAAATAAAACATATTAACGAATTTTACCCATCCCAAATTATATAAAAATACCCTATCACAAAGTCGGATACTATTTCACGCGTGTGTTCATACATTAAGATAAAGATATGCAGATCTAGGCATTGCAATCTAGTCATGAATTCCAACTGATAGGCACATTTTTGCAACTGCTGGCAGATTTACAAGTTGATAACTGGACAAAGATAGGGTTGTCTTCGCCTTAATGAATTAGTGGAATTCTATTCCGGACGGACGAATGCTATGTCTTTTTCTGAGAAGGGTTCTAAATATATTTTTCAAATCTCTGCTGTAAAATATGCATACAAATATATTTTCAATTAAAATCTTTCATATCATATTCCTTTAATAATGACATCGGTTTATAGAGCATCATCTTGGGGGATGAGATAGTTATTTTAAGATTTTATTATGTTTAATTAATTAATTAGTTAATAACCATTTAATTACGATATTCTGAATTACTGTGCTGAAGGTCCCTGGTTTGAATCCGTTTGTGAGAAATTATTATTTAATCTGTTAACAGTCACGGATGGATCTGCAGTCTTTCCAGGGGCTCACCTAGCCTCTTTAAAGTGGGTACCAATTAAAGAAATATGGCAAAAACCTACCCATTCAGCAGGACTTCAGAAACCCCCCCCCTCTCGCACAACTGTTGTATTAGAAACAGTACAGTACGGAATCCGAGGCAATGCATGGGTTAAAGTGCCTCGTTATTTTAGACATGGCTATCACTCTTTTATGATTCATGATTATTATTATTATATATCACAGACTACTTTTTCTTCATTAAAAAGAGTTTACACAGAGTAGAGTATTTAGCAAATGTTGTTTTTATGGCCAAAAATCTATTACAGTGGCAATCAGTATATTTTTAAATACCCTAACAATTTTAACGATTCCTTAGATTTAGTTTATATATTACAAGTATTTCTAAAGTATTTTTATTAGTTAACTTGGAATTGCATTAGGATACTTAGAGAGAGACATAGTGCCTTCTGACAGACAAGCTCTGAATCTAGGTTATTAGAGTTTTGATGAGTTATAAAGAGACATTTGCCCATTTCTTTCATTGTAAAACTCACTAACGAAGACACCATATTTTGAATTGTTGAATTGAAATAAATTGTTGAATTGTGTTTTGAATATGCTTGTGCGATATGCAGACAAAACTAGGGTACTGGATTTTAAATTTGAATTATTACATACTTATGAGCCAGAGCTTCCTTATTTTTATTTTCCTAATAAAGTTTATGTACCATTAGCTGCTGAAACAGGTTATATGAAAGTAAAATAATAAAACACAGGATGAGTGTGCCAGGGAAAGGAAATGAACGAAGCGGGCCCGGCGAGAGATCTCGAAGACTTCTCGAGATTCCGAAAACCTGTTTTCGACCAACAAATTATTCTGCAATTATTGAAAAAACGTGTAATATGTGTCTCTTCCTAACTCGGCGCATATTAAAAAAAAAAGGTGTGAACTTTTCGGGTTTCTTTTCACTGGAGGAAAAAAATATACACAATAAAAAAAACTGGCTATTTAGGAAAGAAGTTGAAAACGATTAATTCCACCGCAATAAAATAATATTCCGAGACGGTATTTGTTTCCTTTTTCGGAATGAAAAAATTGCTGATTTTCGTTTCTCGTGTCTCCATGAATTAACACAATATGTAATAAACCTGAAAGCGATTATACTAACAGCGGTCATCAAATTTATTTTGTGTTTGTGCATCATGTGCTGACAGATCGTATTAAAAAGTGAATTTACATTATTATTTGAATAACAAATAAAAAGGAAAGCTGATGCTAAAGTTCCATCATAAAGATGCTTACTTTATTAATTTATTCAACTATAATAAATTTATTATAGAGAAAAAAATAGTTGACTGGCAGATATAATGAGGAATATACACGTAGATAGTCAAGGGATGGAGTCAATGTATCACAAAATAAGAAAAACTTATTTACTATGAGTGCCGACGTTTCGACCTACATTGTACCTTTTCTTTGTGTTCATTTTGTATCTTATTGTTCATCCTCTTTTTTACCATTGCTTTACATTACCTCCTCTCAGTACTCTTATTCTGTAATCTTTTATTAATATATTTCCTTAATATTATATTCATCACTTGTTTTTTACTTTTCAATATCTGATTTTATTTTATTCTTTCTCGGTATTGCAATGTTTTTATAGTTATTTTTGTTTTTTCTATCATAACCCTGAAGATGGCCTACAACGTAGGTCAAAAAGTCGGCACTCATAATAAATAGGTTTTTCTTATTTTGTGTTAGATTGACTGCACCCCCAGACTATCTATATCCCACATTATAATAAATTTAGTTATTCGATATAGAACCTTCCATGTTTTTAAATATGTAAAGAAAAATATTTAAATATTTTATTCCGTCCGTAAATGTTGGTAAACCTGATATCTAAAATATCAACTTTTATATTTTATGATTGTTAAAGAATTGAATGCTTCATCGTCTGATTTACCACAATTTTCGTTTTTTATTATTTTTATTTCTTGCTTCTAATTGGTCGGTATTAACTGCTGTATTCTCAATCTAAATCATTCACATGTTTGATTTGTTGATAAATATGTTTTATTTACAACATATATTCAACGAGGGAAATATTCATCAACAATATAAATTTTAGAAAAGAAAAAATAATTTTTCAAACTTTTTATTTAAGTTTTAATTTTCAAAATAAATATCCCAAACAAGTTAATAACAACCAGTTAAACCGCCCCTATACTCATTTCTAATTGATAATTCGTTAGTGATGTCTTTTTTAAGGAAATCGTTAATACCTAATAGCTACGTGTTCCTTTACCTAAAACTTTTAGAGAAAACTAGGATATAATATCTCATAGAACTATTTATTTGAAAATTATAAACTCATTTCTATGCATTTTTGTGTTCTCTGTAACATTGATTATTCCATTTATTACCAAATCATTCATTATACTCATCTTATTCATACTAATAAATAATTTTTAAATGTAGTTATTTGAAAAATGGTGTTCATAGAAAAGAATATTATTTTTACGTATGAGACAGATAGGTTAAAAAATTCTTGTTTGAACTTTTAATTAATGAAGAGGAGATTTATTCTTGTTTATTGACCATAACAGTTTTCACATCAATTAGAAATGTATTATATATAAAACACAAGGTTACGTCTTACGTCTTTCATGTTTACTGCAAGTAATGCTTTATAAACTAAGGTTTTTTTTTATTTTAGCAGGTAAATTAAATTTAAACTTGAAAGTTGTGTGGTGCTCTTGGCATCCACAATTCCCTAAAGCAGATAAACATTTAAAGCTACGATAAACTCGCCTGTTACGATTCTTGTTTTCCGTAGCCTTGGTAGCTTTGATGCTGGCGGCTATCCCGGGGAGCAATGACAGTCACGTGATATTCTTAAAGAAGAAGTAACCTCCTTTTTATTATATACCCTTATTACATTATATATTATTATTATTTTTATATTATATATACACATATATATATCAGTAATTGCAGACAGTTTATTTTTTAAAATATTTTATTTGAAAAGAAAAGACATGACCAGGACCGGGGCTCGAAACCGGGTTTTTCAACTTTCCGTGGTGACGCCTCAACCATCTCGGCCACCCTGGCATGTTTCTCGGCCAGCCCTATCAATTCTTTTCACCGATCCCATATCTCCGTGTTCTCGCAATTTGCGATGTATACCCGGGAAGAATGTGAATTGAACATTACTTTATTTTTGGATCTTGTTGACTTTAAGTCATTAATATTGTTATAATTTATTTAATTGTTATATGATATTTTTTTTTAAACCCGGGTTCGAGTCCCGGTCCTGGCCATATCTTTTCCATTCGAATAAAATATTTTAAAAAATTATATCATACAACAGTTAAATAAATTGTAATTTAAGTATGGGATAAAGCCTATACCAATACAACCCATGAAGGGTCCTATACTATTTCTAGAACAACGGTTGTGGAGGGAGGTTTATTGACCTCCCTATTGATGGCTTCTTAAATTGCGCTCATTCGCCAGGTTTATTCCAATTAAGTACCCATTTTATTGAGGCTGGTTGAGCTTCAGAAGTATCTTTAGATTCCACCTGGGTTCATCCTTGGCTCCTAACACATTAAATAAATTTATCTGCCACAGATGGATTTGAACTCGGAAACTTCAGCATAGCACCTCAACACTCCACACACTGATCTACCTGGCTCCCAAGTATAACATACCTTTTTTTACTGCATTTACGTAAATAATATTTACGGTAAAGATTCCTTAAAATTAAAATAGAATAAAACTGGTTCAACCTAATAAAATATTAATCAAAAAACAATTAAATATAATGACTGTATGTCTAAATGTAGCTATAACTATATATCAATATAACTGAGTAATTTCGGATTGTGAAGGCGAAGCGGCGATAAATATTTTTTAAGTTCTCAAAACATAAACTGACCTTTGATACAAAATATAGATATGAAAATATTTATTTTTGTGTATATATATTTTGTACACACACATACATACATATATATATATATATATGTATATATATATATATATATATATATATATATATATGTATGTATATATATATATATATATATATATATATATATATATATATATATATATATGTACTTACACCGAAAGTATTTTCAGCAATTCAAGGTGTTTGCTAAAACAGTGTGGTTAATCATCACTACACGAAATCAATGTTATAGGTGAACAAGAATTTTAGTTTTGTTTACAATTACTATGTTGTAATTTTATGTTTTTTCCTATTTCTTTTTTTTTTTTTTTGTGCAACTGGCTTAATATTTACTATGATCAATATTTTTATGTTTAAGTTTTGTTTTTTAATGATGTATTTTCAATTTAGCGTTTAGTTTTATACATAAATAATACAAAAAAAAATGTAAATAATAGAAAAAAAACAACATGAAAGTACAATTGTATGTAATGTACTATAAATGTACAGAACTTGCAGAAAAATAAAAAATATATATATATATATATATATATATATATA
Source organism: Arma custos (assembly GCA_037127475.1). Taxonomy (NCBI): domain Eukaryota; kingdom Metazoa; phylum Arthropoda; class Insecta; order Hemiptera; family Pentatomidae; genus Arma; species Arma custos. The sequence continues at coordinate 104,470,585 of CM073760.1, read as the reverse complement.
TATATATATATATATATACATATTTATATACAGTGGCTTGCCTACTTCCTCTTCTTCAGTAGGGCCAGGTGAGGGTGTCGTTGGTGGAGGTATCCATCTTCTAGAGAAAGACAATAAATTTACCGGCTCTGCTTTACCGGTGTGGACCAGAGCTACATGCATTATTCTTCACTTTATCTTTTTCGTCGTGTCTTCCAAGTTTTGGTATATGATAAGTTTTCGTTATTCAAAGAGGTGCTTCGCCGTATAATAAAATAAATTATTAAGTATGTATGCAAATAAATTGACAATAATGTATATTAATAAAGTAATAGAGATTTAAATTTCAAATTAACATTTAAAACTTTCGACCTATTAATCCAAGCTATAATAGTTATTAAATCATGTTCACATACATAACATAAAAACAGCACAGTTCAAAATTCTTTGAAAAGTTGTTAATGCTTTTGAATTGAAAAGTGGTTTAATTCAAATCACACTATACACAATACAACATGAACATATCCACTGTAAAAATATGTATTCACTCCAAATACACAACATTCCACTCGTTAACATATCACCAAAATTTCCTACTCTGTTACCAAGACTATTATCCTCATAAGGTACAGAGCACAATGGCTACAGTCTTGTCCAGAAAAAATTAAATAGATAAAAAATTTCATATTCATGCAAATCGAGGGCAAAAACATTGTGATCAAATTTGCTTCAGGTGAAAATGTAACATAAAATAAACAGAGTGAACTGTTGGACTAACTTTTATATGCATTTCCTTAAAATAAATTATGAATTCTCTACTTAAATTTTTTTATTTTTTCATAGCATTGATCTGTGTACCTTAGATTATCACTGGTCCAAGACTTGAAAAACATGAGGGAGCTCAGTAAAGGTGTTCTAGCGTCATCACTGCTATCAGATTGCGATTTTTTTCCATAAAAGACTTCTTACTATATTCAAATAAATATCTTCTAGTTATGATCTTAAATTACATTGAAATGAATTTAAAATGTTCATTCAGGATTTATTTTGACTAGTATTATAGTTGTTTGTTTATTCATCTAACGCAACTTTATCCTGCTGTGGCTAATCGGACGATGCTATAGTTGGAGTCCTAAATTTTTCCTATTCAGATCTGTTTTACTCTTTTTAAAAATCCTAGGCCACCTGCCGGGCTGCGAACTCGCGATCTTGGGCATTGTAGGTTGTTATGCTAAACATTAGACAACAGGTGACCCTGGTGTTGTAGTTGCAAATGCTTTGGGAGATGTAAAGTTTTTTTATTACATCTGCATGACACCTAAGGAAAAATACCAGACGGTTGGATGATAAATATAGAAAATCTTTCTAATCAAATGAACCTTCAAGTAGAGGTTATTGTAAGCCGATAAGGCCTCGTGTAGGTACCGTATTGTGGGAATTACCTGTCACAATATTTGAACAGTGCTGGCAACTAGCATACTCCAAGATAACCAGGTTATAAGGGCAAGTGTCCAGAAGCTCTTTTCCTCGCGGAGGCGCAGCTGGTTCTGATGTGGGCCCTGATTGGGTTAGCCCTAGCCCACATCCCAAATTACCTTCACAACTCGCTCGCTAACTCGGTTAAAATCCTCTTCTTACTTAATTAGCTTGTCGAGTTAGCTCGAGTTCATCAGCTGCGGTCTCTCCTACTAATGATCCAGGTAGCCTTCCTTATTAGATTCCTCCACATTCCTTCTCTTCCCTCCTCAGTAACCTTACCATCCTTAGCGCCAGGAGCATAAGATGTGGGAACTAATAGTAATTGCATACATCCAGAACTAGTCTAAGAGCTTCCATAGTAGGTAATTATCAGTAAGTAGCATATTGACGAGGACATGCACTTGGGTCTGCTAAAGGTCTTGTACTCGAGTCCTTCCTTTTTCAATGGAAGAAAAAGGGAGACACGTTTTTGCATATACATGTAAACAATAAAATGGAAGAAACCTTGACACTTAACAGAAAAACAGATAAGGAAAATTTAAGGAAAGAGGAAAAGAAAATAATTAGGGAAATTTTGGGACCAAGATGGACCGAAGAAGGACCGAACAGAAAACATCTAAAATTAAGAATATTATAATATAGAGATAGACATCGAAATCCTGTGGCCACATAATGAGGCTTCCCGAACACAGACTTACAAAGGGATTTTTTTTATATTGATATTTACAACTGTAATAATATTAGAACAAATAAACTTGCTAATATGAACAAATGACATGAAAACAAAAAACACTTGTGGAGAAACTACCCATCGGTAGCACTCCAATAAAGTTATATAGTGAGAGGTAAAGTCTTTTTGTCATTTTGTCTTTTCAGTCTTGATCTTACAAAGAGAACAGTAAAATACGTAGGATCCCTTGTATTGGAATGTAGAGGAATGGATCCGAAATATTAAGAAAGCCTTGGAATTAGCCAAAATTAATGATGAAGGTATGAAAACCAGAAACAGTTTTAAACTTAAAGTTGAAAAATGGTAGGCTGAGCCAAAGACAAAAGAGGCGAGAACTGGAACAAAAGGAAATGAAGAAAAAATACCTGAATTCTCTTAAAGAATGAAAACCTGGTGGGCAAACAAGAACTAGAAGCCCAAAACGTGAATCATCTTTACTTAGTGTCTTCCACTTTGGGAGCTTTATGACTAACAATAATAATAATAAAAGGAAGAAGCATGGGATATTAATTGTAGGAAACGTATTAAACTTCTACCAGCTGAAATGGATTTCTTAAGACGGAGTTGAGAACAGTCCAAATTGGATAGAATTAGAAGAAATTAAATTAAAAATCAGACGAAATCAGACAAACTTACAGAAAGAATTCAACAGAAACAGCTCATATGGTTTGGACAAAAAAAATAATTGAGGAACATAGATTGCCTTGATGAATATTGGAATGCGAGGAAAAAGAAAGAAAAGAGGACCGAGAAGAAGTAGGAGATACGAGATGGATGAAGCCACCGAATCGAGAGGTTTTATAGAAAACATGTGCTTCGATCGAGAGGATTGGAAACTGGGAACGGAAAGGCGACGATCAAAGATAGAGAGAAAGGAAAAGGATCTTTATTCTGGGACTGTAGTATTAAGGATAGCCAATTTGAATTAAAAAACGACATTTATAACCTAAGAAACATCTTAACAATTTCTATCTAATCTGGACTTTCCGCAGCTCCGTCTTTATAAATAGTAAAATTTCAGCAGATAGAAGTTACGTACTCATTCACAGCCCCAGTGAATAGGTGGTTAGGTGATTAGGTGGTCGAATTTTGTCGTGACAGATTTAGTTCTATTGAAATACCTGAAATCGTGTCATTCATATAGTTTTTGGCTTGGAATGGAGTTGTAATATAAGCAATGATTCACTTAGCCCCTTATTTTCGACGAAAATTACACGATTCCGCTTACCTTAGAACAAGAAACTCATTTTGTAGAAAATTCGACCTAACCACGATCTGAATGAAATTTTCCTTTGAAGCTCGTCTTCCCTTTCAATAAAATCTAGCCTCGTCCTCCTTACATTTTATTAATTTCACATAGTTTATTTTATCGTGCCTCCCTTAAATTTAAATTCTGAGAAATATTTAAGAAGTCCATCTGACTACATGCTTACTACAAATACAATGTATATATGCAAGGTGTCATTCTTCAGAATTAGGTGTAGAATGTAGTGATAGAAGCAAAAATAAGTCAAATTGGTCTGCTTTGTGCCAAAATCAATAAAATAATTTACTTCCTTAAATAATATCACATTCTTCAGCTTAGCATATTTTACAGGACTTGAATGTTAATGTGATGTCATTTCCTTGAATATGTCGAGGTATTAGTTTGGTCATGAAAATAAAAGAGCATAGATAATGATAATTTCAACATGATTTTCCTTTTCCTTTCGGGCATCTGATAATTTTCCATTGCACATTATTCTTCTTCAAACTTGTCTCAGCATTAATTTTCATGCAGGTATTCTGACATATTAGATTTCGCCTACAACTCTATTCCAAAAGTTGCCTTATAATTAGTAGCCGTAAATCATAAAGTCATAACGAATTCTCCCAGTATTTTAGACTAAATTTCCATACAAAAGAATTTTTACGAATTTCAGATATGATGAATAATTTTTGTCGAAGGCGTTTATTTCGGATAGTAGTATTATTTATTCTTCTAAAAAAAATCCTGTAGGACTACGTCTCGAATGAATGGTAGTGGGTTCAATACATATATATTATAGGGGCCTTTCTGTTTCTGAGGCCACGGTTGTGCAAAGAGGTGATTTGATCTGTATCGCACTAAACCGCCAAGTTTCTCCCAATAAGCGAACCTACTTAATAGAAACTGGGAGAGCCGCAGGAGGATCTCCTGATCCCACTTCAGGGCCTTGTCACCGCTGTAAACAGAATAAATAATTCAGCTCGAATAAATGATGAACTCGGATCTTACCATTGGTTACTAATTTAACATTATTATTACGTTTTCGTGATAAATTACTTCCCTGCACAACCATTGTTCCAAAAACCGTACAGTCTCAACCATGTACTGAACCCAGGATCCTTTATGGGTTCTAGTAGTATAATTTTTTTTCTGTATTTTTTAAAAGTAATGTTTATTAAACTTTTCTAATTGAAGAATTAAAACGTTAAGCTCTAAATACCAATCGAATAAACTAATCGATTCGTTAATATTTGTATAATAACTGGCTCATTCTATGTAGAAATAAAATATTAATAACTTCTCAAATCCATACTGTATTGGTATTTATGAGTTACTTTCACCATTACTTTTCCTTTTTCTGTATCTTCCATGATTTACTTTTCCCGTACAATCCATGATGTACTCCATGAAATATTTCCAAAAAAACTGCCATTTTCTTTTTCCAAAAATTCATTTTTGAACCAAATTTGATGAGCGCCGGTGACTGAAGCCCCGACCCGACAAACGGCCTTTTGAACTGCCTCCGTGACTGGGCCGCGCTAAGGATAGTTTAAACATCTAAATAGGCAGTTAGTCGTGACGCTTGGGTCTTCTCTCTTTCTTCCTTCTCCTGGAATTCGAGGCAATGAAACTCTACTAATCGACATTTTCAGTCCGTTTTAGTACCCATTTCTCTTCCTCGCCTCATTCACACTATCTTCTCCTGAATAGATGAAAAAGACCTTTTTAAAAAGAAATAAAACATCCAGAAACGCATTTTAATTTCAATCTTCATCTCTGACTTGGAATCCTCATACTAGATTGAAACAACAAGAAACTACTCGCCGTTTCAGGCTACTTCAACATTTACTGAACAAACGTTCAAAGCTCCCAATTAATTACAAAAGACTCATTTACATGACAGTTATCAGATCTATTTGGACATACGGAGTTGAACTTTGGGGCTCTACTAAACCATCGAATTCCCCTCGTATTCAATCGTTACAATCCAAAATCCTTCGTAAAATCTTCAATGCTCCTTACTTTTTTACAAAGTAATCCATAATGACCTTAATGTCCCATTTGTTGCTGATTTGGCCCGAATCCTTATCAGGACAAACTTTATTTCTACTCAAACCCACTAGTTTCAAACCTAGCAATCCCAAGACCTTCTAAGTTGAACATGTTATTTGAGTACTACCACTAGGTAGTTTCTCTACTTGTCATTCATGCCAATATGTACCACCCATCCTATTTACTTGCTGTATTAGTATAATACAATTTAAATTTCATTGAAAAACAAAATCTTTCTCTTAAATATAATAATGTAGTTAGAACCGTTTTCAACTATCTTTACAGCTCGTAATCAGAGGAAAGATTTTGTAAAGCTTTATATATTTGACTGTTTTTATTACTTATTAATTTGTTTTATTCTGTATTTACTTTAGATACTTGGTTACTTTGGATCAAGTTACAACACTTTGGAATTTTCTGCCTCCTATATTCTTTCATATTCTCCAATATAACTTTCTTTTGATCCTTTGTTCAGTTTCGTCTAGCCTTCTCCTGCCTTTCTCGATCCTGTAACTTTTCCAGATTTTTCAGACTGCCTTCAAATTAACTCTAGCATGTGAGACTTTGTAATGTTCAAATTTTCAAAATCATTCTTTACTACTTTAGTCCACGTTGTTTCGGTCTGCTTTTTCCAAAACTAGTCAAATATTTTTTTTTTCTGAAACTGGGCTCATTGAGTTGTTCACAAGGCTGATACAAAGAATATCCGAGATTCTTCCTATTTTCTTGTATATTTCTGTGTTAGTTCGCAATTTCCATCCATCCTCAGTCTGCACTACAGTCATAATTTTTCTTTGATTCTTCTTTCCAGGACTTCCAGTTTCTTGAGACTTTCTTATTCTTGCGTTCAAGTAGATGCACCTCTTGTTTAATATGTTGTTTCTTAATCCATAAGCCCTTATCATTTTTTATTTTCTTTAGCTTATTTGTTTATTTTTGTTTTTGTTCGTTTCTTAATCTGTTTGTTATTCTTTTAATTTTTCCGCTGATCAGAAATTTTTAAATAGCATCCCTTATTCTACATAGAAATTTATTTTAAAATAAACTTTAACGTAGAAACGGAGTGAACTCTTGGAGTGAGGGTGCTGTCTCTCATTAATGAATAAATTTGGACTGATATTGACGTGAGATGAGTCACATAGATTGGTTTTTGTTTTTGTACGATCTGATGACGGCGATGCGTTGACCTGATAGTTATTTTCCATATTTTAGAAATTTAAGGCTTTATTTTTAGAGCTATCCAAATAATTTTTTTTTTAACGAATTTTGTTTTTTGTTATAGTTTATAATTTTATTTTCAATCTTGACCGTCAGATCAAAAAACTCTGTGTGTGGTCTTGGAATTAATTCTGGAATATATTTCCATAAAAAAAGTATATAATATTTTGTGCGGATAGTCAAATATTTTTCTAGACAGCTAAGAAAAAGAAATAACGGTACGAAACATTATATTCGGCCATTATGAATTCAAAATTGGTCTTGTAAATCCGACGAGATTAATTTTTATTTTTCAGAATTTTATTTATTAAATCATGATTAGATGACTTTTATTATCGTTTTATTTGTATAATAATTATTTTTAACCGTTCCTTGAGGGAATACATAAATAGTTCCTAAAATCCGACGGGTAAGATAGCGTCTTATTTTCGGTTGGAAGAAGCCCAGGTTGGGTTGCTGCGTCGGTAAGATCTCGGGAGATAGGACATGATTTGTTTCTACCGGCACGAGCATCTCTGTCTCAATACGGCTTTTCTTACCTCCGTCTTCTCCGCAAATATTTTCTTATTTTTCCGCACTTTAAATTTAGGAGGGTAGGTAAAGGATTACGAAAAGTAGTAGAATAGAATTGCGAATTTACTAGAAAAGTAAACACTATTCAGAAGAAAGCATATTATGTGTATTCTCCTCTTTCTACATCGCTAAAATAAATCTTCTTTATATGAATACTGGTATACTTACTGACACGAATTTCTCACCAAAAAAGTTCTAATGGAAATTCTTTTATTTATTGTATTACCGACACTAAGAGACTAAGATTAAGTAAATCACTATCAGAGTGAAAACTATAGCGAGCTTTGAAGTCGTTGGCTGCTTTTTGGACTTTTAATTGATTTTTTACTTCTCAAAGTAAAAAGAGTGGAAGAAACATATAACTGTCAACACGTTAAAAATAAAAAAATCGAAGAATTTTTATTACATATCCTCGATCAGTCCAATAATGTGTATTTATTAATAAATGGCTGCAAATGGAAATAACATTTAAAAAATGAAAAGGAAGAATTTATATTTCATAATTAAAATGGAGCTCTAAAATTCTAAAAACAAGTCAAAGATTTATGTCTCTAAAATACTGAAAAATAAATAACCAGTCAACGCTTTGCCAACTCAGGCATCATCAGGCCACACACAAAAAAAATTAATTTGGAATTAATCCTATTTGAACTTAATTTGGTGTATGTCCCCATGATACCTGATTATTTATTTTCCAGTATTTAAGAGACTGAAGGCATTCTTTTTTGGATTTTTCTAATCGGATTCAAATAATTATTTTGTGCCTCTTTTTGATTTCTCTCTCATTTTTAAAGTTAAATTTCATAATTATATTAACAAATGATTGTTTAAATTGCCACTTAAATTTATTATATACTTGGAATCATTGTCGCCGAACACAACTTAGGTTACACAAATCTAATTATTAAAAAAAAATATACATATTACATAGCCTTTTACTTATCTTACCAACTTTGTATTTCTTGACAGATTCATAGAAAATATTGACAAAAAAACACTAACATATAAGGGATCATTTGGTCTAACTACCACATTAGAAGCTCAGGAGATTGCAAGAATTCTGCTAGCATCATTTTTGCCATAATGCCTGAAAGTTTACATCATAAGTTCCTCAACATCAAGTTTTATTGATCGACACAGTTAGTTGCAGATGTCGCTAGTGATTAAAAGAATGTACATCACATAATTAAAATTATTGATCAAATTATAGTATAATCAACTTATAAATATTAATTAATCATCAATAATTTAAACTGCCGCTAAACACGCTTAATCGCGAGCACGCGTTAGATCCATGTGATAAACATATGTCAGTTGGCGTTATGGAAAATGGATGTTATAAGCGCACTTGAGAGATTAGTAAATGGCTTGCTGAACATACTCTGTAAGTAACGCCCACCTGCTTCCGACGATTTTGATCTTATCGCCCCATCTACGCTTTGTCCGCTAAGGCGTTGTGCCCTTTCTCGATGAAGGTTTTACTCCCCGCTTACTTATTCACACTTTCAACACCTAACATTTCATAATATTTCATCTTCAAGAAGAAACAACTTCATGCCTATGCCTATTCATCATATTATTGTCGGTGTTTTTTATTTATTTGCATTTTATTATTATTAAACACGTATTCTATTTACTTGTTGTATAATTGTAATACAGTTGTAAATATCAATAAATAAATTACAAAAAAAAAATTATTATTATGCGTCTGCCTGTGAATTTACTGAAGAAGAAACATAAAAAAGAATGATATAGTGGTATGGGATGAATTACTTTAAGAACCCATCCTGACTATTTGGAAGAATTCTTCTGTCTGCATTACTTTTATGTCTTGTTTTGGTTTATAATAACTATAGTAATAATAATAATGATAACAGAAGGCTTTGTAGTTGCTATGATCAAATAGTAAGAAGGTCGTAAAGATGAAATATCGTAAAAGACACTAGAACAACAGTAAAAATGCTTATGTTCAGTAACTCTTAAACATTTCCTGCACAGAAACGGAAGATGTGGCGTGCTATCTGGTATGTAGGATCATCATAGGTATAATAATGTGGTGAAAATTTATCGCCAGGACCTGGTTAGAAAATGTAACCTATTGGACGAAACGGCGCCATAATATAAGTGCATAAAGTTAGTTCATTAATATTCTGTATCAAGCTGTACTGGGATGAATGTATGATCACTGACCATAGGGTGCGCCGCAATAGGCCTGATATTCTCCTTACAAACCTGAGTGAGAGGAGAGCTGATATTATTGCAAACGCAATGCCTAAGGAAAATAGGTTCCTCTCAACTTTAGGAATTATGTTAGGAAAATATCAGGAACTTGTAGCTAAATTGAAAGAACCCTAACGTATGAAAAAAGTGGTGGTAACACCAATAAATAAATAAATGGACTGATCCCTAAATACACGATAGAGGGCATTGAGGGTCTGGAATTACCGCTTGATGTCTTAAAGAAGGGTTAGCAAGTTATTTTAAGCACATTCAGGATTGTAAAAAAAAATGTCTAAGTATTTGAAGAAGCTAAAGGCGCAATTCCACTGATGCAACATTAAACGACATGTTGATACTTGTTTTCCTGATGTTGCCTAGTATAGGCGTCCGGTTATGTGACACAAAATACAAAAATGTCACATGCGGAATTCAGTTGCCCAACGTTGTCAGTTGAAGCTTGACTCTTCACTTCTTCTCAGCGCTGCCCTGAAGATGGCCTAAATCTTAGGCCGAAACGTAGGCATAGTAATATCATTCTTATTTTGTGGAATCATTGACTGTACCCCTGACCATTTCATTCCAATCTTACAACATTCATATAAGTCTAAACATGATACAACTCAAGGTATGACTTTATTAAGAAATAGAAAAAACACGTTGGAAATGGAATAAAGGTAAGTGGTTCCTGAATTAAAAAGCTTCAACCAATACTGAAGATTAAGCTCAAAAATACCCATTTTTGAGTTATGTAGTTCTGTTGAAGGAGCGATATATTAAAAACAAATTATTCCACCCATGTACAACAATCATAGCCATTTCATAAACCGCTAACACCCGAATGTGCGGGGAAAAAAAAGAGGGAATTAAATAAAGTCATTAAAATGTTTTTTTTATCCATGACTTTTAATTCGTATCTGTAATCATTTTCAATATCCTTATTACTAACATAATTGTTATAGGAAGACAATTTTATTATGTAATACGTAATAAAAGTAATAAAGCGCTGAGACGATGACGGACTGTATCAATAGGGAACTTAGGGAGACCCCCAGCCCAATCTACACAGCGGGCTCTCTGATGTTTGCCCAATGTATTTGTCCGCTTCTCCAAACATCTCGTCCCGTTTGAACACATGTTAATATTGACATTAACTTTAGCTAACCTTCTTTTTCTCTCTCTCTCTCTCTCTAATTTCAGTTTTAAAAAGAGAAATAAATTACTATAGCGAATTCCTTTATAAATTAAAATACTCTCTCCTTCAAAGTTTCAGGATGTTTTCCATCTCGTAAATTCATCTTAACCCAGAATTCTTGTTACTAAGTATTGTTGAACAACATTACTACACGATTTGTAATAAGACATTTTCTTTGGGTTCATAATCCACAAAACAGAATATCAGCAAATGGACTGAAGTTTTATATTTTTTTTTAGAAGGCTGATAATTAGCAAATATGATAAACCGAAGTCCCCATCAGTACCTCTTGCGTTCTATCTTGTACTTTCAGGAAAGAAGATCCTTTGTTCTCCTCATTTTCAGTTTCCTAATGAATGTGCCAGCCACAGTTATACTTGTATCACTAAGTAAAACTTCTTAAGAAAACTGGAATCAAAATTAGTATGTCTTATGTTATAGAAGAATTGGTTGACTGTAACTTCTAATATAAGGAAGAAATAGTTGGGGGTGCAGTCAATAAAAACACCTTAATAAGTGTAAATTATTTATTGTGTGCCGACGTTTCGGCCTACAATGTAGGCCATTTTCAGGGCTAAGAGAGAGAAACAAACAGAAAAACATATAAGAAACGATGCAGTAACAAGAATATGGTGACAAGTAATGTAGTAATGTGGTACAAGTAATGTGGAAATTAAAATAGTGACTAGATATGATGAAATAGTGAATAGATATGATAATTAAAGATAACGAATATAAAAGTGGTTACATAATAAAATAAAATTAAAATAGTGACAGATATGTTTTTTATATGTTTTTCTGTTTGTTTCTCTTTCTTAGCCCTGAAGATGGTCTACATTGTAGGCCGAAACGTCGGCACAAAATAAATAAGTTATACTTATTAAGGTGTTTTTATCGACTGCACCCCCAACTATTTCTTCCTTATATTAGTATGTCTTATTCTAGCGTTATTTAGTGTCTTGTTCTTAATAACACAATATAAAATATTGTAAATAATGAGGAAGTTAATTCTGTATATACATATAAATAAAGACTATTATTAATAATATTATTATTATTATCTTAACACATGGGCTCGTGATATAGAGGAAACTAATTTATTTAATTTTTAGATAATTTTATTTTGAAGAGAAAAGGCTGGGATTCGAATGGATTTGTCCGACCGAGGTGCGAACCAGGATAGCTCAGTTGGTAGGGCACCATGACGGAAGCATGGGAGACCCGGGTTAGAATCCCGGCCGTGGACATATCTTTTTTCTTCAAAATAAAAATATTTAAAAATTATAACAATTAATAAAAAAATAAAATAATATGAATTTATTTAATGCTAATTTGTTTAGTATAGTCCGGAATTCTTATTGGATATGTTACTTAAGTTTTTTTTACTTGATCTGATAAACTTAGGTGTCATTTCTTCAAAATGGTTTTTCGGGTTGTCCAAAGAGACAAGAAAGGAAAGGTAAAGAAATTCTTTTCATTTATATTAGCTATTTAATTATAAATAATATAATAAACGATTTTTTTAAGTCCTAAATATATCGCTAAATAGCCAGTTGTCATTTTAAGATTTCTTAATTATTTTATGTATAATAAGTTTTTTATTGAAGAGCCATTATCCAATCATTCATTTTTATGTCTCTGTGTAGAATAAAACTTATTGTATACTCACATTAACCTCAATGATATTTATCAAATTATTTGTATTTATTTATGTATTGAAGAATTGTGTACCATTTATAATGGTTTTAAGGCTTCCTTCGTACTACGCTACTATTGATTTCAGTACGTTATAATAAGAAAATTTAGACATTGTTCTTTACTAATTAGTCAATCGTCAAGCATGCAATTGCATTAGAAAGTACATAGGAGGTATTCATAAATTATTATAAAGTCAATAATTTATATTACTAATTGTTTCAAATTTATTCTCAATAACAATTTATTGGTATCCCAATACGATATAAAACTAAATAAATCACTAATTTTTCCTTAAAAACATGACACACAGCAGGATGTAGTGACAGAGTTATGTCTTAAATTTAGAAGAACTTAAACTTTATGTTAAAACACCTGCTCGTCGGGAAAAGATCACGGGTCCGCAGCACGTTATGTAGCTTTAGGATTTTTTAAGGGAGTAAAAAACTGTAGTTATGCCGTCTTTCAGAAGGGACATAAAATGGGGGTCCTGACCCTATGCGGTGTTAGGTACTCATAAGTCATCTATGCTAATTATACCTGGATTGGCGTAATGTATGCGTAACCAGTCCAACCCCTGTAGCATCGTACAACTAGATGTACCAGCACTGACGATTTCAAATATTTAAATTAAAAAATACTATAATGATCATCATACTTGATTTTCATTATTTAAATTAAATATATTTAACTTAAATGAAAAGTGAAGTTGAGAGAAGGAGAATAGAGGGAGGAGACAAGATTCTGTAGCCTTAGCAAAGTAAAGTTTCTCCTTGGACTGACTTCCGGTGGTGCAGAAGACCCCTCATTGATACGATTAAGGTCAGAGGGAACTGGCTGAAGACCGAGTCATCTGATCAAACAACGTGGGCTGCGTGGCCTCTGCTCCGTGGGACGGTAGCCATCACCCTCGTTTGGAGTTCATTCCAACTTCACTTCGTCTTATGAAGAGGTACTCGGTATCTGCGAAGGTTGAGGAATATATGAGCTTGAGTAGGCGTCCTGTAAGGGCCAGTTAAAGAGTATCCTGGAAATCCCACGGCGGCCAAGATTGTGATGAAATCACCTGCTTATTCCTCTGGGAAAATGTCAAGTACTTATTTATTTTTAGCTTGTATATATATATTTAAACTAAGAATGAGGTGCGCTAAAATGTTAGTTAATGTTCAGAATATTATATAATAAATTAAAGAATAATTTGTTTTTAAAAAAATCTTCTTATTTTAAAATTCTTGAAAATAATTTTCTATTTTTTAGCTCGCCTGTAATGGCGTGTTCTTTAGTTTTAAAAAAAAAACATATTCTTTTCCTTCAGTTCCTTAGTTCAGTTAAATAGAAAAACTGTTAGTTTTTAAACCATAATTTTTTTGTTGCAAAATATACGAAACTCATTAGTTGATTCTGGCAGTAGTATAGTATATACTGGTCTCAAAGTTTACGTCATGTATCCCTCAGTACACCTATTTGACACACTTCTGTCTCACTAGTCAAAAATCGCTAATCGTGAAGATCCTAGTCAGGATATTGAGACAACTTTGTAATTTTTTTAAAATATTTTATTTGAAAAGAAAAGATATGGCCAGGACCGGGACTCGAATCCGGGTATTTCAATTTTTGTATGACCATTGGTTCTTGAGAAGAGTGCAAAGCTTCCATGTCATTCGATGTTTTGGAGTGGCCGAAAATTGAATACAAAGATTCCGTAACATACATACGTCCAGGCGAAGCTAATAAAAGTGTGTTAAAAAACAACAACATACGTTATAATCTTTTTAATTTTGAATAATTGTATAATAAATCTCATTATACTCTTTGACACAAATAGAGCCAACGGCTAACATTAAGCTCTTGTAAAATATTTTTTTGTGGCTACAACTGAAATAATAACATAAAAAATCAGTAATTTTACTTATTTTATCAGTCGAAACACCCCACTACTATTTTTTTTTTTTACAATTTTTGGTCCTTTTATTCCTGTTTTGAATAGTATCGGAGATGTATCTACAGTAATAATTTAAACTAGACTGAAACTATTTCCAGAATGCAGGATATTATATTACATAGATTAAATTCTTGAAATTAACTGGATATTGCTTTTAGGTTAGTGAACATGACGGAGTAATTTTGGGATACGATTCGGCTAGATTCCTATATTCCGGATTCCTGGTATATATTACATTAATAATATATTAGATTAGTAATATTATACAATGCGTTACTCGATACATATCTCCATAAATGTAAAAATATTGGAGTAGTGACCACTACAAATCTAATATTATTATTTCTTACTTTTTTATTTATTAGCTTAATTTTGTCTTTACATGTTTGTGTTTTTCCCATTATTTATTTACATATTGTTCATTTTTCATATTAGTATTTCGTAATCTTTTATACCTACCAATTTGCCTTAAGTATGCAAATTTGCAGTAAAATAGCAACTAAAAAAACTTAAGAAATTGAATTGAAATAACAAGACGTTGAAAAGTATTTAGCGTACTCATTTGTGATCATTTATGGCAAAGATACCACCTATTTATCAAATTAAAGTTTAAGAAAGGCAAAACCATACAATAAAGTAATATTCACAATGATGTTTATGATTGTTCTGAAGGAATTGATCGTGGATTTTGTCAACTATTGTCCATTCAATAATAATTAACCTGGATAAGTACAATGAAATGCCTTATAAAATCACCAATTAAAAAACTGCTAGGATTTAGTTTTTTTTCTATGCTTAAGTAAATTCTAATGCCAAACGTTTTGAAATGAATAACGTTGAAATACATTTTCCGTGATGATGACCAAACAGAAAAACATTCCGACTACCTTAAACAATAAAAGATTTAAAGAAGAATTTAACAATCATGCCAAGTTTAGCACATGACACTCAGGGGTAAAAGTGTAGTAAATAAATACATGTTTTTTGGGGGTATCATTCCAAGATGGACATAATGTGGTAAACATTTCATTAGCAGTGGAAACATTAACAGCTGTTATTTTCGAAAGTTGTATATGTCAAATTTGATATGAAAAATCATTTATTCGTTTAAATAATGTTAATGATTCGTATTACAAAATAAATTTTAAGAGGAGTAAAAGGTTATAAATCTTTGATAAGTGCTAATTTATAAAAACATTAGCCCTAGTGCCCATTTTTTAAACTACTTCAAATGGAAACCCTTAGATATAGCGTTTATACAAAAATGGACTTAAAAAATATTAACTCATACCATGTTTTGTGTTTTGACCCATATTTATATTTATATTGCTAAAAATCCAGAAGGATAGAGAATACTATTTGTCATGGAAAAACATAACATTATTTCTTCTTTGTGATAAACCAGACATTTCATTGTCCTGTTTCATTTCAATATAAATATGCCACACTTATTTTACGCGGTCGACTATCTTTTAATAAATTATAATAAAAAATAAAATATTGTTTCATCTCCCTAGGCCGTCCTCCGAATGTGCCTGGTCGGGACTAGATATATTTAGTACTGAGATGCGAGCACTGCCCAAGACAAACAGACGCAGATATAGAAATTTATCGCTTTGGCAGCGGCGTACGTCTTTCGCCCTGGAAATGAATGATAGAGCTGTACTTCCCCCAGGTCATTAGACGATCGTTATTCCAGGCTAAATATTATTTTCTTTAATGTTTCTTCATTTGTATTTTAATTTTATCTGATTGTTCTTGTTCCGACTTCGTCTTGTCTCTATAGGCTCAAGAACCCATATTTATTTTCTTCTTTTTTTATATATGTTTATGTCCACACATGTCAAAAAGTTTACAGCCAGTCAATGCCAGGCGGCTAAATTAATACTAAATGGCATAAGATCCGTGAAGAACACTTCCCAGAGACTACCATGACTTGATTTAGTTTCTAGGCGGAGGGGGGGACGGTGTCGCTAGTTCACATGTTACATCACATCTTCCACAGACATATATTCCTGTTATATGAGAGAGCTAGGGACAGGAAATTATGACAGATTCTACTACCAAAATAAGTACGCATTGCATGAGTTAAAGTATAAATAAAAAATAAAATATCACAGGTTGCTTGTACTTATTTGTTTGGAATAAAATGAGTGGATCATGGCAAATACAGATGAGAACGTGACGTAGAAATGACATAAAATGACGAACTACCGAGCTGGCTACCTTTGGAACAAACACCGGAGTATTGAATTTTGGCTCCATTCGAGGACCTCATGTATTCAGAATTTTTATTTAAATATGTTATTTATCTATTTCAAATTAACTGCTTTTTAGTAAATTTGATATTTGAACCTCGCAAAAACAACCTTATTTATACCATGCTGAAACTGATTAGTAAAATTATTCGGAAATATGTATGTATATATTGCCTCGCTCTTTTTTAAAACTGTTATTTGCTAAGATAGTTTTTTTTGCAGAAATTAATAGACATAACTTGGTTGTCTGTTTGTCAATTATCTATAGGAGGGGTGCCCAAACGTTTTTTAGCACGCTCCCTCCCACAACCCCTTACACAATAAATTGTATGACCAAATGAAAACAAAAATAATAAAAAAATACTTATTACATAAAACACAAATCATTTAGTTTTACAGTTAGATGCAATTACAAGATGCAACAGTCAAATTCAAATTAATATATTTGAATATTAATATATTCAAAAGATAAAAATAACTAAAAATAAGTGACATTATTATCAAATGGTCTCGCGCCCTCCCTCCTCCCCCCCCTAAGTTGGAAACCACCGAACTATACCCTACTACCATTTTCGTGTACTCTTAATACTCCTTTCTATATCCTACAATGTTTTGCGCCACAGAAGAGCTCCAGACTAAAGTAGAGCTACCGCTGTTCCAAGACGCCTGCCTATTTAGAGGAGAGGTCCCTCGGGACCGCCGGGAATAGAGAGGACCCAAGGCAGATCCAGATCCTCGCTTCGGTGTTTGATATCGCTGACAGGATACGTTAGTGCCTGCCATCCCAACGACACGTCGCTTTAACAGTAGCTAATGGCTCTTTTCAAACTTCTTTTGTTTCCATTCCTTGCCTTTCCGATTGGGAAATTCCTGAATCGTAAACGTCTGTTGCGTATTTTTGAACAAAACAGTACAATTTTGGAATGGAATGGAAGATGCTTTTCAAATTTTATTAAATTAAATGGGAATCGAATCGAATTATCTTTTATATTTTTTCTACATTCTTTATATACCTGCAAGCCTGGTAGGTAAGTTTGGAGGGTACTTTCTTCTCATAGCTCAATAGGAAGAGGATATAGTAATACTGTAACCTTTTTATATTAGTGAGTGTTTGTGTATGTTTTCCGTTTGTAGTATCTTTCATTTTTTATTTATAACATTTATTCAACATGGTACAAATGAGGGATTTTCTGAAATCAGAAAAAGAGAAAGAAGTGTATAGGTCACAATATGAAGTTATGTTTTAGAGCCAACGGCCATACCACGTTGAACAAACCGGTTCCCGTCAGATCACCGAAGTTAAGCAACGTCGGGCGTGGTTAGCACTTGGATGGGTGACCGCCTGGGAAAAACAGTCGGTAACCATCCGGGAAAAACCGCGTGCTATTGGCATCTAAATAACAGTTAACAAAGTACACACTTACTGGCAAAAAAGGACTTTAAAAATAAAGTCTTAAAGCCAAATTAAAAAAAAAAAAAAGTTATGTTTTAAAACAATGATTTGGAGATGCCATTTGATAGTTGCAAATGTATATGTGGTTTAAACGTACACCATATTATTTTTTTTAAGGTGTGATTTATTTTCACTTGCAAATTAAGATGAACTATTCTTATAAAGTACATGGTTGAGATTGTACTGTTTTTTTGGACGATCTTTGTGCAGGGAGATGATTTGTCCTATATCATGCTGAGCCGTCAGATATTCCCCCATATTTTGGGTTCTCACTGTATAGAGGCTGGGTGAGCCCCAGGAGGGTCCTAGATCCCATAGGATCCTTCTCCGATCGCTTACAGGTTAAATAAAATTGTGCCAGCGAGCGCGATTTTAACTCAAGATCTTCGCCATTGTAGCTCAGCGCACTCAGCTCCTTAACTACTGCTAGAAATTAACTGAAATCTTATAACCGACTTTTTTGCCACATAGGAAGTTTGACATCAACAATGACTTAAAGTGAAGATGTATAATTTGTTACAAAAAAGCAATTGTCAGAAAATAATTGCGTATATCTATGGGTTTTTTTTTCTTCTGGTCGTATTTTTTATTCAAGTGATTAGATATAACTATCAATATAACGTATAATCCATTAATTATTATTATTATTATAATTAATGGTCAGAACGAGTGATTACATGTAATTTATTAGGGGAGTATAATAAGGATATGCGATACAAGAGCAACCTCCCGAAATTCCGCTAATGACTCGACATAAACCTCGCGAACTTATCCAGGAAGAGATAAATGCGTGGGCCGCCATTAAATTCTCGACACAGGATATCCAGTTTAATATGCCCTAATGAGTCATTACCCTGGTATGAGATTAATCTCACACAATCAGTCGGTGCACTACAACCCAGAGGTATTATTAAATAATTAGCTAATTACAAATATATGTGGTTATATGTGTATAAATATTTATATTTATATTTTTAGATTTATTTATTTTTTATTTCGCGCTTGGTGCTATAGACCATGAAGATGTTATGCCCTACTGTTATAAACATCTTTACAGCATGTAAATTATAGTAGTAAAATAAAATATTACTTGCAGGAACAAAGACAGACTGCAGGGAGTCAACCCATTCCTCCGACGTACAATCGTGTTCAATAACAGTCAATTGGTATGAATCCAAGGATTATGACCGTTCGGGGTCAGGAGGCGCCCGAGAACTACTTTCTTTCTTACTGGAAGGGCAATCCTGAGAAGTAGGGGTCTAATTCAAGACCGAGAAGAGGTGCTGTTAAGCAGTATTGTTCCCAATAACTAAAATGTCTTGGCTAGCTTTGACACCACATTTGCTTATTTTAACTCTTCTGACATTTTCGTTTAAAATAATAAACTACTTTTTCTTACTTGTATTTTTATTTTCTGTTTGTACGCAGACTGAAGTTTATTGGTTTGACAATTTTCCACTAATGTCTTCTTCTTAGCGTTTGCTCTTCTCAATTTGTATATATTGTGGAATATACTATATATAATATGGAATAGGTCCTCTGAATCCTTAATACTGTCCTTTTTCTTTTGTACTTTATTTTTCTGTTTGAATTGGCTTCTCGTCTTTATATTGTTTTATGGTTATTTTCTCTTATGCATTTTGCATTTGAAATTGTGCGTATTTTGCATTTCCTATTTATTTTTTATTACCTGCTTTTATTTAATCTTTTCCACCTGTTCTGCTTCCTTATGGTACAGTCGTTGGATTTGGGCTTTGATAGTGGTGGGTTTTTTTCTTCGGCTGGTGTCTTGCTGCATTTTAAGCTTGGGATGAATCTTACTCGTTGTTTTTGTTTTTTTTTGTCATTATTCTCTTTTAGTCCTCTTGATGGCTGAATAGCCGAAATATCGACTGTTATTTTTGTTTTCTGCATTTATTTTTGAGACTTAAGGGTTACAATTTTTCAACTAATGTCTTAACAAGTATTTTACGTATCTTTTGAGCTTCTCCTATATTCGCATATATTCTATTTTTAATAATCTTTATCTTTTATCTACTAAACTATTTGCATTATTCACCTTTGAAAATATTTGTGTATTCTTTTTGAGAGTACAAAAGAATAAAAGTATTGAATTGGTTATTCCAACTTTCTATCTAATTAGTCAGCATGTATTGGGGGGAAAAAACGTACCGCGCATGCTCCTTGATGCTTTTGATAAAATTTTGAAATAGACCTAATGTATATATACATTTATATACATACTTTTACCTCATGTTCGTAATAGAATGGCCTACGAACTTACTAATGAAGAATAAAGAACGGTGAAGAAGTTGTAATAAAGCGCAATAACTAAAAAAGAGTTATGACTATTGTAGCGATGCTATTAATATTATAGAGTGCCGTGGTTGGGTCTCATCTATCAGGCCGCCACCCTCCGCCACTCCGCTCGTGAACTTGACACACTTCTGTAGAATCAGTCTTCTCCTTGTTCCTATCTCTCTCCAACATTTCGATACGCCTGATGATTTCCAAAAACATAATTTTCAGAATCCTTCAGCTGTTAGGATGGCAGATTTACAATTCAAAATTGTCCTGACTGTTCCCTACGTCACATTCTCCAAACCAGGAGTTCCCGAACTTTTTTGTACCACGCCCCCTTTTGTTGAAATCAAAGCTTCTCGCGTTTATTCCTTAACAATAAATTGTGTGGCCCTAGGAACAAAACAAAAACAAATAAGTATTACATTGAAAACAAAACATTTATTTATACTGCCATAAGGTACAACAATATCAGTTTTCATAAAATACAAAAATTATTAATAAGAGAAATTAGATTAGGTTGGTTAGTGAGGTGGATGGGCTTGCATTTTTCTTACTAGTATGCCTGGTATGATGTTTGGCTGAGTTTTAGTAATTGCACAACGCAAGTCACTTGCAACATCAAGGTTATTCCAATACTTTGTTTTAATTGCCACAAGTGTTGAAAATGCTTTTTCGCACAAATAGGTGCTTGGAAAAGGCAAATATAAACGAAGAGCTTCCCGTGATACACTAGGATATACTTTAAAATATTTTAACCAAAATAAAGATTTGTCCATTATATCAAAGTGGCCAATTTTCTAAACATCATGGTTAATTTATAATTTTAGAAAGACTACTTAAATTTAATTTAATGTTCATCTTGTCTTGCGCCCCCCTGTCATGTCCTCACGCCCCCAGTTTAGGAACCGCTGCACTAAACAGATTAAATTTTTTTTTTCATTCGCATTTTGTCCATGGGTTTTATCTTATTGGTCTATAAAATTGAATTGAAAAAGTAATAATAGTAAACGCAAATGTTTACTTTGTGCTTAAATCGAATGCATCCTATAGATAATAATTCTGGCAATTCGTGTGGAAAAAAATGTTTCTAAATAAAATACCGTAAGCTGGAATAGTATCAGATTGTTGGATAAAATTCAAAATCTGAAAATTTCGTTATGTGATGTATTTTAATGATTGGTCTTTTTTTGACCTCAATTCCAAAAACTTACCATTTTACTTAACGAAGTAAGGTTCCAAAATTTGAGATCTTATTTGGAAATAAACTATCTCTTTTGTAACCGTAATTGAAATTCAACATTCTCAATTCAACTTATTTTGATAAACCGGTATTTCTTTAAAACAACGCGTTTAAAAGTAAAAATATGAGTAAGATGTTCCTGTTATTAAAAAAAAAATCCAGTACATGTTTAATAGGTAATGAAGAAAAACTGTGAACAAAATCTTAAAAATAAATCAATTGTCCAGCCTGAATGATTTTATATATTGTACCATAAAAATTAAAATCTTCTGATTTGGCTCTGAGTTTTCATTAAAAGAAGGGCATTGGAGGCAGAAGATGCAATTCGTCTCGTCTAAAAAAATATAGATTAAAAAACTTCACCCTATATATTTGTTTGAAAATCAAAGTTTAAATAGTTTATATTTTAAAAATCTTAAGTAGTCAAACTAAAACAAACGGTATAACTTCACCCACTATACAGTTGATCTCTTCGATGATCTATTTTTTTTTTTAAAGCTAGTATCAGTCAAACAGTTTTGTAATCAGAAAATAGAGGAATATTAACTATTCACGAACCCTAATTAAATTTTTTTTTATCAGTATAATTCTTCAACGGGTAAATGAAGCGAGCCCTACAATACTATTCCTATCACTATACACTTCCTCCCTTTGTAATAGATAGATTTGTTACATTACTAATACCTTTCACATCGCCCTGACACGGAGGAGATGTGATGACTAGAAACCGATTGGTCACAGCTCGAGACTTGATCACCTCCGAGCTGTTACGAAACCGAGAGAGGTAATTGTCCCGAGTGCTGGGAGCACGCCTAGCGTTTCTCCACTTAAACTTAATTACTAACTAATAACTATAACTTAATAGCCAGTGTCGGCTAATTGTAGAAAGGGGGCTCTTAGTGACAGTGTCTCGTCACTTTAAGATCGTTCTGCTGTTATTTATCTTATGAGTCTGTCGCGTACTAGACATTAGTTTGTGTGTGGTTTCAGAACTGTTAAAATGTTTAGAAGGAAGGGGGTTGATAAAAGAACATTTTTAAAAAGCTTACCATTGAAATATGTTAGAATAATTCAATTATAACGACGCTAAAGTTGGTACCTGAGATCGTAGCATCTTGGGACTCCAATTTTACGTCCCTGATAGCGGATGGCATAACTACTCCCTTTTTAAAAATCCTGGTCCCCTGCTTTACTAAGCAGGTTGTTATGTTGACCACAAGACTACAGGTGTTTCCAGAAATAGAGTTATAATTTAAAAATATTGGAATACTAGACTATTTAATATCTTCAAACCTACATATAAAATATTAGGTCATTATAAACTATTTTTTTAAGATAAAGTTAAAGTTCAAAAACTGAAAACCCGTGTCAACAATAAATAATTTTCCTACTGAGCACTGAGTAAAACGCTCCGGAACAATAAAGGGAGAGGAACAAGGGATGAAAATAAACTATCTTTTACATATTGAAGAAAATGGTACGGGTGAAGATCAGAAAAAAATTCTCTTAAATAGAGTCGAATTATTTATTAGGAAGCCAACCTAGTTTTTATTTATCACATTTGATCTCATCTCATCAGCCCTGAAGAAGACCTGCAATGCGGGTCGAAACGTTGGATTTCAAATAAATAGCTCTGCCCTATTTAAGAGAAATTTCTTCTGATCTCCATCCAGACCATTTTCTTCGACATACATGTAGGGTCAACTGGTATTATTAAAAATATCTTTTATATAATTTATGAATTGAAGGCTTATACAGTGTTCATCTGTATGCTAGTTATTTTTGTATCCTACATTATCACATCGTGCGGGTTGGTATCCTTGTATAGTGTGTATAGCCTTCTAGCACTCACTTAAATTTAATGGATAATTAACTATTTATTAATACAGTATAATTTCCTAATATATTCTCACATTATCCACACTCGGTAATCAGCAATATACCGCCATGTCCTTCCCCTCTCGAACAACTTTGACAGTAGGGAAGTGATCATATCAAGACGCACGAGACGACCATTAATTAATCTATAGACGAAATAGGGTGACAAACTCCAACATTCCATGGCTAATCGGGAACTCGCATCGGACCTCTACGCTCCGCTGGATTTACGTCAACGTCCTAGGGCACGTGGATAACGAACCTAGTATCTTCTCAGGATAACACACTAGATGTTTACAAGATAATATTAAACGAATAACTAATATTTATTTAGTTCTATTTTTTTTTTGTTAATTGATAGCAGGATAATGGTAAAGCGCTTGCTGAGCTGAAAGTAGCGAATACGAATCCGGCCTAGGTAGGTCAATTATTTGATCAGTTAAAAGCTATAGATTGTCCTTGTGGCTCAGTTTATAGAACCCTAGCCTCTATAAGGTGGAGGAAAAGTTGGAAACAACGCAGTCTCTACTAAGTACTGAGCACAATACCAGTTATGAGTTTAGAATGGTACAATTTTTTTTTATGAATGAAGCAGCTAATTCACCAAAAAAATCTGGTATTTTAACTTTAATTATGGTTTACGTTTTTTTAAACTCTCTCCTAACACTTTTACATCTAATGACTTCCTATTTCCACTCGTCAAAAATTAAATAAGATCTATAATCATCATAAACATTTACAATATTTGAGGTGTATGTCACTTCTAATCTAATCTATGTTATCCGTAGAAAAAGTGGATGTCTATAGACACATTATACGTATCGGAGAAAGTCCATAGTAAAACTATTCGCCATGACTGAAGATTCGTGAACTACTTTAATTTATAAAGATTCATCTAAATAAAATATAATTTTATGTATTTATATAATTACTAAAATTGTATTAATTTTTGAGTTACCAAGATGCTAAACTCGAAACAGCATTCTTTCCAGTATTAATGGTAATATTCGTTTTACCATCTATGATTTTAAAAATATTTCTAAAACAAATTTATTATTTAGGAATAGCATGATATATCATTAAGTAGTAGTGAAATATTCTATATTATGAGCTCTTATGATTTCATGAAATAAAATTTTAATAAAAGTACTAAAATTTGGATCTTATATTTCTTCCAAAACCTTAGCTCACTGAAAAAAACATTACTAGTTTTACTATTAATTTACCATTTAATTATAATTTACCATTACTCTCTCATTATACTCTTTTTGGAAGAGATGCTCATAATATCCAACTTTTTAAAAATTATTTCCTAATTTCACGGGACAACTGCAATAGGAGGAGGTCCAAAATTGGGACGGCGACATCCGGATTATTAATCTTAGAGCTATTCTCGGCTAATCTCCATTGAAATAAGGCGATCCTCAGGTTTTGCATGCTTAACTACAACCATCGCCTGGAATATTTCACTTTCGTTCGTGTTTTGTCTAAACCTTTCCACGCCTCTACAACGGCGAGGTTCACTTCTGAAATCAATTCTACTTTTATTAAGTATAACTTTTCATATTCCAGCAATGGGACGATTATTACTCTCAAATCGTGAGCTGTAGTGGCTAAAGTATCCTTACCTACTAGCTTCCTGTAGCTTTAGAGAATAACATTGTACCTGGTACGTTAATATTTTTTCAGTGTTCTCAAGGTTGGGTTATGAAACATAAATATGTGTACCTACTTATTTAAAGAAGAATTATTTTGTTTTATTATAAATGTTTTACGTTCAAATTAGATTATTAATTATTACCTTTAAGCTTGATTTTTAATATCAATGATATTGTATTAGGATTGATATAGGTACTTCATATTTTATACTCGATTCATTCATCTCATAGTAAGATGAATAAATATCGGATTATGTATAAAGTACATTTCATTATTTAAGTAAATCTTTTCATTACTTCTGTATATTAATTCTGTTTTCGATATTATTTTGTGAATTTTGTCTACTGGCTAATATTTTATTATTTTATTTTTTCAGGTGGGTTCTAACGAGTCATGTATATTTTATGGCTTTCGGGTATACCTACACTTTGAGGTAACAAATATCTTTAGAGTTTAATTTTAATTTATTGGCGTGATAACCAATCTTCTAATGCACTTCCTTGTATCAATAAAATTAATTAAAAAGGAAAGCTTGCTCATCAATATGCAGAAATATCTTTGAATCAATTTATGAGTGCACAAATCACCGTAGAATATGTCTATCTCTCTCTCTCTCACTATATATATATACACACACAGAGAAAGGGAGAGATGCAGGATATGTATCCAATGTGTATGAAAGTACCGTTCAGTTATAAATGCAGTCCCTAATAATACTGCTTTTTCTCTACTTGAACTTTGTTGCCTAGTTTACGGATCTTCAATGATTCGTTGGTTCCTGTGGAATTAGACCATTATTAGAAACTATTGGTAGTACATTTACACTATTATATAGATATAAGTTCGTCATTAAGATTTTGATATTTGGGAACGCTTAATATTTTCTGCACTTATCATCGGCAAGAATTTAAGCTTCCTTTTCAAATAATAAACAATATATTTGGTCATTTACGTGGGATATGATGGTATGTTTTCATTGTTTGGTTTATGGCTATTTTTATTAATAAATAAATTATATTTCTGGAGAACTATAAATCATAAAAGTCGGAGTTCAGACGGCATGAGGAATCATTGAATATGACCAATTTTCGTTTTTCTAATGAATACCCTATTATTCCATCTTAATTCGTATCTTCTGTTGTAATTATTCAGACCTATTTATAAATGGGAAGATAACTTGCTAGGGATGAAAAGGAATGGTTGTAATTAACAAGAGAACAAACTGGAAGGGAAATGGAGTGGTGGTGAAATCAGCTTTGTGGATATTTGTCTTTGAGATGAGGCCACGGTGGCTTTATTAAGTAAACTGTTGGAGGCAAGCTGGGCTGGGGAAGGCCGTTTTAATATTGTTTTTTATATTAAAAGCGCTCCCAGCCAGGAAAAACGGGAGGGTTGGAGGGAAAAGGGATAGGTTTATTGAAAAGGGAGGAAGGAGAACTACCTACGGCCCCGCGAATAGGACGTAGTCTTCACTAACGTCCTCAATATTACAATATATATATCTCCTGGTCGTTATGTAGCCCTTAACCTATTAGGGCATATTACTTGTCAATCGTATTTGCATCATCTCATATTGTTAATATATATTAATATATGTAATAGATCAGATTCCCTTTACGTTAGAATACCTGTATTATATCGATCCTTCAAAAGAACGACATGCATAGCTCAATAATTGGCAATTTTTAGTTAAGCCTTCAGAAGCAATTGTATTGGTTGAAGCTTTTTGATTCAAGAACGACATATCTGATATTCCGTTTCCAACATATTTTGTTGCTTTTTAAAAATAAACTTATGTTTTTAGTTGTATCGTGTTTGAATTTATAAAAAAATTTCATTACCATCACTGCAATATTATGGAGCGCAGTAGCTCAGTGGTAGAGCACTGAGTTGCCATGCCGAAAATCCTGGTTCAAATCCTGCTGCAGGCAAGAATTTTATTTTGTCTGTTTGCAGCCGGAGACGGATCATATACTTCATTAAAAAACCACGACCAGATGAAAAGAAAGAAATAGATAAGGTACTATTATATTAATAAGGTATTTTTGCTAGCAGCCTACCTTATAGGATCTAGGACCCTCCTGGAGCTCTAAAAGTGGGTACCCAAAATAAGAGGTAACAATCTGGCGGTTGAGCGTGATCTAGGACAAATCACCTCGCTGCACAGCCGTTGTCCATGAAACTGTACTGTCTCTACCATGTACTGAATCCCAGACCCTTCACGGGTCTGCTTTAAGGGATGCTTTGCTTTTCCAATACCCAAATTTTCATTCTTCAACTCTTCTGGTTTAATTTTAACAAGGCATGAAACTTTCAAATGCCTCTATTGAAAAATTGTGGCATTGTTCTTTTGAAGGAGCGATAATGCTTTGATATGTGTTTTGTACAACCTTACTGACACTAAAATTCTTCGGACAAAAGAAGGGAATGAACCAGGATCGGTTGAACAAACTAATATTTCACTGAGTGATGAAACTAAAGAATTTAAAGGAGTATCCAAAACAAATAAAGGAGGGAGATGAGGAAATGCGTATTAGAGAGGGGGGCTGCTAGGATGGGGAAGGATCCCGGAATATGGTGAGAAACATAAAATGGAGAAATAGAGGTCGGAAAGTGAGGAACGTACGGAGGATCGGAGGATGAAGATGGGAGAGAGGATGAAAAAGATAAGGGCGAAGAGGAACAAAAGAGGAAAGGATGCTAGAAATGGTATGCGTAGTCCTTAGTTGGCCTGCAATACGATAATATAGATTTATACGTATATATTTATTTATTTATGAATTTGACCATCTTTGGACCTTAAGATGTTTGGGGTTTCTCTATTGTATATAAAATATTTATATGACATTGCGATATCCTTGTATAAATTACAATCCAGCCAGTGATGATAATAAAATTTATTGGATTTCTATATTCTACGACATATTAATAATTCATGAGATAACTATAATATATCCAAAAAAATGAGGTTTCAACGAAAATATTACTTTCAAGGTACAAACAACCGTGTATCAATGGTCTCTGCCTGTACGTGTCTGTTTATCCTTTATGCCTTATATGTATTTTCTTTTGAGGATATATTTGTAAAAACATTTTATTTGTTGCTAAAATATTGTAATGTCCTTTCTCCTTTACTAGCAGCCTTTAGCAAGAATAAGCAATTTCCTGCAAAAAAAATTATATTGTTAAATAAACCTTGAATCCACAATCATTTTAAAACTAGTTAAAATCGCCTAAATAGGTAGAACTTTTCATTATAAAGTTTATTCGATACTTTTGTTATTATATTGCATACATGTTTAAGTTAAAAATAGGTTTCCACGATTTGGTAAATTATATTTAAATAGGGGTGAGTTTTGGCTTGTATTTGGTTTAATGATATTTTCGATTTTGTAAAGTTTTTATTGGCCATTTTAGCGTTAATACCTAAGTTTTCAGGGAAGTCGATTAGCTGAGGCGAGTAGATGCTGAGTTCTTTTGGTGGTGAATCAAATCCATCTGCGGAATATAAATTAACCTGCTAACACCCACGGATGGACTCTACAAACTGTTCTGGGGATCATTTACCCCCAGGTTCTGTAGGGTTTAACGGTATAAGTTTCGAAGATTTAATAACTTGAGAAGAATTATTTTCCCAGTATTATATATTATGAAGTATTACATATTACCCAGCCTCCATAAAGTGGGGTCCCTTAATAGGAGGGAAACCTTGCGTATGAGCGTGACCTCGGACAGTTCACTGCCCTGCACAATCGTTGTTCTAGAAACAGTGTACTGAAACAAAGACAAATTCATGGGTTGCAGTGTAACATTTTTTTTTTTAATTCTGCCATCAGAATTATATCAAAACATCTCTCTGTAATCTGCCCAGAAGTGATATTTTTCACCTACGAACTTTGAGACCTTTTATGTTAAACATAATAAAAAGCATGAACTATTTTGCAAAAACAACTAAGTAATCAAATTAAAAAATTACGAAAGTTTATTGTTTTTTACGGCCTTGGTTATTGATTTTGGAATTCCACTAAACGAGGTGTGGTTTCGTATCCCTAAGGCCTTGTGCTTATCTTCTGCTATTTGCCGAGTAACTATTTGAGTGCCTGCCTAGAAACAGTCAACAATAAGCAACTTGTGAAATTCTCCTCTTCTATTTTCTAGGTTATGCCGACAGATAGAGTCGGCTTGAATATTTTATCTGCATAAAATATTAGTCCAACAGATAATAGCATTCAGGAATTCAATTGAATAGTTCTTAAAGAAAAGAAATTATTCGAATTGTCTTTAAAATATATTTTGTCAGCATCGTATTTTTCATTTACATAAATTTTCACCACCTTGGCATAAATGATTGAAGATAGAATCGTTGAAAACAATGTTTTTTTTCTTCCCACTTTTAATTGGAGTTTTAGCAAAACAAGTTATGCATTTCAGAGTTCCAGTAATTGAAAATTAAAAAAGATGTGTATTTTTCAATTTCCAATCTAGATTGAATATATGAAAAGTTAACGAGTTTTGATCCATTAACTTTTCCCGCGAAATAAAAAAAAAAATCAATCAATGTACCCCATGTTTTGTGTCATACAATTTCAGAATTAACGAACCTTTATGTGAAGTCCATCATAAGATGAATTTGTTTAAAACTAAATTAAGTTTTTCCTTGATATTCAATGAGCACTGGATAACATCTTGCGTAAAACTGAGTCATCTAACATCTTGTCTACTGAGGAAAATAAAACCGCACTTATTCTACTACTAACTTTTTAATTATTCTACATTTTTCCTCAGACTATTCTTCTCTCTGTTGGTTCTTCCATTTTCTCTCCCTTTTCTTAGAACGTGGGTGTACCAGAAGTTTTAAGACCCTTGCTTCGAAAACAATACAGCCACCCTAGTCTCCAATAAAATAATAATTTTCTATAGCCTTCCAAAGCAATCTATTCTACTTAAAATAAGTAAAAAATGTACACTTGAATTATACGTTTTAAGACCTCAATCTAGGTATTGGGGTGCCTGTAGTCAATTCCACATGACGGGTACAAAACCACCTATTATTGTTAATCTGATTATGAGGATATTTTGGGGAAACGTGTGGGTCGGTTCCTAGCTGGCCATCAATTTTATCTAATTCCATCATCTACTTTCGCTTAAGCCAGTGGAAACGTATTTTAATTACCTAGCTATATTTTGAGAATGAAACGTCCAATTTCTTCCAATGTTTGAGAAAGTACGTAAATCACGCGCATTTCTGTACGCAGGAAACTACATGAGAAAGACACCCTATATTTTTATTTTTATTTAATCTTCTCCTTCTAAAAATGCCTATCCTCTTTTGTTGCAGCGGTTTAAACGACCCATCTTATTTTACTGAGCGCTGCATGAAACAAGTCTATGGATGTCAATCCTGTCCATTGCATCAGGTTTTCAACTAGGAGTGACGCCTCTGACCTATTAATATGACCTAAAATATTATAAAAAATAGGGTACCCAAAATAAGGGGGGGAAATCTGGTGGTTTAGCGTGACTTAGGACAAGTCACCTCCTTGCAGAATCGTTGTCCATGAAACAGTACAGTCTCTACCATGTACTGAACCCCAGGCCCTTCATGGGTTGTAGTGGTACAGGTTTTTTTTTTAATTAGAAAAAAGTAATTGAAATCAAAATATAAAATTCTAAAACAACTTATATGTTCATTGCTAATTTCTGTACATAGTTTAGGTTTCCGATATTTTGTTCAGTTTATAGAATCATAAACCATACCCATACTTTGATTGGATCGGAGAACAATTGAAGGCCGTCATTAAAGTTTTTTAAAAAGGACTTTATGAACGATTATTAACAATTATAGATTATATATCAATAATTTTAGACTTCCAATATCTCAATAAAGCGTTTGGTATACATCACCAACCGCCCTCGAATGCAGACAAATGGAAACGAGAACATAATCGCTGGTATATCCTGAACCAAAATACCAAATCCGCTTTCGTTTCTCTTTCATCTTTATTTGCTCTGTTTTCGTTTCATCTTTATTAGCTCCGTGTAAAATTGATCCCACTCCTATAGTTTCAATTTAGATTTTTGTTTTCGTTATCCTTGTACAAAAGAGTTCGTGGAGGATTTTCAGTTCGAAAGAAACAAAAAGTAAAAAAACTCCTACATGACTATTTATACTCCCGCAGTGGAAGGAGATCCAACTCCCTCCGTATTCTTTCTTTCTCGTTTAAAGGCTTGGAACTTGGAACTTTTTCCTTCCCCTTTAAAGCACTGTAAGTAATGACCGCGCTTTTAAAAAGTTTTCGGCATGTACTTGACATATCTCTTTCACGCTACTTTTACAGAAATTTTATAGATAAGTGCCTACTCAGTCTCACGAGTATTAAGAACTTTTTCAGCAGAAAATTGAATCAATCTTCAGGCTAAAATAATAATTTTAACATAAGATCATCGGTTTGTTCTAAGAGTTATTACTTTGTCTATTTTACCTATGGTTCTCACCCAGACTCGATAAAGTGGGTATTCCTCATTGGTATAAAAACAAACCTGGAAGGTGAACGTGATCTCGGGAAAATCACCTCCTTGCACAATCGTTGTCCTAGAAACAGTAGAGTTTCTACCATGTGCTGAACCCAAGACACTTCATGGGTTTTAGAGAAAGATACAGGTTTTTATTTTACCTTCTGCAAATAAAATTTAAAAACCAACGAACGAACAGAGCTTTTAGCTCTTCACCGAATTCTCATAATCCTTGTTAGTTTAAATTTACCTTCATAAGAAAACGTTATGAACTGTTCTTTTTTTTTCCATTTTGTTAATTGTAATTGTAATTTTCAGTCTAAGTACTTTTTTTTCATTGCATAACGTTTAAGTTTTAACGTCAAATTAGAATTAGTTTTAATATCAAAGTTTGTTTTATTATTTTATATATATGTATACCATGATTTTCATTCTTAATTCAATAAACGGCTTCATAAGAATGACATGCGATCTGGTGTTTTGAATTCGGAGCATATTTTCGGAGTGCTCATCGAGAGGTCCTACAGTCTCGCGAGAGCTCAAACAATCTTAACTAGACTATTTTAAAAATAAAATATTGATCTATATTTAATTTAATATGCTGAAATCCACATTTCGACTGTACAAA
The DNA here is from genome assembly GCA_037127475.1 of Arma custos. NCBI lineage: Eukaryota > Metazoa > Arthropoda > Insecta > Hemiptera > Pentatomidae > Arma > Arma custos. Next base: position 104,438,323 of record CM073760.1, on the reverse strand, counting down.
TGTGTGTGTGTTTTTACATTAAACTGATGAGACCTTTTATTTTATTTTATTTTTTTATGACATCCGATTCGGTAAATTAACTATTAGTTCATCCGATTTAGTAAATTAACTATTAGTTTGGTAAAATAGTACAACGTTATATTTAATATTTTGTTGGAATTAAATTATTTGATGCCAAAAAATGACTAATTAATTTCTTTATTCCATTTGACTTATGTCGGGCATTTAAATTAATACAGTTATAATGCTCATTTATGATCATTTTCGTACAAGAAACATTTATGTCTATTCAAAAATTTCTTAACTATTCAACTTTCCCGTTAATGTTACTATTTAAATTATATCGATTCATCCGTTTTTACTACGCCTTGAAAACGAAACTTTGTGATTTATTTATGCACAGACTTACTGGGCACATGCCAGATCAGGGGTTTTAGATTCTAAAAAGTTAAGTTAGATTATATTTTTAGTCTCAAGCGAATATCTAAGAATAAGCAAAGCTAGATAAAGCACACACTCATTTACTTAATTAGTTTTGATCTACATATCCTAATTTGAGATAGGAGTGGCTGCGAGTTGCAGAATTTCTTATGATGCCTCAATAAATGCTCTCATGACCTGGAGGATCCCACAAAGAAACTGAAAATGAATATAAACACACATTATTTTCACACTACGTTCACGGAACTAGGCCATAGGGTCTTCGATCTCTTCATTAATCAACCATGTGCCAATTGATTAATTGGAATCACAAGGTGGAATTATTGATTGAAAACTAGAGAGGTCGAAACCCCCCTTGCAGTGAAAATTAATCATACAACGCTCATACAATGATTAATCAAACTTTAAAGACCGGTGAGGTGTTTAATGCTCACATTGATTATTTATTTTAGTTTTAGAGCTTTGTTCTTTATTTGTATACCAATTTATAAAAACAGTTTCCAACGTTTTACCTATTATATTAAATAAAATTTCTTCGGCATAGATTTTTAAACATTTAAGTTTCGTCGCAATTCGTCTTATTGCTAGCAATTCCTTTTTTTCTTCTGCTCATAGTTTAAAGTAAAACAAATTTTAAACTTAAACTCAGAGCTATGATTTATTTTTGGATTTTTTTTAGCCGACTGATAAACGTCCAAGAGTTACGGTGAGGTGGATGGGATGATCGCTTAGATGGTAGTTGAAGGGATATTTGTAAACCACATTGGTGGTATCTGCATTGAACCTTTGGGCTATGTTTATAATTATAATTCATTAATGTTGTATGAATGCTCTTATTGATTGTTTTTTAAATAAAATCGAAACCTATCTAAATTACATGCACGTCACAATCCAGAAAAACTGTTGTCTGTTGGTTATTTTATCTACCTACTATGAACAAGATTTGTTGCTCTCCAAGTGGCCTAAGGATTTTCAAAGGGAGTAAAACATCCTTAGTTATACCTTTCTTTGGAGGGGACTTACAATCGGGGTCCAGTGCCCCGATTCAGGTGTCAGGTACTTTTTTTTATATACCCTATAATAATTATACATGGCTATTATTAAAATCTAGGTCTCCTTCTGTAGCATCGTCCCATTACCCATAGTAGTATAAAGTGGCGTTAACTGAGTAAACATATGAACTATCAGAAAAAAATATATCTCTTTTTTGGTATGCTTTAGGGAAAACATAATATTGAAGTGAAAAGTGTAATTTCTGTGAGTTAAAGGCTATAAAAAAATTAACATATTCAATTTGTTTGATGTATAGTCTTAATATTTATAATTACAATTTTCATAGGTTAGTGTTTCTTTCTGTAAAACTAAGAGATAGGTCGCAATTCTTCAAACGGAATATAAGGGATGAAAACAATAATACCCGATCGGATACAGCATAGATATGAGACCTCATCGCATATTCAATTGGTGGATTGTAGTGGTGGCCTAAATTCAGTGCCGCCTGCATTAGCCGCTATGGGTGCCGTGGGCCCTCCGATGTATTCATAGGGATCTGCTTCCAATCAAATTAGTATAAATAGGATGCCTCTCTCTCGCTCTTCCCAACATCTTCCTTTACTTTATCCATTCTTCCAATTTGTCTTGTTCTCTTCGTCTGGACAATTCCGTCATGTATAGACTCATTCTTGGGAGTATTTGGAAGTTGGTTGGCAGTTCGAAGGTAATTTGTAATATGTCTCATCATAGCAAATTTTTGTGTGTTTTTCTCCCTCAGAGTAGTTTTGTAGTACAAAATAAAATTACTCTCCGAAAAGGGGAAGGAATGTTATCACTTACTGTGTTTACAAATACCTTCTTGATATTTATCTATATCTTGATATTTATCTCCTATTTATACTGTCGCATCGCACTATGTCTACTCCATTAATGATTCTCATTTATTAATATCCTATAAGTTAATACTGCATGGATTGAGGTTATAATATCCCGGGAGGGGAGAATTAGAATGAAATCAATTTTACTGCCATTAGCTTGACGAAGGTATAGCAACAAACTAATTTTATATAATACTATGTCTTCTTCCATCGGCAAGACATGAAGCTGCCCTTAGCCTGCTCAACCACTGCTATCCATCTCTCTCTGCTCAACCACTGCCACAAAGGTCACAGGGATCTTCAGTCGCCGCAGATCCTTCCATCACCCTTCGGCCTACCGGACCTTCCCAGTTGCTTTCATCACTCATCTTCATTACTTGGCCTTGCAATTTTTTTTCTGTAACTTGATACACTATTATATACTTATTTTTGGTAGAGCTGGAACAGCTCGCTGTTTTTCTTCGTCGCCACTGATCATTTACACATACAGCCCCTAGAATTTGCCTAAAAATTCCTCTTTCAAACCTTTCTAGCAGGTTGATGTTTTTCTTCTTGTTACTCCAAAGGAAGACCCCTGCTGTATGTAATAGCAATTTTTATTAGCGTCTTGTGCACCATAAAGTTTTTCCGTCGACAATTCTACTTTTGATTAATTTTGAGATGTAGAAATAAGCTTTGTTTCCTGTTTTTTTTTTCAATTCTTCTTCAATATAGATGTTATAAATAATTTAACTGAGATGCGGAGACATCTTACTATTTCGAATCTTTAGGAAAAAATCTCATAGTTACTCTGCTTCTGAACCTATATTCTTTTGCAAAGACTTAGATTTCTCTCCATTCATGTGCAGGCCAATCTTTTTTATTTATGCATTCAGTGCCTCATAGGGCATCCTTTAGCTCTGAAGTGATCTGCTGATGATGAGTACATTTGTATATTTGATTCATCATTGTCTCTATCTTGATATTATTACTAGTAATAATAAATTATCGTAGTAGAACATGCTATCATATTAAGTAATTTTACGTTATTTATTTTTTGTATATATAAAATATGTATGTAACTCTGATGGATCTAAAATTTTAGAGCATGAGAGTTTAACTGAAAATGTTTCTGAAAATACTAATGGAGTTTTGATGTAAAATTGATGAGAGTTGTTATCGAGGGTCTGGTCTATGATAGAACTTGTACTGCACTTATCTACTTCTCAAAATTCTTGGAATTGTTAAGTGAATTTCATGAATATATTCAAGATATATGATGATTGCACTTGTAAAATCAGTAGCACATAAGTTAAACAATCGTTATTACTAATTATATTTTTATAAGATTAAATTTAACATTTGCTAATCACAGTAGATAATTTGATTTTTTAAAATATTTAATGTTACTGATTACCTTGTATATTATATTTCGGACCTTCTGTTGCAGTTTTTATTTATATAGTTATTTAAATAGTTTAATTTAATTTTTATGGTGGCGTCATATCGTTTCTAAATATACTTAATACTATTAAATAATAAAAGCCCTTATTTTAGAGATATATGTTCAATGTGGATGAAAGCTCTATAATTTCTTATCCTTTCTTTAAGATACCATGTTGCACAAATTGTTATATAATATAGGTTCTTTATACGATATTGTTCACCCTCAGTTAAATATTTATTGGCGTTAAGAAACAATTATCAAATGTGGTACTCTTCGTAAAATTAATTCGGATGGTGCAGTACTATTGTCCCAAAAAGCGATTTGTAACTTTGGGTAACTTTGGCTTTCTTTAAATCTTATATTGTTTGGTGATGTTAAGGTTTATTTAAAAACTAGCATAGGTTTTACTGCAAAACTAAAAGGAAATTTAACTTCGATTTACTGTATATTTAGAGTAAGCTTAAAGGAGCAATGGTGGTTTCCAAATTGTCGCTTTATTGCTCTAAACTATTCCCAAACTAAATTACCATCACTCATCCTGAAAACTGCAGCTGGCCAAGGCATCTTTTGAGGCTCGAGATTTGGCAGAGCTACAAAGGGAAACCATTGTTTCAGAATTTTTCTCGACGCCAAGATCTTTCACTGGCAGAAACTAATTTAGCTTTAATAATGTCATCTGGCCCTTGAAATTTTGGATGCACCTGACGACAAAAAACATATGTTAAATTAAGGTAATTAAGAAGCTTGTAAACAACACAAAAAATATAATTAATCTCTATTAATATAGAGTTTTAAACAACTACTTATTTAATGCATGAATGTCATATCTGCCTTTTTATTTTCATCGTTTAAAATTACCAAAGTAATTAGTACTTTTTTCTTGGTAAAAATATATATATATCTCTCTTAATAAAAAAATTGTATAGCCATCACTATTTATTGTTTTATTTTATTTTTTGTTTGGTTATTTTAAAAACTCCTTAGTTTATTATTTATTGTATTGTATAATATATGCATGGTTGTAACCGTCTACTTTTCCTGTAGCTTTGCTACACTTTAAGCGGCTTTTGTATTTAACTTTGTTATGATAAATATCCAATCTCTTTATTTTTATTATTGTAGTGGGTATCTATATAAATCTAAATATTATTATTATTATTTGGCACAACAGCCTTGGCCTCCCTCTGTAAAACGGTTTCTGTTAAACTAAGTATACTAAATTTATTGTGAAAGGAAATTATTATACATATATTTCTAAATGACGTGCTTACTTAGTCAATGATTCGTCGTAAAAATAACAAACAAAAAATAGAAAGTTATTTATGATGCCAAACTGCGTGGTTCCTTCTTAACAAACAGACTACAATTCATTTCCAGGGTTATCCTCGTTTTAGAACATTTTTTTTTATTTTGTATTTTATGTAATTTCTCGGCTACAAATCCTTATTTTATTAATGTTCGTAAGAATTTGGAAAATCTAATTTACTATTCTTATCCTTTTTCAGTGACAGGTGAGACCGTCATTTATTTAAATATTTTATTTGTTTCCTTGATATATTCCAATATTTAGTTAGTTTGCGGGTAAAATCCCTGAAAACCGATTCCACGCTGTCTACGTAAGACAGGATTTTGTCATAAAAACTAGGATTTTGAATTCGATATCATATTGCTGCTCTAAAATATTTATTTTATTTTTCATTTGTGTTTTAAGTGCTTTTTTTATGAGATGTGTTTATTTTTCATGGGTTTTCAAGTACATTATTTTAAAGTCATAGTAACATCAACAAAAACCTAGATTAGATCTTGTCTAAATCTACGAGTTCACTTGAAAGTAATTCGTTCGAGGAATCTTGAAGCAACGTTTTCTGTCAGACTCTTAGAGAAGTATCTGCTAGCCAGTCAAAGAAAAAATTCTCAAGTAGACATGAATCTGAATTATAATCAATGTAAGGTTAAGTATCCAGTTGATTTCTTTTATAGCGTTATAGTAGTTACATGAGCAGTAGAGTTTGGTTTAGAGTCAATCACCACGACTTTAGTTCATTGGTAAGATGTTTTGATCCAGAAATAAAACCCTTGACTATTAGGACAGATTAGGATGGACTGACAGTCGGATAGACATGTCTATTTATAACAGCTTACATAATAAACTTTATATACACAAATCTTATATTAGGTCATAGACATAGCCCATCTGTTTAACCTATATAATAAAAATAGCACACGGTTATCAAAATCAATAAAGGTTTACGACTATACCCAAAAATAATAATAACAAGCTGCAACAGCTAGTTATTTTATTATTATTCTTGTAACAATCTTGGATCAACTTTGTAGGATTTGGAGACCCTCCTGAGGCTCACCCGTATCAATGAACACGAACAGGATATCCACCTTAATTAGAGGGGAAAACATGTCGGTTAAGTGTGATCTCGGGCCAATCACCTCTCGCACAACTCTTGATTTGGAAACAGAACAGTCCCTGATGTACTGATCCTTCATCGGCTGCATTGGTACAATGTTTTTTTTTAAATATTTGAACCCACCTGTCCGTGGTGGTGCTTAGCCACCTCAGCCATCCTGGTTCGCTTCTCGGTCAGACATATCCTTTCTTTTCAATGATCCTATATCTCCGTGTTCTCGCGATTTGCGATGTATACACGGGGAGAATGTTAATTAAACATTACTTTTATTTCCGAATCTTGTTGGCTTACATCATTATACATAATTATAATTAATTTATTTTATTTTATAGTTAGATGTTATAATTTGTTTCATATTTTATTTGAAACGAAAAGATATGACCAGGACCGGGACTCGAGCCCCTTGGTAGTGCTTTTTTTTTTAATCTGAAAATATGTTTGCTTGGATGTTGACGAATTACTATTTTGTTTCCTAAGGGAGATCTGATTTTAATTAACATTAAGTAGATGCAATTTTAATCACCAAATATGTTTTAGTGCTTTACACACATTTTACGGTTTTGCATTACTTAAAATACTTATCTTATGTTGGTAGTATGGAAATCATTTTTTTCATCCGGTATTTATGGATGCTGTATTTAAGGTGCCCTTGGTTACCCCCTCTTTGCTTGCCAATGACACATTAATACTATTCTAATATTTAAATGAAGGAGGAAGTAAACCTCTCGTATACTCAATCCAAGTTTCACAGCAATATTTGGAATTCTAAAAACCAACCATTTCTCTCTTATAATTATTATTATTGAACACTTCGTCCCGATTTTATCATAACATAACATTTGTACTATCCGGTATTTACATTACGAATGTAGTTAATTTATAAAATTATCTACTCATCAACTAGACTATACTCAATCCAAATAATACGATGATGTTGGGGTTTCACGAATGCAACTACCTTCTTTTTAAATATAATTGTTATTATTGAATTCTCACATTCTTCCCCATTTCAATCCATACAGTGTCTTAATAATATTCCTCATTATGAATGAACAATTCAATATTACGATGGGCTGGCCATGTGGCTAGAAAGGAAGATGGGGCAAGATATTGATGGAACCTCTCTACAGATAGAAAAGAAGGGGAAGGCCTTAGCTGAGGTGGTCGGATAGTGTGGACAGGGATGCGAGGGATATTCTGGGAGTAAGAAACTAGATGACGGCTGCAAAAAACTGAGGAGCTGGAGGAGGCCAGGAGGAGGTCACCGAGTTTACCCACTTGGGGAACAATATATCAACCCATATTTTTTAAATATTTTTTTAACCTCCAGTAGAAGATGTGGTATTCCAGATTCATTTCCTAATACATACATAATGTCGATATCAGATATACTCCTACACTTAGAAACGAATATTTCTTCTCAAGTTATTAAAAGTTGGGAACTTGTACCGTTGCTCCAAGTTCATCGAAGACCTCCCTACCGCTAATTACTCTGCAGCGAAGACTCAGACCCCTCACCTCCGCCGAGATAGAGTTGCTAATGCCTAATCTGCAGAGGTGAGGGGAGTTGCTAATGTGGGTACTGTGCCGCTACCTCCCAGTCCTCGGGTAATGTCTCTTGTAATGCCGATCCCCTAATGTCTCTCCTCTTCGCGAGGAACTTGTGTCGTGGCTTGAACTTCTCACTCAGTTCATCAGATCTCGCTCCTTAGGTACCTGTAGCTAATTGCTGAAGTGCGATGGATCTTATACCTATCTGGAAACTGAACTATTGCTTGGAATTGAAATTGTAGAATTTTATTAATTATCTGAAGTCCCCGACAAATGGATATAAAAGAACTCACCAGTATAAAAACATTATTTGCTAAAATCAGTGTTTATTTTTTTAAAAAATAAAATAAAATTGACGAGTGCCTCAAATCATAAGAACCAAATTTCCTCACAAAAAACGTTTATAATAAAAATAATGTAGTAAGGCAAGTGGTTTTGTATGGCACGGGAACAACCTTATTTCTTCAGCCTAGGAAAGCTTCTGAAAAGCGAAAAGCGAATAATAAGAACTTGTGTCCTACGAATATCACAGGGGAGCTACATATTGAGATCGAATAAAGAAATATACGAGGACTTGAAAACGACTGTGGGGAAAAGACGACTTTCTACGGACAATAGTTAGGATGGATCCTAAAATTGAATAAGGAAATATTCAATAAGAAATACAACATACCAAACAATAAAGCCAGAGTTGTTATGCTAGGCCGACGAAAGAAGAACTTAATAGACTTGTAATTACCGGCGAGGACAATCTGGACAGAAAGAGATTTAGGGGCTGAGTGAAAAACACTAGTTTTCTTGTGTAAGAGAGAACGAAGCAAGAGCAGATGGACGGAGGAGAAAAGAAAGCAGCACCAAGAGAGAATGATGGATTGTTGGAGAAGAATGAAAGAGCAAAAACATATCTGCGTGGTCCTTTGGTGGCCGGTTCACAAACAAAATAAAAATAAAAAGGTGTTTAAGCTTTATAAATAGAACAAAAGCTCACTTCGTTAATATCTTATTTATCGATTAATATATCAAAAATTGTATTATTTACACGTAATGGTTTATAACCTTAAAATTCCGAAAAGCAAAATAATAATAAAAAATAAATAAAAAGAAGCAAGTAACCGCTCTTCCAGGTAACACTGTTTCTCCCCTCGCGAAAGTATTTCTCTTTGATGTTTGTTGTTTTTCGGAAGTTGATGTTTGTAGACCTGTTCGTTCATGATTAATGGGATCAAGAGTGCCGGGGCAAAAAAGAACGGTTTGTGTTTTTTCCTTGTCATAGGAAAATAAAGTTCTACGGTCTCTTCTAAATATACCGATTAGGTCTCTAGAATAGAAATAGCTTTGAAAGACGAACTTGAAACTTTTGTAACTTATATATTATATAGGTTAATATAATTTTCTTAATAATCATTGGAGAATTAAGTTTCAGTTTTTGCTTACTCCTTTACCTTGATTTTATTAATTTTTTCCTTAGGTCTCATGTTCAAACACCCAATAGTGATTGTAAATCTCTGATCTATTTATACTTATTCGTTGGGACATTTTATCACCGAAAAAAACACCATTAAATTGTTCATTTGATGGGGGAAGTGTCGTTCAATACGAAAAATTGCTGGAAGTTATTAGAAATGAGGCAAAGCGACATTTTAAGGCGGTGGAATACGTGTTTAATTTCTAGGTCCATTAAAGATCGAACTCATTTTTAAACAACGAAAAAACAATCGATTTAGTCGTTGTAATGGTTTGAGTCCTGAGAGAATCAAAACTTAACAGTTGTAATGGTTGTTAACAAACACTCGTGTTTGTTACTCGATCCCAGCCGCCTCTTCCATTTGCCCTGAAGATGGCCTACAAGGTAGGTCCAAACGTCGGTGCACATTAAATATAAATCTTGTACTCATTTGGTGTTGTTTTTTTGACTGCACACCAACTATCTCCATTCTCCATTGTATCATCCAGTCAACTATTTTCCTCTCATAGCTTAACAGTTGTAGATTTATGGTGTCAGCATTAACATAGCCCATGCCGACTGAATTGTAGTCACCATGGGAGACGCGCTGGAATCTCCTCTTGCATAGAATTTACATGCACCTATTAAGCAATCGATGGGCAAGAAACAATAAAGTAATCATTGTTTGAGTCTAGAGATTTTTAGTTTATGGATGAAAAACTCGTTGCTAAGGCCTAGACAATTCTCTTAGGATAGTATGGTAGTTTCATCTATGAAGAAGAAACTATTCCTACGCTCAGGTCAAGACCGATTTTGAATGGCTTCTTGTATTTTGAAGGATCTGTTGGAGGTGGATTTCTGTTTGGTATTCCGCCTCAAGTCTGATCAGTAGACACAATTTTGTGCAGATAGTTCACTATAGTCTTTCGGCAACATGAACGATAAATTCATATCATTCAGAATGCCGTTTGCATCAGCTTTATCTACGGGGTATATATTCAGAAAGAAAAAGTTATACCGCGTCTTCGCTTCATTTTTGATGAGGGATTTGACGTATTAACAACCTTCATTCCTTTAATGCGATGATTCGATGGGATTTTCCTTGTGATATATTTCCTAATCGTTTCGATAAGACAGAGAATAAAACAATCCCTGATAAGTATGCTTAATACAAATGATTATCATTTTTTTCAAGAGTTCTCTGGTTTTAATTCAGAAACATTTCTGCATTTAATATTCTCTAACGTTGCGCCACTGTGTTCAGAAGCCGCTTTTATTTAATCTGTTAGCTGCTGGGAATGGATCCTAAAGGATCTAGGAACCTCCTATGGCTCACTCAATCTCTATAAATTGAGTACCCAAAATAGGGGGATAAATCTGGCGGTTGAGCTTGATCTAGGAGTAGTAAGTTTCTTTTTGGATCTTGTAGATAAAACAGTGACAATAACCTAACATATCCAAACTTCCCCAATAGACCCTAACTTAATTGACTCATTTTCAACTGATGAATTTCTCTTAATTAATTTGTGAGGAGACATTAATATCATGAGAGAGAGCCTGATGAATGTGAACGTGTTGACCGGTAGCTCGTTAGTATTGGTAGGAGGCCATACGTTATCTTCGACAGCACAACGCTACATTGAAAATTACTTAGTCCTCAATATTTATCCTCTCTTCAATTAGCCTCTACTTGACGCGCGTATTAATTGTAGAACTGTTTATTTATTAGGCGGCTCTGTGACCCAATAAAAAAAGGACAAAAGTGGTTACAGTGATGGAGGATGAGGTATAGGATTCCTAATGATAGAATAAAAAGTATTGATTAGAATATACGTGAACAAAATCTCTTTAATTATATAACTTTTTAAAAAATCCTGCACTACTAAACCCGTGAAGGATGTTGGGTACAGTATGCGGTAGGGACTGTAATTTTTCCAGGATAACTGTTGTGGAGGGATAAGGCCTAAATCACCTTCAGTTTTCACCCATTTAAGGTTACCTGTTTAATTGGGGCTGGGCGAGCTCCAGGAGGGTATCCAGATCTTCTAGGTTCCATCTCAGGTTGTTAATAGATTAAATAAATTATTTAGTTACTTACATAATGTTGGGTGCTACGGTCCTACAAGGACCTGGGCATCCTCAAGGACCTTAAGCCCGTCATTCCTTCCTATGCTCGTTCACTCCACCTCCTTACTCCAAGCAACTTGAGTTCTTCTTTTACGTCATCCAAACACCTCATTCTTGGTCTTCCTCTACATCGTTTTCCTCCATTTTGTTTATAAGAATAACTCTGACACTACAGCAATACACCATATATGGCGTACTCACTCCTTACCACAGACAAAGGTCACTTACAGTAGATACCCTAGGATCACGTTCCCTAGGTAGCCGCCCAGGATGGAGGAGCAAGTCAGGTGGCTCTAAGGAGGCAGCCCCTCCGCCTCCCTCGGTGGCTGGAAGGGCTAATAGCCCTCACCCTTTAAACAAAATTATTATTATGAATTCTCAAAAGAAATATAGCCGGACGAACGAATCTAAGGAAATAAATTATTTGCCTAGTTATCATTAAATAAAATTGTAAATAAAGTAGTTTTAACATTCACGGGAGATGAAATTGATTTAATTGAGCAATGGCATCTGTGCAACCCATAAAATGTTTCTATGATTTATTAACATTTTTTATCACTATGAAACTGACGAGCAGGCCTCTACACTTATTGAAAACATCTACAATATACAATCTACATTGTATGTTTTGCATTTTTTATGGTCCACATTAATGGAGTATATCCAATCCTACTAGATAACCAATGGTTACAGTAGACAATAGCGAAGACTAGAAAAGATGATTGTAGCTAGGAACCACGCACGACACAATTGATGATAACGACCGATGATGACGATGATAACCAGGAGGGGGCGGAGGTTCCGACATGATCCGATGGAAAGTAGCAATTCGGTAGTTCGTTAACGATGATTGGGTCGGCTTTCTCAGCAAACGTGGCAGCAGACTTTCTGTTGTTAGCGGACGCTCGAAAAGGTACGTCTACATCATCTTCGGCGGAATCAAGCAGTTCGTATACTTTCACCGATCTGAGCCTGAGTTAATGAAGTCTCGGCTGAAAGTAGAGAACAAGGGCATGGTGAAACACATATGAGATATTGTTTCTACGTAGTGGACTACCTTAGTAACAAAAAAAAAATTATAAAAGTAAGCGAGATTTTGACAAATAATAAAAACGAAATTAATAATAAATGCGAAAATTCATTGTATTATTCAATCAGCACATCAAATAAAAAAATCTGCGAGAAATAAAAACGTAATGCTAATTTGATTATGCGTTGTTTTGCCAACTTCGAAGTCAAATCTTGGATTGATAAGCAAAAAGGTGCGAATCTATAAAAGACAATGCAATAAACGCTCGATTGCTAGAACGAGATGTAGGTTTGATCGTTTTCCTAACTCTTTTTGGCCCTTGTATAATAATATCCAACCTACCCGCTATTTCTTTCTTTTCTATAATCATCTGAGTTAATAACTTTAGGATAATCACCACCATTAAACTACCTTCGTCGACCTCCGGAATATTTTAAAATATGGAAGATAAGATGGACCGGTGACGATAAAAAAAAAACAATTCAAATAGTGAAAACATATTTTATTATTTTAAAAAAATATATTGTTGTAATATATATTATTAAAATATGATATTGATTAGACTTTCATTGAAGACCATAATCAAAATGGATAGTTTCTCGGCAAACTCCTTCATATTATTTAAACTTCAGATGCAATTATGTCACCCTTTTTGAACATTTTCGTTGATCTATTGCTTTCTTTCTTCGCGATCTCGTTTATTATTTTTTTTTAAAACCAAAAATCCTGAGCTAGCACCTTATTTTGTCCCGAAGAAATAGTGAACAAGGGGATATGCCGAACAAGGGGATTAAATTTCTTTAGTAATTAATTGCTAATTTATTGCAGCGTGTTAAACATATACCTTAATTGTAATTTTTACTATCGAGCCACTACGGATTGCGTTTGTTCTAACTGTTCTTTTATTTTCTCCCATATATCCTCCATATTCCTTTCTCATGATTTTGTTTTCTTTCCTGCATTACAATTGGATCTGTTTTTCTTTGGGTCTTTCTTGAAAGGCCTGAGGATTCTGAAGTTCCATCCTAAGTGAAGAACGCTCTTCAATGACGTCAGTAAAAATCCAGAGCTCTTCAATGGGATTTCTTTTCATATCCCTATGTGGTATCCAGGCCAAGTTATCTATAGCATATTATATAACAAAGCATTATTATTATTATTATTAATTCCTTGTAATAAGTCAAAGCATCTAGATAAGAACGGGTTAGATATTTGTTTTTATTTATCCAATGTAATCCAAATACCCGCTGGAGGGATACAAAACTCACTGACAGATCCCTGGCAGACTCCAGATAGATAGCCCGAGGTGATGCTGGAAAAGACAGAGCCGACTGGAAATCCATAAGTTCCCAACCTCAAGCCTTTTAGCTTCCTTAAGCCTCCCCTTGATCGAAAACACACTTAGCCTTCCGCTAACTCATTTATATGATAATCCTTGTTTCTTTCCCTTATTCTTTATTAGCTTTTCTTTTCCTTTTATATCCCTCCGGCTCCGCCTTTGCTTACTTTTAAAGCGTGAATATTTACTTTGATTTAAATATTAATTGCTTTCAGTTCGATACTCAGCCTTTATTGCGACGGGGGATTTCAAAACGGAGATTTTTATTAAAATCCTGACGGGCATATTCGGAATGCCGAATGAATTAAGACAGCTTAAGAAATTACTTCAGTTTCCTCTCTATCCGATCCCCTCTATCCCTTCAAATTGTTTGAGGATACATCGGGAATTCATAAATAATATTTTCAACAAACAAATAAACTTGTTTACATCTTTTTATAATCGTTACGCGTATTATTTTTTCACGGATCTTATATTTTATATAGCACATTGCTTATAATTCTTGTACCAAAATTTCTTCTTTGTTAATTTTAGTTATAAAATTAAGAGGTTGGTAATTTTATGTTTCTAATGTTTCTGATCAGCCTCCATCAGTTGATTTCTTTTTTTAAGAAATCCAGTATTAAATAAAATTATAAACTCCATATTCACCTTATGTGCTCAGTAAATGTTTGCTAATTTCCAACCACATAAAAGAAGTGAAGGAATATATTCACAGTCGCGGTAAACAAGTGGTTAGGTCGATGTTATTTATGATTTATGAAGATCACGCTCTTTTCGAGTACCCACTTTATAGAGGCTGGGTGAGCCCCAGGAGGGTTCTAGGTCGCATATGATCCATCTCCGGCTGTTAGCAGACCAAATAAAAGTCTTCGGAGCTGATTTGAACCCAGTACATTTGGCTCTACCACTGAGCCACTCTGCTCACTTACAAAGAGATGGTATAGATGAAGAGGATTCGTAGAAAATGATACATAAATTACATTAAATTTAATTCACAACTGATAAACATGATTGGAGACCAAAGTCACGAACCACATTGCAGGTCTTCTGTTATTTTCTTCCGTATACTAAATATACTTATAACATTAATTAGACAAAACGACATAAAATATAATGATCTCAATTATTCAACAGTTGATTCATCAAGTGATGAAGGGGCCATCAAGTGTATTTCTCATCTCTCACCACGAGCGGTCAATCAGCTCACTAAACATTTTTTCCGAAGATTAAAAGTAGATCAGAGGCCGGAAGGTAGACGAACCTAAGAGGAGATGGAGATAAAAAAGAAGAAAGAGGGAGAGTAATTGAAGATAAGTAGGAGGTGGAGTGCGGTTGATTAGGAGCTGGCTTTGCATGTACCGCCCTGGGCCGTTCTGCTCCGGCTCTCGCTAACGAGCATCTTCCAGCCCGAACAAGGGTCTCCGGGGGGAGCTTCTTCGGTCGTTAGGTCGTCCTCGTCGCTCTGTCGGAATGGAGGAGATGTACCAAGCTAATTTATGTCGAGGAGCATTGCTATCGAATCCTTTGCAGCGAGTCAATGAAAAGAAAACTCGGAATATTAACTCATAAGAATGCTCTGCAATTCTTATGAGTTGATATTCAACCAAAGTAACTTCCAACTCAAGTAACGTGTTGAACAAGTCGGAACGAGTAGCTTCTAGAGAGCAATCATGTCAAATAACTGCAGCTTCTTCATGAAACATAACAAGGAAGGCTAATCAGAACTGTAACAGTTACTAGTTACAACTAGTTGAGGAGACCAAACAAAATCACTTCACTTGTCTATTTTCCATCACTCGGTGTTCCGTCGCCGGCTATTCATTAGCTCCTTTTTAATCAGTAACAGAAAGTCTCCACTTAACAAAAATAAAATTATCCTTAAATATCTTCTGGAAATTATTCTCTACTTACAAATAAAAAAAAAATACCCCATTACATCCATAACAATAGAACCTATCCCATTTCCTGAAAAATGAATTGGTATAACGAATGCGTCTCTAATAATTTTCCAATCCTTTTTTTTAATTGTTTTTTTATAGTTTTTAATTTTTTCCCCAGAAACTACTATAATTTTTGCAATGCATACAACATCACGGAAAATCTTTAGGTTATTTCAGAACCATACAATGTACATAAAATTAAGACATTTTAGTCAAAATTTCGAATTGTTAACATGTTTTTGTCGTTTTTAGCAGCTCCTCCACATAAACTACTACCATATAGTAGTAGCGTGTTAAGGGGAAACACGAATAAACCATAACACCCTAACCTCAAAATGCAACAATACATTAACCAGAGGAAAAATTCCACCACCTCCAAGGCCCTAATGCAACTACTCCCTTAGCTGAATATCATGGGATGTCTCCTCTTGTAAGTGTCTTGCTGCATCATGATATTACGTTATGCTTTATTTGTTTTTCCTAAGCTATTATTCTTCTTTTGTGCTGAAGATCCCTCAATAGGCGAACTATTGACAGATATTTTTGTTCTCTATTTTTAGTTTTAGAGACTGCAGACTGCACTGCGACAACGTTCGTGCAGGGAGTTGATTTGTCCGAGATCAAGTTCAATCTCCAGGTTTCTCCTCTAAATAAGAGTATCCGCTTCATAGAAGAAGGGTGAGCCCCATGAGGGCCGTCAGATCCCACTTGGTCTAACCACGGCTGTTAACGTATTAAATAGTTTATCTGCCACAGCCGGATGTGAACCCAGAAAATAGTTTTTAACTGTGCTTGAAAATATTTGTTTGAAGTGTTTTATCTTTAATAGACAATCTATATTGATAATTAGGGTTCCCGAAATGTAAGTCAACTCGGGTTTTCAGATTCCAGTTCGCCCCTTAGCCGCCCTCTCCAATCAAGGAATTCAAATCGGGAATTAAGTTGATGGAGCCTAGAGACTTGCGGTTAAGGGTGGTTTAAATCTGGGCCATTTAAAGAGGCGGCCCGGAGGTAATGTGTTTTCCGCCAAATAAAACCCGCTTAATGAGGCGTTATGTTGCAACTTTATCAGCCGAGCTGGGGGCTTACTTCACTTACTTTTACCCCCCCCCCACCCCTCTCCTTCCACCTCTCGAAATCTTTTCAAAGTTCTAACTTGATTCTAAAGAATCTCATCAAAGTTTTATATTTTCATAAAGAAGAAAATGAGGGAAAAAATATATCTGCGGCAACTTCTTTGAAACAAAAAAAATGGATTAATATTTGAAAATGATGAAGATTTAATTCGATTAATAATTTAAGATTAGCGTAATCCCATTAAGTTGAAGAACTCTACTTCCTATCTTATATTATCGCTTTTTTTTTTCATCATTAATACTTAAGTATTTTTATGAACTTTTATACGTTCAATTTTTTTTTTATTATTTAAGACTAAGAATGTAATTCCTTGAGAATGGTGGGGATAAATAAGTGAATTCTATAATAAATAAATTTCGATCAAGTCTATGAAGCCCTATTCAATAAAATTTTAATATTTTAAGTATTCTTCTATAAAGGAAAAATGATAGTCTGTAGAAGAATATAAATATACGAATTAAATTTTTTTTAATATACATATAATTACTACGAGGTTTCTTATTTTTAATATAGCTATATAAATTGGCGATCCTAGTACAGAAAAGAATTCTGTGTGAATCACATATTTCCCTCTTAAAAAATGATTCCGATTTATTAGTGCGAGGCATTAATATGTATAAGGAACAGATACATCCCAATTCATAAGAGCGCATTCCTTGCGAAAGAACAACTTAGCATCAGAGCCATTTTTATGGTACCAGTATGTCCCATATTCTGTTGCCAATACTTCTTTTGAGCACAATTGGTTGGAGTGCTGTCACGGAGAGACAGAGTTTCCGGGTTCGAATCCCGGCCGGGGACTAGCTGACCAATAATTATAAAAGACTCTTCCTTTCCTATTCGAATCAAATTTCTCTGTGCTAAACTGTGCTCTGTTTCTCTTTTATTTATAGCTCTTTTTTTATCATTATCATAATTGTTTCTTCATTGTTTTCAGCTTGCAACTGTAACGGACACGCACGACGCTGCAGGTTCAACATGGAGCTTTACAAGCTGAGCGGTCGGGTGTCGGGCGGGGTGTGCTTGAAGTGCAGGCACTACACGGCCGGCCGCCACTGCCACTACTGCAAGGAGGGATACTACAGGGACCCCACCAAGCCCATCTCTCATCGCAAGGCCTGCAAAGGTGAGCAGTTTTTATTTGCTTTAAGTAATTCTTATTAGATAATGTGTTAGTTTTACTAGGACGAGACCGCGAGGAATGGGGAAGGATGTTGGCGGAAGTCATGTCCTGTTAGTAGTTTTCCATGAAAAATTCCTTAACGGATAAACTTATAACGGTGATGTGCGGGAGAATTTAGGAAGATATTAGATTTAAAATAATAAGCTATTTTAAAATTAATTTATAAATTCCAAACCGACAAGTTTTATGCCAAAATTTTTACTTATCTCAAGTGAAGTAGGAATGGGATACTTTAATTTTAACTTCATTGCAAATAAATTTTGCTATACCACCCTTTGTCAACTGCATCAATCAAACAAAAAATCCAAATCACAAAATGATTTTGCTCAGGCACTTTTATATTTTGTAATATATTTATAGTAATAATAAAATTTCTAAATTTCCAAGCGCTCTGGTGGTTGGACTTGTCCCACTCAGTTTCGGACCCACTAATGCTTTGAAAAACAGATATTAATAATAATTACAAATTCTTTATTTATTCTTTGACGTCTCTCTTATAGTTACAGAACATGAAGTACGTCAGAGTTACAACATATATGGTTTTTTAAACCGATACTACTGGATGTGTGAAAATATATAAATATTAACAAATTTTGATTATTGTAACCTATTCCAATTTTTTGGAAATTTTTATTTAATATTAATCAAATGAAACAATTGTTTTATACTTTAATGCAGGATACATGCAAAGCAAAATACCTTTGAATTATTAGCGAAATTATACTTCATGACGAAATCACAAATTCCATTATCACGGCATGAAGACATAATGATAGACCATCAGTTGCTAATGAATCAGTCCCTTTAAAGCAGCGAACGCAATCATTCATGAAGATGAACTCAGCAGCCCATCTTTAGTTTAGCCTCAGACACTTCAACTGCTCACTCGGCCCATGACTTGCCGTAATTCATGGGCTCCTATTTCATTTTTAACACCGTCTGAATTTTGCTATGTAATAGTTTTACGTCTCATTGTTTCAGTTTGGATGAAGTGGTTGTCTAAGAACCCAGCTTAAAGAGTGCTGTTCGTAAACTTTTTACTCAGATACATACTACATATACATTACCTAATTGTGGATTTTTGAGTAACCCTTACTTTCATAGGAACATAATGAAAATTATACTTATACTCAAATCCAACTAAATTGCTGTAAACATAATACAATTGCATAACTTAAGACTGTCACCCATATCCTTTGTATAATAAACTAGTCAACGTTCGCTCTATTATTTAAATTAATATGGCGGGCAGAAGTATGAACATGTTTTTTGTTAAGACCGTGGAAAAATTCCAACGAAAAGCCCTTAAAGTCTCCAAACTAAAACAGAAATGGAAATTATCTGTTCTCTTATAATTTCAATTTCTCTTTTAGTTTGGAGCCTTAAGGGGTTTTCGTTGGACTTTTTCCACGGTCTTAACATTTATGTTAGGTCTCTTTTTACTTTTAAATATGATGGTTTTTGTTTTTACTAAACTCAGTTATATTAATTTAAATTATTTTGCTAGTCATTAGAATTATTGCTTATTCTAAGAGAAATACTACTTGTTTCCAGAATAAGTTTTCTAAGCCAAAGGTTTTGCTTCTGTTTTAATAATAATAATAATTTTAAATAACCGTATATTATCTTTATTAAGGAAATTTATCATTAAACTAGACTAGTATTCATATAGAAAAAAAAAATTAAAGTTTTCCATAAATTCTGTTTAATGATTTTTTCGTAGTCACTCGGTAAAATTCAACTCCACTCATTATACTCCAATAATTTCCTCTAGTCGTATGAAATACATCCTTAAAGTAAAATCTGTCTATGACATATATTACTGATACTCCTCAAATTTTTAGCATCTGATATGGTCCATAAAAATAATAATTAGTTCTCACCGTGACAAATTTAGTACTTATATAAATAATTATATCAGGTGAATAATATAACCGTTGATAATTATCACGGTTGGCCCAGATTCGTCGGGGAGTGTCCG
The DNA here is from genome assembly GCA_037127475.1 of Arma custos. Classification (NCBI taxonomy): domain Eukaryota; kingdom Metazoa; phylum Arthropoda; class Insecta; order Hemiptera; family Pentatomidae; genus Arma; species Arma custos. The sequence goes on along the minus strand of CM073760.1, from coordinate 104,418,427 downwards.
GAATCCACATGGGGTTTCTCCGAGGCACTTGATGTCTTAATTACAGGTGTCATGGGATGCCTGGCCTATCCACGCACCCGTCCAGGCAACCTGGCGTACATTATTAATTATTCGTTTGCTTTACAATTAACTTTATTTATCTTGGAATATTAACGCGTTGTCAAGACTAGTGTTTAATATTAACTGCCTCTTCACCAGTTATAGAGAAATATTCCAGAATTCCCTGGAATTGTTTCATTTCCATATCTCTTTAGAGACACGAATAACTTACTCGGATATGTTAATTAAAATGATAATCAACTCGGGTGGATATTTGCTTTCGACAGATGATTAGTTGATTTACTTGATTAATTACAATATTTGACGCTTAATCTGCACAGAAAATAGTAATGCTTACGGTCCGCCAAGAGAATTGATCCGTGTTGATGTTTTGGCCCAAATAATAGAACTTTATCGGAGCCAGAAAGAGAAAATATAAAGTATGATTACGAAGAGAGAGATGAAACAGTGAATTTTCATGAAAATATGAAATATCATATAAAAATATATGAAAAAAAGTATAAAAAAATAAACATTTAAGTATGTATGGGAATGCAACATTTGAAATAATATAAAGTTGTATATATACAAAAAGTGTGAAAGTATAGAAGAATTTTCATTTTATAAATTCTCTCTTATACCAAGATATTTTCTTTTATAAAGCTTTAAAGTCTCCATCCAGAAGAATTTCTTTTCTTATGAATATATTTTACAATTTTACATCTTTACACACGTCACTGTATTTTTTTCTTCCATTCGTTTTCATTTATTTTTTATTATTGATCTATTATTTTTACCAAAACATTATTGGAAATGAAACTCAATATAATCGACACAATCTAACTTACATTCTATTATTTAAAATAAAAAGTAATAATACAAAAAATATTGCTTTGTGGTGTAACTATCACTTTGATCTGTCATTAGAAAGATAATGCGCAATCTTCGGTCATTATCATTAATCTGATAATAAGCATTGGTATACTATTGGTATTATAATTTATCATTGAGCTGAGATACAGCTATCAACATCTAGTTACTCAAGATAAAATAACATAATAATAATATTTGGCTTATCCGATGGAAGCCCTCCTTTTTGTTAATGGATGTTATTTATAAAAGCAGTTTACATGAATTTTTACTGTATTCGAAGTAAAATGTTTAAAAACAGTTTTGCTATATTTTGTTCCGTAGTTCCTCCATTCTTGTTATATTTCTCGCTATATTCGATAGATTCTGAGATTAATTTCGCTCTTCTGAAAATTAAACTACCCCGTATTTCTCCATGTCGTTGCAGTAGATGTAGTCTTAATTTTTTTCAACGCCCGATCTTAATGGTTATAGAATGTTTCGGTCATAAAAGGAATATATTTTATATCCCACCTATTGAAAATTAAAACTCTATAAAACGTTTACTCCATTAAAAAGCTATTATTTTCAACAGATTATTGGATGAAGAAAATAAATCGTAGTTTTAAAAACTAAAATACACGCTTCAATGGAAACAAACCTTCTTCTTCTTTCGCTCCCCCTATAGTGCCTTTCAGCGTAGGGGAGCGTCCAGCCAGGAGCCGAATCTTCCTGTCTCTTGCAAGGTTTTTAGCCTGTCGGAGATCTTTTTCTCTTTTTCTGCTGAGGCGTTCGATGTACTCGAGATGGCATCCTCGAGGTCTTTTTCCATCGGGCATGTAGTCCACATCTTGAGAGGGTCCCGGTCATCATTCATCCTGACCACATGGCCAAACCATTTCCGTTGTCGGATTTCCAGGAGGTCTTTTAGTGGGGCAATCTGCAGTTTCTGACGAATCCTCTCGTAGCGAACACAGTCTCAATTCACTCTTCGCAAGTATCTCATTTCTGACGCGGTAACTCTGCTTTCCTGTCTCTCCATCAATACCCAGGTTTCCACTCCATACAACAGTATCGGCAGGTACACTGACTTGAAGATGTGGAGTTTGACGTTCCTTCCTACCTCCCGCTTTCCTACAACAGTATTACAAATCTGGTAGTAGATTGTATTTGCCTTATTAATCCTATTGGATATTTCCGCGTCCAGCTTCCCAGACGTGTCTATTACTGTACCGAGATAAGTGAAGTCAGTCACTACTTCCATTTCCACTTCATCGCAGTATATGTGAATTTCTTCCTGCTGCCTTCACTTTTGCAGGATCTTACTTTTGTTGACATTCCTTTTTGTCGGAGCTCTTCACACCATTCCGTCACCGCTTTCCGACCGAGTCAGCAATCAGCACTGCATCGTCCGCATAGAGAAGAAACTGGAGTACAACCGGATATAGACTTCTTCGCCATAGAAATGTTCTCTCAGTTCTTCTCCTACAGATGGATACCACCTCATCCATGAACAGGAGGAACAACAAAGGGCTCGAAACTGTCTCCTTGTTTGATCCCTCTTGCTATACCAAAATGGCGTGACTCCAATCCATTAAGCCTAATGATTCCTGTAGGCTTCTGTTGAGTAGATTTTATCGCCTCTACCAAATTCCATGGTATGTTCTTGTTTCTGAGGGCAGCCCATATCTCTTCTCTTGGGACTGATTTTTTTTTGTTCATCACTCTATTTTTATTATAAACTTGTTGAAAATTATTTTATAGTTTTCAGTTATATTTTCTATTGAAGCGTATTTTTAATTTCTTTGAGCTGTTATTTATATGCCAAGAGGGCGGGAGTGAACAGCTGGATAACAACGACTACCATGGCGATTATTGTTGGAGGAGGCTAGGACACGCTTGCGGGTTGTAGCGCCGAAATAGCGATAATGATAATTAGTTATATATATTTTTTTATTGCATTTATGAAACTTATGAAAGATTTATGGAATTAAAAGGCCATAATTTTCAACTGAGGACTGGATATAAAAAAAAGGCACCTCACTCGGATATAAATAAATCGATATTAATCTAATTGATGGCGGAAGATACGGTAAAGTTTTCCGCCCTTCCCTTCGAACCGCTGGTTCTTCTTTGATGAAGAAGTTGCAGCCACCTCGGGCTAAAAGATATAACTCGATAATTCAAGAAATCTCGGGCGCGGGCGAGGGGAGGGCGAGGGATGGCGAATCAAAAAAATTAAGGGAACTTTTAATTGAGAAGTCGGCTTCTTCATGAAGGGCTCAATTTTTTTTTCTTCATCCTCCCCTTTTTTATTGTAATGGAAAACCCCTAAATGGATTCCTCTCTTTATTAAAAGCACTCCTAGGGGCTGATTGTTTACCGAGAGGACCGCGGCCAACTCCTTCAGGAAATGTTTTATAAAACTCAAAGGAGGGCAATAAATCCTAAGGATTGTCCCTGTTTGCAGAAGTATCCGCCAGGAAGGGATAATGAAGGAAAGGAGTAAGCCAGTATGTGGCCATTTACGCATGCCACTGGTATTAAGGGCTGAAGTTATCACCATCAGTCAAAAGCTCTGTAAAATTATACTACTTATGATAAAATGCTTAGTCAATTGTGTTAACAGGTTGGATAGGATTTTTGCATTCTATTCATATCGCACTAGTATTTCATAAGTCATGCAAATGACTATACCTACCCTTTTGGAAAAAAGGGGAACAACGATCAGTGAGCTTGATGAAATAGCAATATAGTGACACAGCTTTAAGAGTGACACAAAAGCCTTTTGGCTAAAAACCTCTGAAGCTAAGTCGATTCAATTTTGATGAGTGATAGAGAGATACCCCATTCTTTAATGGTCATAAGTTACTACCGAAAAAATGCTGATTTTTGAGTTGTCACTTTAAAAATACTATTACGATATGTTAACTAGGTAAAAATGCCACAAACTTATTTCCTCCTATATCTGTTTCACTAATATAACCAAAATTAGGAAAATTCATAAAAACCCCAAAACATTTCATATTTATATTGTGAGTAATAGACATTTAATCGAAATTGTCTATAACTTTTAGGAACGCGAGCTAAATATAAATTAAGGAGAACGTAAAATTTATTATAAATTTACTTTACAGCGGGCCTTACTTTACTTTATAAATGGAGTAAAAAATCCTTAATTAGACGTAAAATGGAGGTGCCGAGCCTCTGCGATGTCAAGTACTAGTTGAATAATCTAAGCCCTATCCTAATTATATCTGGAAGGGCAAAATTTAGGAATATCACCGTAGCATCGTCCAATTAGCCACAGGAGTATAAAAAAAAACTGTACCACTACAACCCAAGTCTTGGGTGACTTACGTAGTTGACACTGAACTTTTTTAAACAACGGTTGTGCATGGAGGTTGTTTCTCCTAGATCACGTTCGACCGCCAGCTTTATAGGGGCTGTGAGAGCTTCAGTAGGTCCTGGAGGATCCCGGAGGTTCTATCCCTCAAAATCTGCCGCAACCTGATTTGAACCCGGGAACTTCGGCATGGCAACTCAACGCTCTACCACTGATCCACTCCGCTCCCATAACAGCATAAAGTGATGTTTAATAAATTGACAACAAACTTGTTTGCCGATGTGTCTGTTTCAATGAAATTACCAGAATCAACAAAATGCACTAGATCCCAAAATGTTTCAAATACCTAAAATATGCCTAACTGATTTTTTTGTTTGTTTAATTTACAATTTTACAGGTAATATATAAATATATATATATATATATATATATATATATATATATATATATATATATATATATGAATTTATGTGTAACGCAAGCTTAATATTAGTGAAATAGGAAACAAACGAATTTAAATGTCGATTTATTAGTGAAATTATAATTTAAAAAAACAACAAATACTTATTTACATTCGATGAGCGACTCAGTGGTAGAGTTGCCGTGCCCGGGGTTCAACTCTAGCTTTCGTGGCAGATTTTATTTAATATGTTAAAGATAGGTAGATTTCTGGGGCTTACTCAGCCTCTAAAATGGGTACTCAAATTAGGCTGAAAAATCTATCGGTTGAGTGTGATCAAGGACAAAGCCCCTCCCTTCAGAACCGTTGTCCATGAAACATTTCTGTCTCTACCATGCATTGATCCCAAAGTTCTTCATAAGTTGTAGTGGTACAGAAAAAAAAAATTAACAAAGTCGCAGTTAACAAAATAAATATTGTGTCTGCCACTGACGGTCTTTTACTCAGAAACGAGAGAAGAGACAGTAATAGCACTGTACTGAGCTACCTACACCTCGTTCTTCATTTAATAATTAACATTAACTAGCGGTACTCACCCAGATTTATTGGAAACCATCTAGATTGTCCTTTAATTTTTTTGGCATTTGTTTTATTGAAAAATAAGCAAAGTGATGTGATGAGGGTATCTGTATTATGGATGGTACGATTTCGTTGTAATCTCGTCTGTGCATTCTCCGACTCTATAAAACATCGTAAGCAATATCCTTCATGTCCTGTCGGAACTGAGGCTTCCCGCGGACCGAACCCAATCCCATCTCCTCCTGGAGGAAGCGGGGGTCGGGAACGAATCAGGGAACTGGAAGAGGGGAGGTTAGAAGAGTTTCATTTTTTTTTCCACGGCCTAAAACTGAAACAAAACGGAGGCATTCGTTGTCGGCTAATGCGGCGATTAATAGAAGAGGGAACAAAACGAGCCGCCCGCGGAAGGTACTCAACAATTAGCAAGCTCTCGTTGACCCAGATCTGTGCTGAGACCTGTCTCGGTTTCTTATCGCTTTCTGATGCAACCGGGGGGAGTTTTCTGATTAAGCCTGACCGATCATATAGTTTTTTTTATTATAATAATTACAATAATGTATAGAACCATAGTTAATTCAATCGCACAAAATGAGATATTTTTATCTTTTTTAGTAAATTAAAATTTTCCCTACTCCTTTTGAGGGGAACTGTTAGGGTTATTACTTCAGGTTACCAGGATTTTAACTTCGTTAAATACCATTTTAAACATTTAACGAAATTTTAAATCGTCTGATTCAAACTAGTGACACCGCTGTAGTTGCTAACGAGCTCAGCCACTGCGGCCTTTAAGTACACTCAATTTAAATCTTCTTCTACTTTTAAACCATGAAAGTTGTTCTTCTATGATACTATTACTATCCACCCAACTGTACTGGGACGGTAACCCCTTGTCCAGCAATACTGACAGGTCATCATTTCACCCATAACCTTACACGCTATTTCGAATTTTGCAAACAGCTTTACTTACTTGGCGACGTTCACGAAATCCTACATTGTATAACGAAATTCTACTTTTAAATCATTATACATCGTGTAATTCTTAATTTTCGAAAATCATAAGGATTAGATTTTTCCTATGAGGCATTTAGTATTCAAAACCAAAAAGAGGAAGATTGGATATCCGGGTCATCTAATGAACATGACAGATACTGACTACCACAACTACTCATCCAGAGGAAGTTAAGAGAGCAAAATATATCTTAAATTTATCTATAATTAATTTATCTTTAATCGGAAAAAGAAGACATTTTTTCCTCCGCAGCTTCCGACAGTGGTGTGGACTGACATAATTTTTTTTATATCTATAATAATTTTACATGCATATATATGTATATATATATATATATATATGTATATATATATATATATATATATATATATATATATATATATATATATTTGATGCCTCTAACTTTAGTGTACAACTGCTTTATTATACCTTTTTTTTTAGTTAATATTCGTGTAAATATATATATATATATATATATATATATATATATATATATATATATATATATATATATATATATATATTTACACGAATATTAACTAAAAAAAAAGGTATAATAAAGCAGTTGTACACTAAAGTTAGAGGCATCAAATATTTTAATAGAGTAGTCAAAAGTTAAAGTTTGGAATCGGAATTAATATATATGATAACTTATATAAGATAACTTATATTTTATTTTGTATATCCATAGCCAATGCGAGCCCGAGTCCTATAACTAAGTTTATAACCATAGGTGGATCCAGGGGGGCATGGGGGCGCATGCCCCAGACGGTTTTTTGTATATTGTGGAGAATCCATTACAGTAAATACTTATAGGCAAATCATGTGATGATAGTTGTTAAAATATATGAATAAAATAACAGAAATAGCATGAGTGAAACTATTGTTTAGATATTTTAATAAACCTTTGAAACCTTTCTATAAATATTACAAGTTTATTTCTAAGTTATTGTTGATTTTTTTGCCTGTCTGCTCGTTGTGCCTCCCCCCATAAAAAAATCCTGAATCCGCCCTTGTGTATAACTATATTTAAATTTACAACTACGTTAATTTTTTTGATCGGATGATTTTTCATGAACAATTCTGACACAAGCGAATGAAATAGAAGAAGTGATCAAAGCGAGAATCCAAAGCGGTTACAAGTCTCAAAAGAAAATTATGCAAAACCGAGTTATATCCCGGAACATGAAAGTAAGAATTTTTAATCGTAAGTCTATAATTTTTAAATGATGATAATATAAATAAAATAAAATAAACTATAATATGTTCACGTAGGCTTCCATGGTCGTTGATATTCTTCTTCCGGGATGGACCTTGTCATGTCGGAAAAAGAATATAAGAAGAATAAACTAAAATAGATTGTAAATATTTTTGTTGCATATAAAATAAGATTTCTCGACCCTATAAGCTTCCGGTAATGCTGGAAACTATTGGGATAAGGAGGTGATAGCTCCTAGCTGTAAATTATTCATGCGGCTCAAGTTATTCCCGCCAAAACATCGTAATCCCGGCGTTTTAGACCCAAATGGCTCCAAGTAAATCATCCGACCTTATCATCCTAAAGAGCATTTACTCAATGCCATTTGAATATTTTGTTACTTTTCTATGCTCTCATTTTCTTAAATAGTAAATAAAGTATTCAGCGCATGTATGAGGGCGTTCTAAAAAATATATATATTTAATTTGCATTATTATCATTAGACCTAAAAATCACATGCGTTTCTTCTAGAACACAAAATCGGGTTGTTCAACAGATTACTACCCTAGTTTTCTAAATTACGTGAAATTCGAGAATTTGTTTTGTGGGGTCACTAAGAAATAAATATCAATTCTTCCAGTAAGTACTCAAATCGGTCCCGCTTTTTACCGATGTATATGTCTCTGTGCTGTCGCAACACCCTCGGCTTTGGAGCCGTTTCAAATTACTTTAGCTTATTAATAAATCATTCTCAAACGCTTTGTCCTTATATCCATTTATATAAGCACTAATGGGGCTTGAAATAAATAAAAATAAGATCCAGTACATGTATTCATCTCGTTGACTTTAGTAGATCGTTGGTAAATAGGGGTTATAACTATAAGGAGTAGAGAAGTTAAAATATAATGGCACAATTCTGACACAAACGAATGAAATAGAAGAAGTGATCAAAGCGAGAATCCAAAGCGGTTACAGGTCTCAAAAGAAAATTATTCAGAACCGAGTTATATTCCGGAACATGAAAGTGAGAGTTTTTACTCGTAAGACTATAATCCGACCAGTGGTAATGTATCTTGGCGAGGCGTAGGCTCTTACTAAGCAGCGGGAAAGACTTCTGAACGCACAGGAGAGAAAGATACGAAGAAAAAAATGGCCCAACCATGGAGGATTGGTATCCTCCGAATAAAATAGATTCCGAATAAAAGCAAACAAGGAACTTAAAAGAGACCTGTATGAGGACCCAGACTTAGTCTCCTGTATCAAAAAAGGAAGAATAAGAACGCTGGAACTAGTACAACAAATAGGTCTAAGAAGAACGCCAAAAGAAATAATGGAATGAAACCCGCAGAACAAGAGGAGAAGAGGTAGACCTAGACTACGATGGCTGGAGAATGTCGACTCAAGGTAGTGACTGCATGTTAGGATTGTGCTTAATGGAGGAGGGTTGTCGATAGGGCCAGGGTCCATCAAAGTTCCTTCGAATCAGAATTAGATATTTTTCGAAAACATAAAACACATGTAAGTGTAAAATCTGTTTTTTTTTTGTAAATATATGCATATGATAAATAAGGTGTGTTTGGTGCGATGTTGAACCGTATAAAATTCAAACCAGCCATTTACTATTGCGTGTGGAATTATTTATATCGCAGCAAGAAGATTCTTTATGAGCAGACTAACCCCGACATATCTTGATCTTTATTAGTCGGAAGCAGATGTTATTAAGACGTTGCTCAACGCGAGCGTATCAAAGCAAGAAATGAGACCCTTTTGATGTTCCTTATTTAAGTGATTTAGGAGCAAGGTGGCCAGCCCCTAATCGGATGAGCCAGCTCAACAGGTGTTTCTTCTTCTCATCCTCTCTCACGTCTATACTCCCTGGTCCATATCCTCTCATCCCGGGCTATATATGTCTTATTTATCAGAGGAAATAGATATGGGATTTAGTGGATATCCAGGAGATCTCTCCGGGTAATACCTTGCACGCAACTTGATTGTTTGCCTTTCTTCTCGTTTGTACGATTTAAGATAGCAGCACTTATTATTATTTTCGACTGGCGATGGTCAAACTTTTAGATCCATCGGACTAAGTATTTATAATTATTTGTTATCATGAAAATTAATAATTCCATACATAAATGATTATGAATATCAAAAAGAATCAGTTTTTCTATGCTTACGCAATGGTTGGCAATTTTCATAATGGAAGATGATTTCTTGAGTATTTTCCGTATATGTTTTTTGTGTTTGTTCCCAATTTAAATACATACATGTGTACGATCTACCTCATCATTATATAAAAACGAAGTTGAAAGTTAAAATGTTTTAACTTTAAAATTTGTAAAAAAGGTTGTTTTTAAAAGTCGTTATGCATTAAATATAATAATGATTACTTCCAGTATAAAGACAAATATCATGCGATAATTTCATAAAAAATAAATATTCATTTATAGGTTAAATAACCTTGGGGTGTTGAAGTCAGAATTATGTAATTTGATCTTATCCATAGCATGTAGTTGAATCCTGGGTTTAATACCTCGAGCATCAAAATGTTGATCTCATTTAGATCTTAACGATATCTTTGTTGTATATTCCATAATGGGACTGTTGGAATGACGACAAAATTAAAAATTAAATTAAACACCAAGAGGCTTAAAATAGAATAGGGTATATTACTCCAACTGTCAATTCTTACTATTAAAATTTTGAAAGTATATATTCGGAAATACTTGGTAACTTAAACGCAACAGATTATGGTAGTAGAACTTCAAATATATTATTTTTTTTTATAAAAGTATTTAGTGAAGCCATTATTAAGATGGAAGCATTAATGAGGAGAAGGTTGAGTAATCTGTACCTACTGTTTTCCAAATCAAAAAAAATAAATAGATGATATTTTTGAGTAGGTAATTTTGCCACTGTTGGTTCTTTGACAATAACGCTTTATATTTATTCGTTATCAATGCATTCTTTCATTTTGAAAATATTTCGCTCTGCCTTTGATTTCACATCTGACTATTTTTGAGTATTTATTTGATATTATTATTAATATTATATTTATTAATATATTATTATTAATTTGATATTTGGATCAGAATAACATTCTTCTTCAAGCGCCATTTTTCCCTTTTGTTGGCAATTATATAGGCGAATTAATCATTTGACAAGGCCGAGTTTAGTAATTAATTGATAGAATAGTTATCTATAGTATCTTATGTTATATATAATTTTAAAAAACTAATCTCAAGGTGCGTATAAATTGAAATTTATTAATTGTTAAAGATGCTAGGTATTGGTCCTACTTGGGCTAGGACGATTACACCCTACATGACTGCCTCAGAGATGCCAGGTACCAGGGTACTGGCGCTGGGAGGCTGCCCTCAAGGGAGTTGTCAGACGTCTTAATCCTGTTTCCATATTCAGGATAATCCCTGAGAAAATCCTGATGGATTCCCCTCTCCCGGAGTAAAAAATTCCTTTAGGGCCTAATTGTGTGAGCTAGCGAACCAGGAACCTAAATTGAAAGGAACGGAAGCAGGCTCAGATCTGGGAGGGACGTGATCAGGAATGAGAACGCCCGCTCGGGGCTGGGGTTAAAAATTAGCTCCGCTCCCGTGGAAAAAAAGGATGAAATTAATAACGCTTAAGTCCTCAAAGGAAACCTTACGGGAATACTTCCTTGGGATAAAAAAAACGGCGCAAAACCTGATAAAGGTGTAGTATAAAAAATAAGAAGATGCCTCAGAGCCATGTATAAACACAAAGTTGGATTTAAAACTTTGAGAAAATGAAGTCGTACTCCGTGAGTGAGTCAGTCGTACTCCGGAACGTCAGTCCAAGACAGTGCCAATCGAATCCGACTTATCGATTTTTTGAATGGATTGAGTTAGTTCTGGCTTAATATATTCTGAAGAGAAGTATTTTTACAAATATATATATATATATATATATATATAAATTTGTAATTTCGAATCATAAGTTTTGAATAAAGGACCAAATAAAGAAATAAAAATTTAATCAGAATAGTCTTATGATTCTTATTAATCCAAATGGGACAAATTGCACCGTTTATTTATGTTGTTGTAATAAAATTGAATCTCATCACACCTCAACAGTATGACATTCCTTCATAACATCCAAGGAAAATAAAATAACTGAAAAGGTATTGTATTAGTATTTATAAAACAGGTAATCAAAATAAAATACAAATTAATAAATGAATAAAAAAAGTCATAAAGATGAATAAAAACAGTATGTATGAAAGTTATAGGAAACAGGAGAAAGCAGAAACAAAGATACTTAGAATATGGCGATTATAATAAAAAAAAAATCAACAAATAAATAAAACATAAAAGTCAATACAGTAATTATCATTATTGCTTTTTAAGGCACATTTTTTGTTTTTACGGTATGCGTATTAGTTTATTTCCTGTCCAATAAATCAAACCGAACACATTAGAATTTTGCAGATTGAAACATACATTTGTTTAAAATAGTGAATAGTGAAACTATTATTATGACGGAAGCATTAAGGAGGGTGGGTTACGAAATATTCTTGTACTTTAAGAAAGAACAATATTTTCAGAATCGATAATTTTACCACTGTTGGATAATTTACCTGTACCTCTTCGATACAAGCACTTATTTCTATTCATTACCGATATTAAACTTCATTTTTGAAAATATTTTACTTGTACCCCTGTTTGTTTGTTTATTTAACGTCATTTTGTGCTGCTATGGCTAATCGGAAGATGCTTCAGTAGGAGTTCTAAATTTCGCCTATTCAGGTTTAATTTTTAACGAGTACCTGACCCCCATTTAACGGCCCTGCCGGAGGACGGCATAACCAAGGATTTTTTACTCCCGTTAAAAAATCCTAGCACCATCTGCCGGACTACGAACCCGCGATCTTTGGCTTAGAAGGTTGTTATGCTAACCACTAGACCACAGGTCGGTCGCACTTGTACCCTTTTTTTGATTTCTCACTACAATTTTGCTTTTTTAAGGTATTCTTTTGTTTTTCATTGTATATTGATTGGTCATTTATCGCCCAAGAATTTTATATAGGATGCATTACAATATTCCTTCCCTAGATCCAGAGTTTGTAAAAATACTATCTGCTCAATACTGCAGTCCTATAAACTTTTTGTTCAGTCCTACAACTGAGCCTAGCCCCGAAGATAAATTATAGAGTGGGTTCCAATTTTTAAATTGTTTTCTTATTGTTATTTATATAAAGCTATGGATTATGTTATTAACAAAATGAAATCCACGGCTATATTATAATCGAAACCTTTTCCAACAATTGCAGACCAATTTCTTCATTTCCCGTGGGATAATTTACAAATCCTGACAACTTTCGGTACTAGAGTCTGCAACCTTTACAGAACCTGGGCGTGGAAAATGCTTGAATAAATTCTAGATCACGAATGAGAACCTTAACAATATATTTTCTTAATCTAATTACAAATTTCCTTTTTTTTTTATTACATTAAGCAATACTCGAAAGGCTCCTGAATACAATTAACTCAGCTGGAAAAATGTTGATTTAACCAAACGATAAATCTATCGGAACTGCAAATACAGTTATGAATTTTCAAGTTTAAAGTTCAGTCATGTTTTCACAAAAGAGGAATGCACTTAGGAACAAATAGAGTGGTAGGTTTCTGTTCTCATCTCGATTGTGATATCAAATTCAAAATGTCGAACTAGGCTGATTTTGTTAATATTTTCCTCCTCCTACCAATGGTCAATCGTAAAATTATTCTCCAAATTTGTCGATACCCCAAAGGCAGATTTAAGAGTTGGCTATTCTATTAGTGGAATGGACAGAAATTACTTGTACATTTACTGATGTTCGTGCAAGTAACTTCGTGGAGTATCCGTCGCTCATTTTTAAATTATGTTACAACGACAAACTGCTCGCAAAACTTAATAGTCCCAAAGACGAGTCGGCGACAGTAATACAGTGTAATAAATAAGTTGAACCATTAGTTATAGATGATAGAGCTATTAGAGAGCTCCTAAATGAAGCCGGTGCTCGAGAACTAAGCTGGCAGAGAGAAGAGACTAAGTCACCGTTATTAGAAGACAATGTAGGCTTCATGGCCGTGTAATCCATTTAAATAAGCTCTTTGTAGTGCATTAGTGCGCTAATCCTTTGTGAGTGCTGCTTCCCAATGAGCCCTTCAACGTCCTAAATTGTCTCCTCTTCTATGTCAACTCCATTCTGTCCTATTTAAATTGATGGAACAATTATTATAATCATTTGCACAAGTTCCATTTACACCAAACCTAACCTCATCTCTTTAGAAGAGAATGGGATTGTGTTATATATACAATTTAAATAGTAACAGCAAATCGAGAAGCTTCAATTATCCTAGAAATATTCTGAGACCTAATTTAGATGGTCATGGAAGAGCGCAGAGTTGCTGTGCAGATAAATTACTTCATCTGTTAACAGCTGGGAATGGACCCTTTGGGTTGTAGACCTCCCTACGGCTCACTCAGCCTCTGTAATTATGGAAACCCCGGCGATTGAGCGTGATCTCGGACAAATCACCTACCACTTATCAAAGACCCTTCTTCAGATGTAAACGGTACAATTTTTTTAATTTTTTTATTTAGATGGTAGACCAAACCATGCTATAAGATCCTACACCATAAAATAAGAAATTAATTTCAAAATAGATTATAACAATATAATAATTCACGGATATGGAGAGGTTATACCTAAACAAACGTATCAACAATTAAATAGGGAGATAGAAATGAATAGTTTTAAAATGTTTGGTTTGATAGAAATTTGTTGAAAAATGTTTTCAAATATAATTCCCAGGGTTTAAAACCACCAGTAAATTATAATCACTTTCTTCAACCAAATAACTTACTTGGTTTTATTTGTTTATGTATTAAATAAATTAAAAATTATTTTATATACGTCCATACCTATTTGTAAGCATACTTATAAATCAATATATCCCAACACATAAACGTAAACCCCACTTTTATTAATTAAAAGGGACTTCCTGGAATAATATAACAAATGAATAATAAAGAAATATTTTACCATTAACAGTACTAATTTGTATGGAAATAGGTTATTTATAGTCTGTTTAGTTTAACATGACATTCTAATATACGGATAGTTCTAAAATGTTTGGTTCCAGGCGCTGTGAATATACTATACCGCAAAGCTGACTAACTACACTACTCGTAATTTGCAGTATGAAATAGATCATTTGGGCGGAGAAAATTAACAAGCATTTTAATTATTTGATACTAGTGGACAAATATATAAATCAATCTGCAATGAATGCAGATAATTCAGTAGATAAATAAATTCTATTAAATTGTTATAAAAAAGCCATTAAGTGATTTATATTAAACTTTAAGTTGATTCCCGGGAATTATAATTTTCTTTTTTAATAAACTGAAAATAGGAAATAAATTATTCTTTTTTTTTTCTTTTTTTTTTTAAGTTTAGAAATAAAGAACCTTCAGTTTTCTCATCATCCTCTTAAAATGTGCGCAGTACAGTAAAAGAGATTCCTCTCCAACCTAATCCTAATCCAGATTAGAAATCTTCAAACTTATAGGGGCTAAGAAAAAAAAAAAAAAATTATTCATTTTTACTACAATTCAAAACAGATATCGTTATATGTTATACAGATAAACAGATATCGGTATCGTTATATATCGTTATATGAATCATTATATGTATATTGTTGTATGTTTCGTAAATATGATAACCATTATCAAAAAGAAGTTTTAAAACTTAGTAGCAGTTTTGATTTTTCAACGAAAAAAACCTAAAATGCTCGGCAATCGAACAAGCAATTAAATAATCATTAAAATACTTGACATCTTTTATGTATTGTTTAGTTGTGAACACTAGTAATTGCTTTTGAAATCATTTTTTCAAGGTTTTTCTATGAAATCATTCGTAATTATATTAATGCCTTTATAATTCATATGAAATATATTATTCAGTGAATTTATTTTTAATTGATAAACCAGGTGTTTACATTTATGTATTAGGATATACTGATTTATAAGTTTCCTTAGGTATGTTATAAATACTATTTCAGTTCGTTCATTTTTTTTTTATTAATATTATGTGAACTACAACAAAATGAAAAAAAAATGTATTGAAAAATTGATGTATTTACTATATATTTATATTATTATATGTATTTATAAATTAATTTAATATATGTATTATATGTCATTACATATATAATACATATATGTATTATATTGTATAATACATATAAAATATATGTATTATATTTGTAATTACATATATAATACATAAACATATACAATTAAACTTTGTTGGTTAAATAGTTGAAACAATTGCAATGTTTATAACGTAATAGTCGTTATAAATCCACTAATTCTGAGAGCTCCAAGTTGCCCTTGGAAGTTCAGTTGAAGTTATTGCCTGACGGTTATAAAGCCCTAAGTACAGGTAATAGGGCAGTAAGGGCCGATAATCTACTGGTTAATCAAGTTGGGTGTAACTATAAAATTAAAGTCGAGCTACTCTAGGTTTTTTGAAATTTTATTTATTTTATTAAAATAGATTCTTGATATAAAATTCACTGATCTAGATGATTTTGTCATGTGAGTTGTATTATCATGTTCAAAACTCCTTGTATTTTACTTTCTTATTTAATTATCTTTATTCCTTCATATTTTTGAATGAGAGTTAATAAGTGAGTACAATATAACTCAAAAATAGGCATTTTTGAGTTAAGCCTTCAGAAACAGTTGTATTGGGTGAATCTTTTTAATTCAGGAACGACATATGTCATATTCCTTTTCCTACATATATAGTCATTTTGAATTGTATCATTTTTGAGCTTGAAGTTTTTCGGGGATAATGGCATGAGTTAAAATCAAAAAAGTTTCAAGATTTTAAATATTGTCTAATGATTAATAAAGAATTTCAATACCACCAATACAATAGGAATGCTTTGCTTTACCAATATTCTAACTTTTTTAACTGACTTGGAACTTTCAAATACCTCAATTGCAAAATTAGGTTTTTTGAGTTACGACATTGTTCTTTTGAAGGAGCATTAAGTATTAGCATGTACTATTCGTGAACGATCACTATAATGGTTGAATAGTAACTGGTAATTTAATTTATTTTGAGTAAATAACTACTAGTTACATTTATAACGAGTAAAAGTAACTGCCACACCTAGAGCAAAAAAGAAGGATTTTTTCTTTCAAGGGATATTGAAATTTGTTGTGGATATTTTCGTTGCTTAGTCAATTTATTTATTTCCCCTTCCTAAAAACTATCGTTGGTAATAAACAACAAATAAAAAAGTAAGATAAGAGGTAGAAGAACGGTCCAAAATGGAGGCGGAGATAAGACAGTGGAGGTGGAGACTGCTTTGGATTCAGGGGAGAACGGAGGCCGGATTAAGGTGCCTCCAATAAAGCTGTGCCAATTTCTTCTCCAGTGGTATCCTTCTCCGCCGTGCATAGTAATCACCACCAGTCTCCACGTTTTCTTCTACCTTCCATTTACCTGTCCTCCATCCTGACTCTTCCTATGTCGGCCAAATATCAGGCCTCCCAGTCCTCTTTCAGAGGGAACGCACCCATCCTTTTTACATTTATATATATTTTCTGATGTTTCAGCCTTTTTCGAAAGAAGTTTTAAAATATATTTGTTTAATATTAAGTAAATAACAAGTTCTGTCGTCCTCTATCCGAGAAAAGACTTCAATTTTTAATTTAATTATATATAATTTATATAATATAATATATAATTAATTTTTTTTAAATAAAAAAAACAACACATAAACGCAAAATAGTCAAACAAACAGGACTGTAACATTATTTCAATAATTAAAGAATAAAAGAAAAAAAAATCATGGTGTAAACAACAAAAAAGCATAAAGAAGAATGCATTGATTCTTGAATTAACTAACGAAAAAAGGTATGAAGTAAATTTTTGAAATTTGGAGTTGTCAGCTTTTGTTCTTGAACGCCTCATATATATATTTATTCATTTATTATTAAAAATTATTTAATAATTTAAAAATTATGTAATCGTCAACTATTTTTACATTTGATCGAAAAACAATAACTATAATAAAGTGTTATTTTTAAAATATGTATGTTTTTATGTTTCTTTCCACATATTTAATTTTTAACAAAAATAAAACACGTTTCAAAATTCGTCATTGTTAAGAAATTTTTATAACTTAAGGTATCATTGTTTAATTATTCTTTTGCATTTTAGATTAAGCTGAATATATTATAATGAATAGCCCCTACCATTCAATTCCAACTAAAATTTATCTGCTTTGTTCCATTGTTCTGTTAGATATGTTATTGTTATTTTTATATAAACAATTATTATTATTATTTGAATTTAAATGTAAATGTTTGAATGGATAATTCTAAGAACAGCCTAAAATGGTCAGGGGTGTACGCCATATAAGGTTTAGGACATCTTCAGGGCTGAGATATAAGAAACAGAAAAAACGGTTTGTCATACCATTTTACACTATTACTAGTATTTGCATTATTAAATCAATATATAAGTTTTTATGAATGGTATTTTGGTATTCGTTCACAAAATACTTAGACATTATATTTATATTTCATTTACTTTATAAAATTCATAAATATTTTCTTCCAAGTAATTAGTAGAAATCAGCCATCACAATTCATGACTAGATGATTCTCCATAGCTATATACTTTTTTTCAATTAATATCTGAAAGTTCATATGGTTTCCTTCTCCTTTTCGACCACTGAATATTCTTTCAAGGCGTTGAGTATTCTGTTAGGCAAGTCAATAACTAGCCTTTGTCAGTCCGTTAACGTTCTGACGAAATTGGTTTCTTGCTCGTCTAGTTCCGAAGGCAGTTTCCCCCCGACCGGAATAAAAATGCTGCGTATTCTTGAGGAAACTGACCCAGTGTGGTACTCCCCTTCGGAGGAACCGCGGTATGTAAATAACAATAAAGACGATGCCGGGAGCTAAGGCACTGACCAAGGGACGTGCCCTCGTAAACTTTGGGCTTTAGGGCACCCATGGGCCGGCCCATGATTGGGTCCGACCCCATGGGTGCAGTAAACAGAAGGATATCCTTCGGAGGCAATCCCTCCGGGGGATCTCTCCCTTTGAGCCGTACTCAATCTTATTCTTCGCTCGTGGCAACTCCTTCGGTAATAAGAAATAACTCATTCTTCGAGCAATATCTGTTAGTAGGAAGATGTTTTATAGTCTATTCCGACGTCACTAAGTCATTTTTTATCAGTATGTGACATCCAGTACTGCAGGAAATTCATTTCCCCGGTGAATCTACTCGGGATCGGGCTCCGAAATTACTTTTTTCAGTTTGTGATTCCTATTCTATCACAATATGTCGAATAATATACAGGCAGAAACTTTAATTTAGTATGCCACTCCATTAAACATAAAAATCAATATATATGAGGTATACACAGACGTTAGGTATACATAGGGTTATGCTGTTTATATAAACCGAAGGAGATCCTTTTTTAATATTGGAAATATTTTTTAAAAATACAGGAGGAGGAAGGATAAAGAAGGAGCAATAATAAGAAGACTCGAACTCCATTGTTCTTGGAAGGGATTGGAAGCACCGACAATTACCTCCATGTTGGAAACAATAGAAGAGCTCCCAAGGTATTAGGTGTTT
This sequence comes from Arma custos, assembly GCA_037127475.1. Taxonomy (NCBI): domain Eukaryota; kingdom Metazoa; phylum Arthropoda; class Insecta; order Hemiptera; family Pentatomidae; genus Arma; species Arma custos. The sequence continues at coordinate 104,399,312 of CM073760.1, read as the reverse complement.
CATTTCTGCTCTGTTCTTATGTTCTTTTTTTCTCTTCCTTTTCGTTTTCCAAATATTCATTTCTGTTTTGATCCATCCATGGGATCAATCGTGAAAGCCTACGCACCTTTGCGGTGAAGAACGAAACTGAGCAAAGTAGAAGGTTATTATTGTTGTTTGATTTTAAAAGCAAAACACTGCTAATGGTAACTGTAGCTCGCACAGTTATACAATAACTGTACACACTTAAAACATATGCATATACATACTTAAATTTATACTTATCTCATACTATTGTATATCTTTCATTCCAGTTATTTGAAGTACTGTTATTACACAGTTGTAAATATTAATGAAATAAAGAAATTTAAAAAAAAAATTATTAAACTTCGTTACTATAATAATATACACGTAGTTATACTCATATTTTATTCATGTTTATTCTTCTTGTCAGCTGGTCAAAAGATACAAATATATAGATAGATAAATTGTAAGTCAGATATTAATATGCCCAAAACAAATTATGTCTTGATATTTTTAATAAAGTTTGAGGTACTATTGCTTTATTGTTTGTTATCTTCCAATGCCTTAAAAACCTCCCTAGGCATGCAACATCTTTCCATCACTTCCGCCCTAGGATGATCCTCAAAGATCCTAGGATGATCCTTTAAGTGTCACCTTACACTGTGAATAAGGTGAAAGGTAATTTTTGAGAAAACCCAATTTTTCCTTATTGTTTTAACTGTAATTCATGAAAAAAAAGACCATAAAATACATAAATTTGCCAAGAATTTTTTTTATAAAATTAATTCTGCCCTGATGAATTGAAAGATCCTTAATCTAAAATAACTTTCTAAAACATTTTCCTATTATTACCGGATGCATCTAACAAAAATATATCTTTGCAGTTATGGAATTTCTAAAACCATTTTTTTTTTCTAATCATTGATTTTTAGTAATTTCCAATGTTAAAGGAGTAATTTTGGATTCGGTTACAATCCCAAAATATATTTCAAAAATTGTTTGAGTTAAATAGAATATCCAACTATACTCTAAATGGATACATAAGGAAACAGAGAATAACATCCATTTTTTTTTTACATATTTTGAATAAAATTCAGTCATTTTAATTTATATCTCATAGAGAGTTGTGGTAAAGAACTAAAAAATGCAACCACTGGTCGAAAATGAATTTAAAATGTTAAGAATAAATTTTTAGAAAACTTTTTTGTTATTTATTTATAAAGTTTAAATTTCACGATAGTCAATAGCAATATCCAAACGCTCAGGGATAAGGCGTATATGGGATAAAATGTTCCCATTTTTTCCGGGTTTGCCACCTGCTGCTACAAATGCTTACTTACTGTTCATTCTTTTAGCAGCCTTGGACTAATCATTGGGTATATTTTGGGAAAGGGAAACCTGGCAAAGAGGGTGATCTTTTACAACCCTTGGACTAAAAACAGAACCTTCTTACCAATTGATCAACCTTAGGATACCTTACGGGAATCTGTATATCCTTGAAACTACGATTCCAAATCGTCTCTTCCGGCTAGATCACCATTAACCGAAAACCACTGTTTCCAAGGATTTTGTCTCTGTAAGTCAGTCACATTAATCTCTACTTAAAGAATGGTTTTAATCCGATATATTGAATGAAATTTCAGAACCTAAATATAGATCAGATATCAAATTATCTGCCAACTAATCGGAGAAGATTAGACGAGACCTTTCAGTGTTGAGGAAGAATATGATTAAAACAGAAGGAAGAAGACTTTAATTGCTTAATCAATTAAGAGGAAACAGGGCGAGAAAGGGGGTAATTGGCCGATAAAATTTCATCACTGACAACAAACAAGGGAGAGATTGGGCCAGGGGAAAAGCCACTATCTCCAATAAACGCGATCTAACTGAATGCTCTGCTCTGATTGGGCCGGCTAACCCAATCAAGCTAGTTGTAGAGCACGTTCCAGCCAATCACGTAGCTCCGTAGAGAATTACCTGAGGGGTCCCGTTCCAGAGCGATTTAGTTATTTAGTTTATTTTTATCCTATTGGTCGGGATCGTGCTGGTTCCCAAGATGGGCTACTTACTCTGCCTCTGCTCCAACAGTCCGGAGAAAGTTGCAATTCATGGGGAGCAACTTTAGCAGGCGGTGTGAGCAACCACGTATCACTCAATAAAGGGAGATTCAATTTTCTGATCAAATTTCGTTTTAAAAGTCTTATAATTCAATCCTACTTCATTTCAACAAAAGATACATAGATTGAAGTCAAAACTATTTTATTCATAACATGCATGCGAACTCTTAAAGAAAGACAGGGATGATGATCTTCTAAAATAAAAAAGCCTTGCACCCTACAATTCATGAAAAGCCTGTACAAGGATTATATCTTTTGAATGGCTGAAAGCAAATTAAATTTAACAATTAACAAATATTATGAATTTTAGTTATAATTTTACAATAGATATATTAGGTATCATTTGATATTGGGGTGTAACAAGTACCAAATAATACCAATTCTATCTCATAAAATATTTACGTTAATTATAAGAGGGCCGGATTAATCCTAAATGACGTGGAAGGAGCGCATTGGCTCAGTTGTAGAGCGAAGCAGTGCCAGATTTTATTTAATTTGTTAGCTGCCGGGCATGGATCCTATGGGTTCCAGGACCCTCCTGGAGCTCATCCCAGCATAATCTAGGACAGATCAACTCCACCCACAACCGTTATCCAAGAAATATTACATTATCTACCACTACTGAGCCCAAGACTCTTCATGAGTTGAAGTGATACAGTTTTTTTTATCTTAAATAAATAAGCCAAGGAATCATCATACTATTCATGCGGTTTGAGATAGAAGCATTCAAATATTGTTTTACATATAAATAAATTAATATAAAACAGTGTACTTTATCAGCTTTATGTAGATTCCAAAAAGGCTTAGGATCCATTGCTTCTCCCGAAGTTTCGTAAACAGTGAAGGAAACAATTAGTAAAGAATACAACAAGCTGCTGATTAGGAACTGTTAGATAAACAATCCATTCGAATAAACTTTACAATACTTGACTCAGGAAATAAATATGAAAAAAAACAATTATATAATATGTAGTAAAAACGGTTTTATGATTTTAGTGGGATATAGATAAATAAAAGAATTCGTCTGTATGAATAAGGAAGTGTGTGGGATATACCGTGGGGATATAGAACGGACACGAAATCGTGGAGCATGCACCAGTTATATGGTTAATCCGTGTATAATCGAAATAACACCATTCTGGGAGTTGGGGCATGTTGGATGTTTTTTATAACTAAAGATAAAAAGCTAAGTAAGCGACGAACCAACGAGTAAAACTCGGGTAGGAGGATTGTGTTAAGTCTGATCTTGCGGTAATGGTTATTGACAGTGATAGGTGTAAGGAAGTACGTAGGCGACGATAGCAAGGAGTGATGGTTCTTTATCTCTCTCTCTCTCTCTCTCTCTCTCTCTCTCTCTCTCTCTCTCTCTCTCTCTCTCTCTCTCTCTCTCTCTCTCTCTCTCTCTCTCTCTCACTCCCTCTATGACAGACAGACACACACACACACACACACACAAACACAAACACACAGACAGACACACACATACTTACACTCACTCTCTCTCATACATCGACTATTTCTTCCCTACCACGACTGAAGACAAAGGATAGGCTGAACACTTAGCCTCTGTTGGTTTTGGCTCCTGGACCAGAGTGCCACTCCTGTTTTCGCACTGATGAGCCCGTAATGGCGACGATTTGTCCTCTCTATTCCTGAACGAGGCGTTCACGGGAGAGCTGGGAGGCAGCCGGCCGTATGATCCGGAGTCAGCTGTTATTTTTGGCGGGGGCGGGAAATAGAATGATCCTCGGACAGCTGCCAGGTGGTTTGTCGCCGGCTCCATGTCAGACACGCTAAAGAGACTCTCAGCGATTTCGGATATTTATCACCTAGCGCTGTATTCTTGCCAAGCCTTGCAGTAACGTTACTGTTTTATGTGAAAGTTGGTTTTTAAAAGGCAATCATTGTTATGTAAATTTTCCAATGATAGTTTTAACATTTAATATCTTCTTTCGATTTGTCATCGAAAGTCTCAACTATTTTAAATTTCAAATTAAATTTCACTACACAAGCTGACAACTTTGAGAATTTCGAACATAGTCGTATAATTTTAGTAGAAATTATTTTTTTAAAGAAATAAATCATTCTTGACTTCTATATGTGTATTACAATCTCACTCGAAATTGTAATGATTGATTAAATATCAAAGGACCAAAAGTGATGTAGAAAGAAAGGTATTTATGTATATTAGAGATGTGTTTACAGCTACTAACAAATAATACTATAATACTAATAAATATGTAGTACCATTTCATGTTTCTGTTAGCACTTGTGAATCTCTGTACGAAATAAATTTATCACCATCCATAACATCTTACAAAAGATGTTTTTTTGGTGAAGCTACGGAAAGAGATTAATATCAACTTATTTCGTATTAAGTATTGATATGCATGCAATTATGGAAGGCACTGGTTTCCTGGTGTCACAAATAGCTTTGTCGAAGGCTTATCGATCTTGAGTATCCGGAACAGTCTGGTTATTTCTGCCATTTATATGTCACCGTCATTTAGCAGGAAAAAAATTTAATTTTCATTGATTTCATTTGTTGGAGATCTCAAGGAGCAACTTTTATTCGATTAAATGTTTCTTTTATAAACTACGGGAGGATTGATAAGTATCAGAATGCTATGAATGCCTTTATTATTTGATATATAAAATAGCTCGAATACAATACAACTGGTGGTAACTCTTTACTAGAAATATCAGGACTAAAATATAGATGCAATCCCTAAAAATTCGACCTGCTATTCTTCGTTCTTTATACATTATATTTATATTTCTTTTACATTGTTATTTTACTAATAAAAAAAAATTGATATTAGAAAAGATACATAATAAGAAAAGATTGAGCCAGATTTTAGGTTTAGAAATTTAAAAACCAAATAGCTGAAATGTATAGGCTCCACAATAACACATTCGAAACCACAAAGGTCTAATTAATCACGCTTGAAGTTCTTCGTATATAAAACCGTGGTTAGGCCGGCGCTCTTATACCCTTAAATATTTCATAACATTAGATAAACAACTGGAAATATTTTAAATTATTTCATGAATGAAATCATGAAGAAAATAATGAAATAATGAATAATTTCAATAGGAAATCAATATTAATCAAAATGCTCTTAATTTTCCTTAACTTCCTTTTGACAGACTCAATTCATTTTTGTAAAATATTTATTTAAAATTTTTTTAACCTATTTTTCGAAAATAAACTAACTCTAGCATATGTCATACATCGTTTATTACTTGAATTACTTGAGCATTAGTTTTATTTTAAAGTTATGTGTTAGAATGTACATTTAACTTGAGCTCAAGTTCTATATAATGCCACAAATTTGTTCATTTTTTATAATACGTTCAGTGGAACCTATATATATGGCCACTTTTTTTTTTTTAATTCTTAGATATCTTAGATAATCTTTAGAAAAAGTCAAAGTATAATTATTTAAAGAAAATTGTATAATATTTCTTCTGGGGCAATACCACAACATAATAATTGGGCTAACGATTGTTGCTATAACATAAAAGTATAAAAACCTATAATATGAAAAAAACTCGTAACCATTAAATTGTTCAAATATTCTCAGAATCGTCCAAGTACCTTATTCAGATCATTGTTATTTTAGCACAATAGAATCATTTTAATTTTCAGGTTTACATTTGATGTGCTTAAAGTAAAAAAAAATTGGCACTGCCCCTTTTAATGAAAATTTTTCTTCAAGGTTGTAAATAGGTATTGTCTTTGAATTTTCGGAAAAGCTACTAAGATGAAGATGCCGTCTAATCGCCAAACATTTGTATGTGGTAATAACTACCTGATATATACAACAGTTTTGTACATGTAAACCTAATAATGACAATCATAAAATGTATAGAAGAAGCTACCCAAAACTTTTTTATGCCGTTACAATTAACTTAAATTGATAGTATTGTTTTGTTTAAGGGAGTTCTAATCCCGCTACTGCCAAATTTCATTTAATCTGCTAGCGACCGGAGATGGATCATATAGTTTATAGGACCTTCTGGGGATCACTCCAACGTGATCTAGGGCATACACAAAGTTGCCAAAGAAACAGTTCTGTTTCTACGATGTACTCAACCCTCCATACCTCCATCAGTGATAGTGTTACAGGTTTTTTTGGTATCAGATATGCTTTCGATATTAATTGAAATATGCTGACAATCCTTAGTTGAATCAACAGCAACTAAGACCAGTTTAATGTCGAATCAATTAAAAATTTGGAATGTACGTTTGATTGTAGCATAGGTTCTCAACCGTGTGACATGGTCGTCTTTGGTTTCTAAGTTAGTCATAATCACGTTGAAAATCAAACATAACGGGCCCATCCGTGTACTGAATCGAACCCGTACTACGGTACCCCGTCATTGTACCGAGGCCCTCTCAACACAAACACTCCTGGAGCACTCGAGTCCTGTTTGAACGAAATGACTCCAGTATTATCCGCTAGCTCTGGAGAAGTGGCCAAGTCATCAGAGGCTCCAGTACAAGTGTTATTAGAACCGGGTCAGTTGTCATCAATCCTTTCACACCGTCGGCTGCCTCTTTTATTTTCAAGGTTTGATCTACACGTGTTCCTTCACCAAGGCTTTGTTCTTACTTTCAGGCTTAAAGATTAAGCAACAATGGACGCCTACCCATTATGGAATCTATTTGTAAAAAAAATCTGTACCAAGAAATATGTTATAATAATTAAATAATTTTGTAACTCAACAGTTATACGGAATTTATATTACGAGGGTACCATATTGCTTCTTCAAAAGAACCACTGAACTAAAAATTTGGCATTTTCAATTTTTTTGTTAGAAGGTTTTTAACTCAGGAACGACCTATCTGATATTCTCCAGTCATATTTTTTTGTTGTATCATGTGTATTTCTATGCGAATAATGACACAAGTTAAAATTGTAAAAATTCAAGCTTTTACAAATTTTCTAATGGTTAATAAATTAATTTCAGTACCATCATAACATTAGAAATGCTTTGCTTTACCAGTACTCAAATTTTTATTTTTACCCATGTAACTTACAAAGATCTCTATTGAAAAATTAGCTGTTTTGAGTTGTGACGTTGTTGTTTTGAGGGACCAATATATGGACCCTGCAGACTCTCTTAGGGCTCACTCAGCCTTTATGAAATAGGTACCCTTGATGCAGAGAGCGTGATATCGGATTTCATCTTCCTGCACAACTCACAACTGTCGTTTAGGCTTTATCAAGTACTGGACCTTTCATGGGTCGTAGCGGTACAGGTTACTGTTTTAGTATACCATGCCATTTATAAAGCAGTATAAGTCTATCTATTAGGAAATGCCACTAAAACTTAAGTAAGGTTTAGGGATTACTAAGCCCCAGCTAGTAAAGAAATGCACTCTTAGGAAGGTGCGATAGGAGGACCATGCTATGGTTTGTTAAGAAACAAGAATTTTAATATTTATAATAATAAGGCCTTGCTAACCCGACCTACACCATCAATCTAAGTCAAACATTATTATTTTTAGTTTTTTTAATTTATAAAAAAATAAGATGAGAATACTGACCTACTTTCTGATCCAATCTTATCAAAAAATATCTGAAGAAGATTAATTTTGCCAGCATAATAGCTTTTTTATACTCGTACATAACACCACTCCAACATAACACACGCTTCAACATAACACCACGAGTTACGTGGAGAAGGTTGAATCCAAGTCCCGACCAAATATAAAATTCGAAAAATATCAAATTATGAGTGAGTGATTATAGCAAAAATCTTTAACTATTTCTTTGTTACTATTTTAAAAGTTTTGAGGTACCCTTCTCAGAATCTAAAGCAATTGGCATTTCAGTACTAAAAAAATAATTTTAATATTCTTGGGTGTCGTTCGGATTGTATAAAACATATAAAATTAGAAATTTTCAATTTCCTTATTTCGCTATCTTGAAAAAGTGTTAAATAGGTAACTTTAAAAATATGAAGCAGCCTGTTGATTCTTTGCAAATTCAAACAATTATTTTAGGTAAATAGCATTTAGGTGTATTGCATTATAACTTTTGAATTCTTCCTTGAAATGTGTAAAATTAGTTTAATATTCGGAAAATAACAAAAAAAAAAGTCTCGTTAGGCAGACCGAAACGTAGATGGGAGTTTTGATCTTGAGTATTAAGCTGATGGAGGTTTTTAGGAATGGAAAGTTAATGTTTTCATCATCGAATCACTCGAAAATAGTAATAATTAAATTGATATAATTAATTATTAAATTAGTAATGTGTCAAATATGTCGTAAATATTAATAATATTAAATAAGGCTGTCGGTTGCCTCTTTTCTTATCAATATTGTTTCTACACGTGTTTGTTCTATTTCCAGGGTTACAGTTCAAGTAACTAAGCAGTGACTTATCTGTTCTTCAGGCATGGAATCAATAATTGCAAAAAATAAATTAATCTGTAAACTGCAAGATAACCTTAACAATTAAATTGTGACTGTAATGTTTTCCATTCAGAGCCTTAAATAACTCGCTCAAAAGAGTGTTCCTGAATTTGGAAATCTTAGGAATCTCCAAAAATACACATTTTTTTTTTTAATTTCTGTCCGTTCGTTATCACGACAGATTATCTATTTGTTTGTTCTAAATTCAGACCTGAAGTATACCCTATTAAGTCTTAGATAATATAACATTTCTTATTGCAAATGTCAAATATTCGGTGTTCTGTCATAATATTGTAGTGAACTCTGATAAAAAGTATTTTCCTATAATAATAATTCTCATTCAACCATAATAATAATACGAGTACAGTAAGTCAATAATTTCATTAAATCGTCCGCTGATTCATTGAGTTTTTTTATATATGTTAATGAAAAGGGCTTTGTAGTTTTGTTGTTCCAATTAATCTTACTATTTCTTATCGATCTAATATTCTGATTGGGAATTGTTCAATTTTAACAGTTATGAAGTTTTAATAACATAAGTAATAACATCCTAAAAACCGAAAAACTATAATCGTCTATGAATGGCTATAATGTCATGTGGCTGTGAGACATGGAAATTTGGAAAGGAAAGCAAAGAGAAACTACTAGTCACAGAGATGGATTTCTGGAGAAGGGCAACTGAAATATCTTGGCGTGATAGAATACCAAATTCAGTAGTCCGAGAGATAATACTATACGTACGTAATACCATTCTCGAAATAATCACCATAAAGCGATTAGAGTGATTTGGACACCTACTGAGGATGGAAATGAATAGAATGCCAATGAATAATAGAATCCTAAAAATGACCATGCAGTGGGACCCTGAAGGAAGAAAAAGAAGCCAACCAAGTATTTCATGGATGAAGCAAGTTCAGGAAGACATGGCAGGGATACGGCCTGAATGAAGAAGATGCACTTGACTGGAAGACTTAAAAAAAATATACTAAAATTTGGTTGGAGAAAACCTCAACTTTGAGCTAACTCCCAATAATAAAAAAAAATCGTATAAGTGTTTCAAGTCTTAACAAGATTACTTTAAAGAAACAAGATTAATTAGTAAACACTTGGTTAAAAAATTGTTTGGGTGATTTGTCTAGAAAACAGAATGTCTTGTCAGTTGTAGATACTATCTCGACTCGGGGATTGCTTCACACTCTTTACAAGTTGCCTTAGACCGGATAAAATACACTTATCTAGAAATCTACATCTAAGTTCTTGTCAGCTAATCAGGAGCATTGGCCATTTCTAGCAGCCGAGTCATTATAGGAGCCGTTTCCTCGTCATTATTGTGACTGCTAGGGAACATTAGCATATAGGAGCACTGCTTTCTGATATTCATGAGTCCTAAGCCTACCTTAGAACGGTTGTTCATCTCAATGTTCCCAGCGCAATCGAGGCATCTTGCGTAAGTTAATTCTTATATATTAAAGTATTGCAATGTTTTCCATATCGCGAAGTAAATTACAGATTTGCTCAGTATTCAGGGTCACTATTAAGTATTGAATGTTTCATTAGATAACGGTCAGGGTGATAAAAATACCAGAAGAAAGTAGATCATCGTAAAAAGTGAGTTCATAGAGATTGGTTTTATATATGTAATTATAAAGCAGATTTACATTAAATATTCATACTATATTGATACCATGTAATTATGTATTATAATTCGATTCTCCCGATAACTTTTTCATTATTTGTTCATTAAAATCTCTATAACATCATTAACCCTTTACATACTTGTTACAGGTAAGGATACTTAAAGGATACTTTATAAATGATTTGGAGGAAAAACAAGTAAGATTTTTAATAATTCTTTCTGTTTAGCTTATTTTAATAGTGAAGATTTAATTTTTTGTTGAAGTCAGACAGTTCTTATGTATTTAACATTTAATTGTTAGCAATAATATGTATTATTTAATATTTTACTTACTGTTATTAAGTGTTTTTTTTATGCTCATTGTATTCGCCTGCATAATTTCTTAAAAAAACAATGTTTCTTTATTTTTTAGAGGTTTTTTAGAACATATAGGTTCGTCATGAGCATCAGCAGTATGAGCTTAAATTGAAATAAATAATAATACACTACTATTGTTGAAATATATTAATCATTATATTAAAACATGTAATTCAGAAATAAAATAACTTAGGCCAATACTTATTTAAGTGCACTTCTCTACAACTTTTTCAATCAATCAATAAGCATTTGTTATGGTTATTTTAAATATAATTTCTGCTTTAAACTTTATCTTCTCTTTGTCTAAAATACTTAGTTTCATTAAGTAACCATTTTTATTAATTCACAAATTTTTGTTAGATAGAGGTTAGTGAATGATTAAAAATTATTCTGCAGTATTGCAGAAAATATTAAGTACAATTATCAATATGTCCGTTTTTATTTGGATTCACTCATCAAACTCATATCAATATTATTACTGTAAAGATATAAAAATATAACACATGAATGGCATAAGATTTTTAATTATAGATGAGCTTCTTAGAAAAAAACCATAGATGTTCATTGTTTTCTTATTCCATGTTTCTAATTAATTAATGGAATATACTGTTTCGTTTCGTCAGTTCACCTTAATGACATATCCTTGGGTTTTTTCGATTTCATTCGCATTTTAACACAGTCAGCCAGTTTATTCTATTTTTGAAGTCAGAGTATTTATTCAGAGTTAAATGGCTGCTTAAATCCTAATCAAATTAGAGGCCCGAATACATAGTACTTAATCTTAATATGCAATATCCTAGAATTCTGGAAGTTTTTTTGCTGATATCTATTGTATTCCTATAAGATCAGACTCCTATACTTGTAGTGTAGAAAAAAGAATTACATGTGCACTTTAAGAAGGATAAGGGTTTGAACGAAGGTATGGACTGTTTTAATTAAATACCAACCTGTCTCTTGTAGAGTCGTTAACGACCATTTGTGATTGGAACGATAAGCCTAGGGAACGGGTAGGGCTACGACAGCATCGTGTTCAGTCTCATCTCTTCCATCAATCGAGTCTGAATTGAAGTCTCCTTCTGTTATGTGACAAAAAGAAATACTTGGAGGGATACAACCATTTCTCCAATCCATGATGGTTTTCTTTTTCTATATATTTTTTGTTCCCTCCCAATTTGTCCCCTGAGACGAGTACACCCCAGCGGAATGACGACAAATCCCTCGACAGCAGTTCCATTGAGCCCGCAGCAACATCTTTATAAGGATTATAAATCGGAGCGAGAACAGCTGTCCCCTGAAGACGCCGCTGGCTCCACAACTTCCCCATCCTTCAGATTTATGGCAGCCTTCTGTTGAGCCGTTCGAATTATCTCATGGCGATCCGTCTGCGACATTAGCAGCGATATGTAAGCGCGGGACCTCTCAGCCATTCACTGTAAGGTGCGTGCGTATACGTGTTAATTTTAAGAGATATACCACGCATTAAGCTGATGCTATCAGTGTCGTCCTAAAATTCACTGCATCTAACTGAAATAGAAGTTTTTCTTAGTTTAAATTTTATATAGCATAGTAGATTAAATTAAAAAACACGACGTGCAATATATAAAACGAAATTACACAAGACAATAGTGACATATATGAGTTGTATAAAAGCTGGGTAAGCATTAAAAAATATAAAGACAGGAGATATGAGGTTTCTGAAAAAGTTAGGGGATACAAAAGGGATAAAGCCTTATAAGAAATGAAGATATTTGCAGCAAACTAAAAGTAACTGAATAACAAAACTTGATGAATACATAACAATCATTCTTATATACTATATACCTACATTAATTAAACAACTACATTATTTTATCTTGTAGCTCTACCCTCTCTTATCGATAGAGGTCCTATCCCATTCTGTCCTAAACTCATGAATGATGCAGAGATTTCGATTATGCACTTCCCACCACGTTTTTATGCCTTTTTTATTTTACCCCATTGAGCATGTTCGATACAGTATTAGAGAATACTACATCGTAATAAACTGCAGCAAACAGAATATTACACAACCCCAATGTAGGTCCTATAATGCTTAGTTATATAATTCCAAGAGACACAAGTCTTGTCGCCTGTCGGTGTTAACTACACTATTCATCTGTTTATGTATTTTTTGACCTTTTAAATATAACTGATTCTCCATAAAAAAATTTAGAGAATCCCATTTTGTTCAGTAGATTTATTGTAATCTTAAACAAAAAATAAAATCGGTAAAGGTCGGGTTTTTGTTTCCATTAAACTGTAGATTTATATCGGCTATTTTAATCATCCGTAGTATTCCATCAATATATGTCTTCGATATTAATGTTCCACTATCTAAAGTAAAACTTTTAAAAAAACCGAAAGGGTAATGAATGATAGTAAGCTAGAACCTCTTGGTCTTTTCAATTAACATGCTAAACATTAGAAATTAAAAAAAATACTAAAAATCTGCAAATTAAATAAAACGAATTTATATCGTATTCTACTTTTTAAGTTAAGTAATCTACCTAGAAGATTTTATCTTTATCTATTTCGAGTAAATATTCTTGGTTTTGCAGTCTACGTTATGTCTACGGTTATGAGCCTCTACTAACATCGTAGATAATGTGATAATCGATTTCTAAGTATGTGATTGACACATTCTAAACTTGAAGAAGATCCTTGTGAATAAATTAGTTTTAAAACTCTTGTTCAAAATTAGGTTTAAATCGATATAAACAAAAAATTATGTATAGGCGCTCATGTAATTAATTTTCGCATTAGCGATAGTGTATCAGAGAGTAAATTGGGGTCACTTGCGATGTAATGGTCAGCATATCAATCTTCTATGCAAAAATTCGCAGGTTCGCAGCCCGAATGCTGACTAGGTTTTTTTTTTTATAGGGAGTAATAAATGTTTCGAGGGGAACGGAGTGGCTCAGTGGTAGAGCACTGAGTTGTCATGCCGGATATCCTGTTTCAAATCCCGCTGGAAAGTAGTACTTTTATTTAGTCTGTTTGCAGCCGGGGATGGATCATATAGGTCTAGAACCCACCTGGGGCTCACTCAGCCTCTATAAAATTTTATAAAAATAGGCTATCCAAAATAAGGAGGGGAATCTGGCGGATGAGTGTGAACTAGTCACCTCCTTGCAGAACCGTTGTCCATGAAACAATGCAGTCTCTACCATGTACTGAACCCCACACCCTTCACGGGTTTTAGTGGTACAGGTTTTTTTGGTAATAAATCTTTCGATATGCCCTCCTTCGGTATGGACTTAAAACGGGGATCCCCAGCCTCTACAATCTCAGGTACTCTTTAAAAGTCCTTATCCTAATTATACGTGGATAGGCAAAATCAAACAAGAGCCAGATCCAATTAGCCATGGCTATAACCACCAACTGTCGTTAGACAAATAACTAACAGAGTAAGTTGTTTATATCAGGGTACCATGTGCAATATACTTTCAATTTGACAAAGAGACGCTATCATTCATGAATCGTTTCTCTTCGTCAATATTCAGGAGGCTTTGATAAATGGATGTAAGTTTCTTAATCCATAAAACTTTTTCCAAGTAACTTGATAGATGGCCTCTATCGAGGGTAGTTTAACCATAACTGAATCATTTCATTCCGCTAAGTTCCCGATAGACTCCATTAATAATTTTATACCATCCAGCGAACATATCATTCTACACCAGTGTTATTTATATAATTAATTTATTGAAACTTACAACTGTGTTATAAAATACAACAAGAAAATAGTATTGTTACGGGCGTACAAAGGAAGGCGGAAGCGGGGGATTAGTGGCTTAACTCCGTCAGCGGGAGACGTTTAAATAGGATTAGGACGGTTCTAGATCGTCTTCTTTTGTCGGCAAAGGATTAAGAATATTCCAGAATTATCTGGCCCCTTCGAGTTCTAGAATGTTCGGCTTTGCCTATAAAAAGACTTCCGTCACCTCGAGTCAGTCAGTCTTAGCCTGAGAGTAGACCAGTGAAGATCAGTGATAAGTGTAATAAGTGAGTGTCAGTGTGATAAACTAGTCAGTGTTGAGCCGGCCCGTGTAATAAGTGTATCAGTGAACTGTGACAGTCTCGCGAGTGTAATAAACTGTTTCTGTTTGTTACTGTGTGTCAGTTTGTGATACTTGAAGAATCTTACGGTCGGTGGACTAGTGAACTGTAAGTGTTAATTATTAATTATAAATTGTAGTGTAATATATTCATAGAAACTATTGTAACTAGTTAAGCTATCTAGAATTAGTAACATCTTATATTATTGTAATAATTAAATAGGAGTTAGGCCTAGATAATAAATATTTAGAATACTGTTATTATAAATTTATATTAGTTCAATAATTTAATTGTTAATAGTTTAATTGTATCCTTTTTATCATTTTGTTAATAAATATTAGTATCTTTAATTAAGGAATTGTTTAATTCATTTTAATACCCAGTAGCCCGTAACAAATTGGTGTCAGAAGTGGGATTATTGTGTATTTGCTATTATTTTGCATTTTGTCTTGTATTTTGTAATTATTGGGCTACTGTATGAAGAATGGCTTCTAAAAGTGTTAAGTTAATTGATTTAAAAGTTGCGGATTTGAAACGTGAATTGGAGGAACGTGATCTTGATTGTTCCGGAACTAAAAGTGTACTGCAAGAGCGCTTGCGTCAATTTTTTGTAGATTTAGGGGAAAATCCAGATGACGTTCTGTTTGAAACTGATTTAAGCAAGTTGTCTGCAACTTTATGCAATGTAGATAATAAGCTAGGTAATTTACAAAATGAGTTAAGTAATGTAGAAAATAAGCTAGGTAATGAATTAAGCAATGTTAAAAATGAGCTAGGTAATGAATTAGGTACTGTGAAAAGTGATTTATTGGATACATTACAGTCTAAGTTAGGCATATTAGAGAATAAGTTAATGGAAAATGTTGAGAATAAGTTAGCTAATGTAGATAATAAGTTAGCCGATGTAAATAATGAAGTAGCTAATTTTGGTAATAAGTTAGCCGATGTAAATAATAAAGTGGCTAATGTAGAATCCAGGTTAGGGGAAGAACTGAACTCAATTAAAGACGAACTTAGGCTAAGAGTAGAAGCTCTCGAGGGACGTAAGAGCAACCCACCGACGAACGACACCGACCGTTCCTCCGACGGCAGCCTTCATAGCACCATTACGCCCGCCAATGCTGGGACGCCACCTACTCACAACACCATTCCAGTGTTCGACGGAAAGACGCCGTGGGAGGACTACATGACTCTCTTCGAGACGGCGGCTTCGATCCACGGGTGGTCAAAAGAGACCCAAGCTTCAGCGTTGTGCCTGGCCTTGCGTGGAGACGCCTTGGGAGTACTGCAAGGGATGCCCATGACAGAGCGGTCTAACTACGGGGAACTGGTTAGAAGACTGGAGATGCGTTTCGGCCATCGCCACATGGACCAGCTATATCGCTCACAGCTGAGAAGCAGGATCCAGAAGACCAACGAGACGCTACAGGAATTTGAGGCAGACATTGCACGGCTGGTGAGGAATGCTTACCCATCGGTCACCGATGATGTCTACGAGAGCCTGGCTGTCGACAAATTCCTGGATGGACTTCGGGACCCCGAGACGCAACAGGCAGTGAAGCTCGCCCGGCCAAAGACTTTGGGAGACGCATTATCTCAGGCCATGGAGTTCGAGGCTGTCAGGCAGTCAGTACGGGGCCATGCACGTGTTCGAGCAGCAGAAGCGGAGCCTAATGTTATCCCTAGCGTCGAAAACATAGTGACAAAGGTTTTGGAGGCTCTCAGGACCCGTAAGAAAGAGATACGCTGTTGGAGCTGCGGCCAACTTGGACACCCCAGAAGCAAGTGTCCAACAAAGAAGCAAGAAAAGCCACAGGAAAACTAAGTAGGGTTGATGGGAAGGGGAAACTGTCAACCCGTAAAGTCAAAGGCCCCGGGAAGACCATCAGAGTTGCGTCAATAGGAAGCAGAACGAACAGTTTCTACGTAGATGGGATGGTGAACGGGCAGCTGCGAAGTCTGCTACTGGATACCGGCGCAACCATGACTATCTTGAACTTGAAGACACTTCCGGCTGATAAGATCTTACCAACGACTTGGACATTACGGACTGCCACAGGAGAGCCAGCCAAGGTCTACGGGGAGACAGTTGCCGACTTTATCATCGGGGATCAACATCTGAAGCACCGCGCTCTCGTGGCAGATTTTGATGAAGATGCCATATTGGGCACGGACTTGATGATCGCATATGGGATCAAGCTGGATATGGCGAGAGGTGTTATGACGCTGGGAGACGAAGAAGTCATCCTTCGGCAGGGAAAGGACATCTACGCACGAGTGCGCTTACTAGAAGACACCACTTTACCTTCTCGGAGCCAAATCATAACACAGGGGACGGTCGAAGGACATCTACCTGAGGGTCAATGTGTGCTTCTTGAACCTGGAAAACAAGAAGAACAGGATATCGGACGCGGCGTACTGGTGGCTAGGTCTCTCATCAAGGTCGGACGTACCACTCCGATTCGGCTAATGAACCTGAACAGCTTCCCAGTAACGCTGAACAAAGGAACACCGATAGGGGAATGTACAACCACTACCTCAGTGGTTCGTCAGCTGCAACGTCATCCCACCGAACTGCAAGGACTGCCGGAAGAATTAAAGGGATTTGTGGACGAATCATGTTGCGACCTTTCGCCTGAAGAGAGTGAGGAGGTGAAGAAGATGATTACCCGATGGCAGGACGTTTTCGAGATCAGCCCAGGGCCACGGGGTAGAACGGATATCGTCCAGCACAGGATTGACACCGGGGATGCTAAGCCCATCCGACAGGTCCCGCGGAGGCTGCCTTTAGCCAAACGGGAGGACGCCGAGAAGATCATCAAGGAGATGGCGACTGATGGTGTCATTGAGCCTTCGAGTAGCCCCTGGATGTCTCCTGTTGTACTGGTGAAAAAGAAGGACGGCACAACGAGATTCTGCGTGGACTACCGCCTTCTGAAAAACGTCACCAAGAAAGACAGTTATCCGCTCCCCAGGATTGATGATACGCTGGACACCCTAGAGGGGTGTGAACTTTTCTCTACCTTGGATCTCCGCAGTGGATATTGGCAGGTTGGATTGAAACCTGAAGATAAAGAGAAGACAGCGTTCTCGATTGGGACTGGACTCTGGCAATTTACGGTAATGCCATTCGGGCTTTGCAATGCTCCTGCAACATTTGA
The DNA here is from genome assembly GCA_037127475.1 of Arma custos. Lineage (NCBI taxonomy): Eukaryota > Metazoa > Arthropoda > Insecta > Hemiptera > Pentatomidae > Arma > Arma custos. The sequence goes on along the minus strand of CM073760.1, from coordinate 104,381,537 downwards.
GAGGCTGATGGAAAGCGTGTTAAGAGGTCTCTCTTGGGAAATTTGCCTGGTATACTTAGATGACATCATTGTGCTGGGAAAGTCCTTCGCTCACCATCTGAAGAATCTGGAGAAGGTCTTCGAACGACTGCGTGCAGCGAACCTTAAATTGAACCCGAAGAAGTGTCATCTCTTCCGAAGGCAAGTCAACTATCTGGGGCATGTTGTGTCGGACAATGGAGTTGCCGTTGACCCAGAGAAGATTGCAGCGATCACCGACTGGCCAGTACCTCGAGATAAGCACCAAGTAAGAAGTTTTCTCGGCCTCTGCACCTACTACAGGCGGTACGTGAAAGGATTTGCAAAACCTCTTACCAGGCTCACCGAGGAAAAACGGACTTTTCTTTGGGATCACGAATGTCAGGCATCCTTTGAAGAGTTGAAGAAAAAGTTGAGTAGTGCTCCTATTCTGAGCTATCCACGTCCCGAGGGCAAGTTCATACTTGACACGGACGCTAGCAACACCGCTATTGGAAGCGTCCTCTCTCAGCTCCAAGATGGAGAAGAAAGGGTCATTGGGTATTTCAGTAAAGCGCTCTCAGCTCCGGAACGCAACTACTGTGTCACAAGGAAGGAGCTTCTGGCAGTGGTGAAATCTATAGAGCATTTTCACAAATATCTATACGGCAGAAGATTCCTCCTGAGAACGGACCACGCGGCTCTAATGTGGCTGCTACGATTCAAGTCACCAGAAGGACAAGTGGCGAGGTGGATAGAGCGCCTTCAAGAATATGACTTTGAATCTGCTCATCGCGCTGGAACGAGTCACAGAAATGCGGATGCGCTCTCTAGGAGACCTTGTGACGAAAAATGCGGGCATTGTTCTCGACAAGAAGAGAAGCAGGCAGCAGTGTTGAGGACAACGGTGGTCATGGACAGTTGGCAGGATGCAGAGGTGTCAAAGGAGCAGGACAGGGACCCGGACTTGAAACAAATGAAGCAGTGGAAACTATCAGGGCAAGGAAGACCAACCTGGCAGGATGTTGCTCCAATGTCGAAGAATGTAAAGACTTACTGGGCCCAATGGGACTCCATTCTAGTGGACAACGGGCTGCTGAAACGGGCATTGGAGAACACGGAAGGAGATCAGCGCAGACTTCAGCTCATCGTTCCAAAGAGTAAAGTGCCCGAAGTACTCAGGGAACTTCATGACGGAGTATCTGGCGGCCACCTTGGAGTTCACCGTACATTGGAAAAGGTACGTGAACGCTTTTACTGGGCAAACCTTAAGGACGATGTGTTGGACTGGTGCAGGCGTTGTGCGACTTGTGCGGCTTCTAACGGACCCATAAGAAGAAAGAAGGCCCCAATGAGGAAGTACAACGTGGGAGCACCGTTTGAGAGAATAGCAATTGACATCGCTGGCCCTTTCCCTGTGACGGATGAAGGTAACCGGTATATTCTCGTGGCCATGGACTACTTTTCTAAGTGGGTGGAAGCTTACGCCCTTCCGAATCAGGAGGCAGTCACGGTTGCGGACGTACTGGTGAAGCAGCTCGTCAGTAGGTTTGGGGTGCCCATGGAACTTCACTCTGACCAGGGACGAAACTTCGAGTCTGCAGTCTTCTCCGGAATGTGCGAAGCACTGGGAATACGGAAGACCAGGACGACATCTCTTCACCCTCAATCCGATGGCATGGTGGAGCGCATGAACAGGACTATGGGTCGATATTTGTCGAAAGTGGTCTCCGACCATCAGCGAGACTGGGACCAGTATCTTCACCTGTTCCTGCTGGCGTACCGCAGTTCAGTCAGTGAGGCAACGGGGCAGACTCCCGCAAATGTGGTATTCGGCAGAGAACTTCGGTTGCCTTGTGATCTGAAATTCGGTTTCAAGCCTGATGAGGAAATTGCCGGAGAGGAGTACGTCTCGGATCTACGGAAGCGAATGGATAATATCCACGAGAAGGTTCGCACAAACATCCAGGGAGCCAGTGACAGAATGAAGGATCGCTACGACATCAGGGCTGAGAAAGGTGGCTACCAACCTGGAGACTTGGTCTGGCTACATGATCCTCGAAGAAGGCGAGGCTACTCACCTAAACTGCAGAACTCCTGGGACGGCCCGTTTGAGATCGTCAAGAGGATCAACGACGTCGTATATAGGATCAGGAAGCAGCCTAAAGGAAAACCCAAGGTAGTCCATTTCAATAGACTGGCCCCGTACAAAGGAGACCATGGCTCGGCAGAAGACCAGCAGGTTAGGTACCTAAACAATGTGGAGACAAATAATGACCCAGTTGCAAATACTAAGGTACCAGGGTTTCGTGGAGTAACTCAGGTAATCTACAGGGATATCTTCTCGTTACCAGTGGAGTATTCTCTGGCCCATTGCGTTGCCGAAGATCTGAGGACTTCTCGAGGGATTGCAACGGTCTTCAGGAAGAAGTTCGGCGGAACTGAGGAGCTGGAACGCCAAGGACCAAGTGTCGGGAAGGCACTCCACCAGCCGCACGAAGGACGACACCTGTTTTACTTGGTTACCAAGCGTGCCTCTGATCAGAAGCCGACATATGACGCACTGCGGCGAAGCCTCGATGACCTTCGGAGTAAGCTTCTGAGACTGCGTGTCACTAAGCTCGCTATTCCGAAGTTGGGCTGTGGATACGACGGCTTGGAATGGAGGATTGTCAGGGACATGATCGAGCAGACATTCGCCAACTCTGGAGTTGCCATATTGGTGTGCACGTTCAACCCCTGGAAAGAAGGTGCGTCTCCATCAGTAGAAGCTCATAACTGCCCGATTTCTCCGGACTATGCTCTGGGGCAGAGCACTTTTAAGGAGGGGGCAGTGTTACGGGCGTACAAAGGAAGGCGGAAGCGGGGGATTAGTGGCTTAACTCCGTCAGCGGGAGACGTTTAAATAGGATTAGGACGGTTCTAGATCGTCTTCTTTTGTCGGCAAAGGATTAAGAATATTCCAGAATTATCTGGCCCCTTCGAGTTCTAGAATGTTCGGCTTTGCCTATAAAAAGACTTCCGTCACCTCGAGTCAGTCAGTCTTAGCCTGAGAGTAGACCAGTGAAGATCAGTGATAAGTGTAATAAGTGAGTGTCAGTGTGATAAACTAGTCAGTGTTGAGCCGGCCCGTGTAATAAGTGTATCAGTGAACTGTGACAGTCTCGCGAGTGTAATAAACTGTTTCTGTTTGTTACTGTGTGTCAGTTTGTGATACTTGAAGAATCTTACGGTCGGTGGACTAGTGAACTGTAAGTGTTAATTATTAATTATAAATTGTAGTGTAATATATTCATAGAAACTATTGTAACTAGTTAAGCTATCTAGAATTAGTAACATCTTATATTATTGTAATAATTAAATAGGAGTTAGGCCTAGATAATAAATATTTAGAATACTGTTATTATAAATTTATATTAGTTCAATAATTTAATTGTTAATAGTTTAATTGTATCCTTTTTATCATTTTGTTAATAAATATTAGTATCTTTAATTAAGGAATTGTTTAATTCATTTTAATACCCAGTAGCCCGTAACAGTATGAATAACATTCATATCACATGCGATTGACCACTCAGTACTCAAATAGAAAATTAAACTTAAAAGGTAACGAGGCCATCTTCTTTTCAGACGCCATGGAGGATTAGGTTTGAAACAAGTAGCTTTATGTGACAATAAAGTTTGTCGTAAAAGGATTGATTTCAAGTTCGGGCCTAATCAGCAATAAATGGGACATATATGTTACACTATATGGAACGATAGGAGTACCTAAGTAAATAGGGTAAAGGGGCATTCAGGAGGTTGCTTAAATGTCCCTTAGGGTTCGGTACTTCTTATCCTTAAAGCAGTCGTAGGAAAGAAGCGGGAAAATCGACATGTAGACTGTCACAAATAGCGAAAGGGCTCCCTTTTCTTTCTTTTTAAGTAGTTTTATAAGTTACCTTGTAGATATGATCAGCTATGATTCAATTCAATTAAATGAAAAAGGATCTTTATTTAATAACCAACTCCTGGTCAGTCAACTTTTGGAGAAGAGAGGGATATGTCTCTTATTTATTAATGATGTAGAATTACTATATATTAAGTATAAGAATCTCGTGGTGGCATCCCATTTTATTATTTAATATTATTCAAATCAAAGGAACTGGCTTTCGCTTGGGCAGTGAAGTCAATATAGCAGGGGTCATTATGGATGCATTTTTTTTAACAATGTAAGGACATTAAGGATTTTATTTTATTTACCATTTTGGATTTTAAGCTTTGGATTCGTCAAGAATTCGATGGTTTAGTGAGGCTTCAAAGCTCTACTCCACTAGTCCAAATGGTTCTTACTATAGTTATTTATAAGAGTTTTTTTTAATTGGTTGTCAGCTTATAGCCTTTATCTAGTAAGTGTTGCAGTAGCCTGAAACGGCGGGCCATTACAATTTGAGGTTTAAAACCAGAGGGTTTGAAATGGAATTTACGTAGGATTTGTGATTGTAAAGGTTGGAGAAGAGAAATTTGATGGTTAGTAGAGGCCCGAGTTTCTTCTCCTTAAGTTCAAATGGGTCTTGTAACAGTCATGTATTTGAGTCTTCTGTAATTAATTGGGAGCTTATAGTGTTTGCCTAATAATTGTTAAAGTAGTTTGAAACGGCAAGTAGCTCGAATATTATAAATTTATACATGCATCAGACTTCTGTACGAATAAAAAAAAAATTATCGGAATAAGGAACTGCCGGTTTCAATATTTCATCCCCTAATTGAGATACAGCCGCTACTAAACCCTTCCAAGCAGTTAGCTACAACAAAAAATTCCTCCAGTGACCAACACATCACCAGTTGTGCCATTTCGCCCTTAAGGGACTTTTAATATTCTTTTAGTTCTAGGTTTTTTTCTTCTCCTGATATAAACAAAAATCTGCGATTCAGCAACGCTAATAAAAAGATTAAATTACTTAAAGGTCTTATATTTTTAATTTTTTATAATTATTGGTCATTTTTTTGAGTTTTAAATATTTTTATTTTTTAAAGAGAAAAGATAGGCCCTCGATCGATAGATCCCATGTCCCAGTGCTCTCGCCATTTTTGCGATGAATACACTATAACGAAGTTCTTTAAACATTAATTTTAATTTTAGGATCTTATTGACTTACGTCATAGTACTATTTATATTTTTTTATAATTATTGGTTATTTTTTTGAGTTTTAAATATTTTTATTTTTTAAAGAGAAAAGGTTTGTCCTCGGCCGGCTGGCGGCCTTGGATAGCTCAATTGGTAGAGCGATGTCACGGTGAGACAAAGGTTCCGGGTTCAAATCCCGGTCGAGGGCCTATCTTTCTCTTTAAAAAAATAAAAATATTTAAAACTCAAAAAAATGACCAATAATTATAAAAAATTAAAAATATAAGACCTTTAAGTAATTTAATCTTTTTATTAGCGTTGCTGAATCGCAGGGTTTTGTTTATATCAGGAAAAGAAAAAACCTAGAACTAAAAGAATATTAAAAGTCACTTGCGGGCGAAATGGCACAACTCGTGATGTGTTGGTCACTGGAGGAATTTTTTGTTTTAGGTAACTTCCTGGAAGGGTTTAGTAGCGGCTGTATCTCAATTAGGGGATGATTTTCTCTTTAAAAAATGAAAAGTCTTATATTTTTGTATAATTTTTTTGCCTGACAATTTCACGCTATTCTAAGGCATGTTTACGTTTGCTACAAACTAACATCATCTATCCTGTTTCATTTTGTGAACTAATTTCCTGAGTAATCAGTTAAGATTAAATAAATAAATGTTGAAATATGGACTGTTGTTGTTCAACCACTGCACATAAAAGTATTTTGTTTTGACCTTCCACCCTCTTGCCCGACTGTTCCGTTACATTTCCACCCTAAGGGGGCAAGGTTCACTAAGATCCTAGGGGACTCATTCGTACGACCGATATATTGTATATAAATCAATGAATGAAGAATGTTTTGTGTGATTGCTAGAGTTGTTATCCATTTCCCTCGGCCGGATTTCCCACCCCTTGTCTTGGTCGGTAAGGTCTCGTGTTCATCAGCCTCCGCCCCCCGCTGAAATATTGCCGTGGCCCCTTCATTAGATCCAGGAGTCACTATTGACGTCATTCGAACCATTGGTTCCTTACAATACAATTGCTTTTGGAATGAATGAATTGCTTTTGTTTCCTGTACTTCAACAAAAGCATTGTAATCTGTCAAAACTGCCTTACAAGAAAGTAAATCTTTGTAGCCTACGTCATATTTTTTTTTTAGCCTTACTAATACCCTACTCCTTACGTTTGTAATTATTGATAGACCGTTTTCATATATGTATTATACATATTGCAACGTGGCGCAATATCAAAAATATTCATCAGTGTTTTTGATTTTGTCCTCTGGAATACTTTCCTGGAACCTGTTTGTCTTAGGTATTATAAAATTCCATATTTTCTCTGTCTAACGAACATCGGACATTCTGAAGATGTAACCGTTGAACAACAACCTTTTCTTTTTAATTGATGTTGATATTTGTTCTAAATTTCTGTATAGTTCTTCAATTAATATCAAACATATGAGGCCATTAATCCATATGTTTCCTAAAATCTCCCTTAATATCTTGTGTTATCTTTTGACTATTTGATCAACTAGTCACCTCCTATTCATAGCTAAAGTCTCCTAAACAATATAATCCTTCTAGCTTTACAACTGATCATTTTTTTTTTATTTGAATTCTCTCACTGATTGTTTTTTGTTACTTACATTTTTTTTATTTTGCTTAAGCTTATAATTTTTTTTTTAATTTTTGGAAAGCTATTGAACAATTTTACCTAATGAGTTTTTTTTTCTTCGATTTAAGACTCGATATTAGCAGATGTACTTGTTGTAATATTATTATAGTTGTAAATATCAAAATAAATTATTTATTTTTTTTTAAAACGATCGATTTAAGACTCAACTTTCTCAACAAAATTAAAATTTTCCTTAACATTAAGTCCATAAAAGTTGTAATTAGTCAACGAAAGAGTCGAATTTTAATATTATCAAATTATATATTGTTCAAATCGTCATCATATCTCAATCTTGTTTGAGTTATAATTAAAAAGTTGTTGTGTTAGTTTAATTGACAAAAAATTATAATAACATTTCCTTCTGTTGATAATTAAACGAATTATGAAGTTTTTTTTAATAATTAAATTATTCGTAAATATTACCGCATTCCTTTTTACAAATAGCATCGCAGCTTTGAATACTTGCAAATAATCATCATCGATGTTTTTAACCTCGAATGGGCGTTTAAGAACTCGACTAGTCGTCCATTTTAACTACGCATTACACCTAATGGTTTGATGTCAGGTTTAGTCTGCCTTCATTTTTCTCCTTCCAATTTCCTTAGTCCTCATGAATTTGATCCATGATTTATATATAGTCGACTTATTTGTTTATGAATAGTTATTCCCTGGAATGATGTCTAAAAATCATCAGATTCAATTTTTATCAATCACTAAATGTCGAAATTATATTAGATTGATTAAAACTATATAAAAAAATCATATTGATAGGGTAGTAGTCTATCAGATACATAATTAGGCAAACTCTTATGTTTATTAGTATAAATAATTATTATAATAATTATTTCAACAGCCTTGAGTCTTATTAAAACTCTATCGAAATATCCCCTGAGGTATAGTTTATAAATTTAAATATTACAATAAACGATCCACACTTAAGACCTCTGTATGAAAAAAAAAATAAAATTTACTACGAAACAGTTATCAGCTACGGATGGATCCTCTGGAGCCTACGGATGGAACCTCTTAGAGCTCACACAACTCCTACAAAGTGGATACCATTAATTGAGGGAAAAAATCTGACGATTGAGACGTTCTTTGAAAAATCACCTACCTGCACAACTATTATCCTAGAAACAGTGTAATCTCTAGAATGCACTGAGCCCAAAACCCTTCAGGGCTCTTAGTAGTACAAGTTTATTTATGAATCAGTTAATAATATATACGAATAATAATACAAGACATAGAATTGGAAGTATTTATTTCAACAACCTATCTTGTCTAAAAACCTTCCTCCACTGAATCCAAAACCAACATCCAGTCGAACCCTAGCCAATGCGATCACCGGAAGAATAGGCTCCGCCCACGGACCAGAACAGGTATAAATACCGAAAGATAGAAGGACATTTTCAGTCTCAGCTTAAACCCTGAGGAAGCATTATGTTTAGCGAAACGTTGGCAAAGAATTTGTCAACATGGTCGAAATGAGAAGAGAGTTTTTATTAGTGAATCGTCCGCTAATTTACTGTATAGCAGAACTTTACAAGTCAGTTTGATTAGGAGCTATATGAGCTCCGCTAAACATAGGTTTAGGAGATGCTTTTCATTCCAAGATAGTAGTGATAATGCTCTTCGTGCTTCACCTTCTATCCTGATATTGTACGTAATGTATCATCTTAGAAAACCTTAAACTTTTTTCTTCGTGGTTAGGAGGCCACCTTGCATCCAAGGAGAACAGCAAGAAGAATAATAGCCATATACTTGCTCGAAGTTAAGTTTCAGACCAACTAGAAAATAAAGTATGTCTTCCATATTTAATCTGTATAATCTTCTCTAAGCGATGCTGGTTATCTAAAGTTTCCTTTAGCAATATATCTCTATCGACGGTAATCAATAAATATAATTCAAGATGAGGATCGGATAAATCTTTTTAAAGCTCTAAGATAAAGTAGTTACGTCGATATGGATTTATTGCGAGGTGAAAACAAAGGCAGGGAGCGATGGGCCCGCATCCCCAAGGCAGCGGGTAATCCCTTAAGAAAGGGCGGGGGAAGATAAGGCGGGATTCCCTCGTTTGTTTGAACCTCCCCTGGGAGTCGCGCTTTAGATAACGGCTGAATTATTGGCCGAGATTGTTCTTCTACTGCTCCCGCCTTATTGCCCAATCAGACACTATTTTATATCGGTGTAAGCCTGAGTCCTCAGGGGTTAGCTGTTTTTAATATTATTCATTAAAAGTGTATCATCAAAAGATGGTCGAGGGATGATAAAAGATGTGGTAATACCGAAGTTCACTTGGTCAGAATATGAATTCCACTTAATTCAATTTTTATTTCCTGTCTACCCTTGACGATAGAATTCGGAAGCAATGACGCACCCATGATGCTTCAAGCTAGTCTGTAGCCTAGTACAGGATTGCTTCTATCCTTAACTGGTCTTCCGGTTTGCTCGCCAAGATTCTAGAGGGTTGGGCCAACCTGTCTTCCAACCGTTCTTCGGAGAACTCCATGAAGTTTCCTGACCATTTACCTATCGAGATAACTTCTGTGAGGATTAGTTTACCGTAACATATAATGGGGAGGCCAGTTGGGTATTATTTTATATGGTTATTTTCAGTAAAGTGCCTAGAGTAAGCACACTGCACTACGATAGAACTCAAAGACATGCTATTGATGCTTCAAGCTTCTTGTACAACTATGTTTCTATCCTATCTTGATCTTCCTGTAATCTTCTCTTTTGGTCCTCACAATTCGAGAGGGCTGGATCAATCACTGTTTTCCACCCATTCCTTGGACTGTGAGAAGTTCTCAAAACTTACCTATCAACAAAACAACTCTGTGTTGGATGTGTGTGGATTTAGTTCCCTAACATAAGATGTGGCTTGCAAAATAGATAGATGTACTCGTGACGTTATTGTCAGTACCGTACACAAAAAAGAAATTCAATGGAATGGAGAAATTTGATAAAAAGAGTTATAATCTAGGACCATAGATTACTGTAAGGCTGGCCATACACGTAGGTGTACCGCAGATTTTAGCCCACCTCAAGAGATAAGTGTGTTTCACTACGTGCGATGAACAGACTACTAGATTAGACCTAGCGAAATTAATAAAGTATCTTTTCTAATTAATAACTATCTCTGCAGGTAACCAGATCATCGTGTGCTGATCGGTGAGGCTTACCTTAATTCAGAAAACCGCAGAAAGAGGGTGTCTTTAGTGTTTTCCAGCGCTTTAACTTACCTTTTTAATTCCATTTATTTCATTTTCTTTTTTGCTTTGTTTGACTTCACTACCAGCTTATTTGTGCTTGATTATTTTAATTTACCATGTCATTACGGAGACACAATCAAGTTTTGGAAAATTTAATGGAGTTATATGAATATGAAGGCAAGTGTAGCGTCCGAAATACAAGGAGTACCACGAACGTGCATGAAGATTGATTTTTTTTTTTTTTTTAACTCGATGATCATGTAGAAAAACGACGAGAAAGACACTTCGATCAAATTTGCTGGATGCGCAATTGCGCAGGTACAAATGAAAATTAAATAATAATAATAAATTATTTTTTATTTATTTTTATTTTATTGAGATTATTTAAATATTTTTCTGTATTTGTTATTTTATTTCCGAAGTAATGTATGAAATGCGTGTACTTATCTGATGTTTATGTATGAAAGCCATAATTCTGAGCCATCTCATCGGAGTCATTGCTTATTTTCAACCTAATATATCTAAATAATAATAAGGCAACCCAATTTTGTTTATTTTCCCCTGTCTAATTTTACTACGTGTCCCACCAATATGTTTTAAACCCTAAAATATCCTGACCTATCTGTTTATTATACTGCTCTAACTGTTCTCAAAACCCCAAACAGAGATATAGACAGGCGGCCCCCGACGGGAACGAGTTACTCAACCGCACCTGGTGGCAGTTTATCCGAGATCTAAAAATATTCCTGAATCCATTCATCCAAGTCAGTAATTATAGGGAAAGGGTCAATTTGTTCTGTCTTCAGAGCCCATTACGCCGCCATCGCGTTCCAACACCTCCGGTCTCGGACCCTTTTCCTTTTCACTTGTTCTTATAAATTGTTCGAGATAGAAGATCCCTCTCTACTAATGGTCTTCAAAGGCCCTTCTATGATTTGTAGTTGTATTCTTCTCAATTAAATACTCCGTAATTTATCGCTTTACTTAAAGTTTCACCTCGGCGATGCAACTTAATTACTGTTATCTCTGGAATATTATCAAATCTTGAAATGATGTTAATGTATGATATAAAAAATAAATTTATAGGTGTAAATAAAATTTAATAGCACTTTCATGATTTATTTCATTATACAATTTATAATAAAGATTCATTCTAACCTTAAAATGTAGTTCGATAGCCAATACAGTTCAGGAAGTCACTTCAGACTTTCTCGTAAAAACATTTTTTGTTAAGATCTAGTGGATGTTCTAGATCTAGTGGATGTGGTTCCAGAAAGACCATAATAGAAATATTTATAGTATAAAAACATTTCGGCCATAGTTCAGTAAGTAAAAGGTTATAATGAAAATGAATATTATGGAAATTATTTTTTATTTTCCTAGAAAGGTCTTAGGAGCCGTTCTAAAAGCTCAGCTTCATTTACCTGTCAAATGCTTTAATTTATAAAAAAAAAAAGATCTCTGTGCTGCTACACATCATCGGGAAAAGTCTATTTTATTCTAGATCTTCATGAAAATCCCATGATGTCAATGAATTTGGGTGTTTTTTTTTTGTTTTGTTTTTTAACACAGTATGACAGTTCTATAAATTAAAAAATATTTATAAATATAAAATAAACCAAATTATTCTGTACCATTTATTTTCCATTGATATAAATGATATTTTTAGTTAGTTTAGTATTGGAACTTAGTTATCCATATAATTCGGGTTATATCCGAAGACATCCAAGGCTGCATACTAATAGACAATCGTACTCTAATTAAAGTGGGTCGACAATGGCAGAGGTGAGAATCGTACCGAGAGAAAAATAACTAACACTGAAAATTGTCTTTATTTTTAACAGCGACCAATTTTTCCCGTATTTCAGGGGTAAGGCTAATATGAATAATCAATGATGCTTCATAAGTTCCTTTTCCAAATCCAATTTTCTCTATCCATGAAGATTTAAAATTCACAAAGTTTTGCAATCAACACTTTTGAGGACGGGCGTTAAGGAAGCTGATCATGGAGTCATAGCAGCCATAAGATGGAATATTCACTAGAGCGGTGATGGGTGAATGATGTCGACCATCCCACTAATTGGTGAATAGCCACTCCTAACTAACTGGCCACCAATAACTTATTCACCTAACGGTCTTCACCGCCCTCCCGGGAGATGGCGTTTCATCGCCTCATCATTCTAACTGCTCCTTCCCCTCTTTAATGCTTCATCCAGTTCGTAATCTTTGATGGGCTGTGGCCATCTTCTTCTGTCCCATGTATGATGCAGCCTGTCTATATTGTGTTCTTGTGCAGTGATCACCTATTCTGTAAGTTTGCTACATAGCTTCATGTTCCGCTATAATATCATCATAAAATACTAAGATTTTTTTTGGGGGGTGTGAATTTCTGTTGGGATAAGTTGATGAGCTCTATATATTTCCATTTTTTTATTGGTTCCTCGACCTACTGTATATTACAATAGTTTACTCACGCCTTATGTAATGAAGGTTCTTCGTATTTCATTTATTTGCAAGCGTCTTAATCGTTAAGAAGAACTAGATAAGAGGTGAATGCTTATGAATCTGTAGGTAATATTCATTAACTCTCTTCAAAAATGTTTTAATAACATAAAATAAAGAAGTTCTAACGTAGATTAGAGCGCAGGGTAGATTAGTGATTTCAAGGTCCCGAATTTGAGACCGGTACATAGTTGGATTGTCCGGAAAATAATGGGGATTTTATTTGTACTTTGAAATACCCCTCCAAATAGCAAACTTTTTATGTTTGTTGGACTTTTATAGAGATAAACACTAATACGTCTTTTTTCGAACAAAGATGTTTGTTTACCTCTCTGCCATTGAAACTTTCCCAATCGCCTTGAGATGATCATCGACGGTTAATATACCGACTTCGAGTTTCCCTGCCAGTTCTCGAACAGTTGTTCTGAGATTTTCTTCCACCAAAGCTGGGAGAACATCGCACAGACTGGTATATTGTTCTAAAACCTGGCCAAAAATCAAATTTGTCAATTTTCACTCCCAGGCCTAGGACTGTGGCCCAAATTTGGTAGATAACATGCCCATCTTTTGACGAACCCATTCCTGGATTGACCACCCAACCCTCTAGAACTACCGTTGACAACCGTTAATTCGTGTATAAAACAATTTTTAGAATGTCAAATAATATATTTATAGTTTAAGTTATAGGAATTTCATAAACTAATATTATGAGCCCTCATCTTAAGCGAAATCTTATATTTTCTGTGGAAGATGAATAGTTCGAAAGTAGGACCCCGTATCCGACATTCGTGTACAACAGAAACTCTAATTATAAATTGTTGCACTAAAAATATACTTAATTTACTTACCTTCTAGCCTTTTTTATAATTATCAAATATTATTTGTTTTGTTTTTTAAGATATTTAGTTGGAATACACTAAAGGAATATTACTATGTACGGTAGAGTTTCCTAGAAGTTCATAACAAGAATAATATCATTCACTCAAGAATATTTCATTCACATAATAAGGCCAAATAAAAACCTCAAATTTACTGTGCAGTCTGATTCTGTTCTGTGTTAATGTAAAGATTTAACATAACAGTGATGCAAGCATCTCGACTTAACTTTTACCAACTTAGTGAAAAGCTTAGGGTGTTTCTGGACAGTTATACTATTTTCCATCTGAGGAGGATTCACTTTTCCACTAATACGAAGGGCCGGGCACAGTATTTAGTAAGACACGAACTCGTCTTCCATCATGGGTGAGCTGAATGCAGTACCTTGGCTTGGACAATATTGCATGTCTAATCGAAACACCTCCAACAGTTCCTCGATAGGATCAGGAAGTAGGATATCGATGTGTTAAAGGTTATCGATATGTGGAAGAGATCGATTCCTATGGAAGGCGTGAGGAGCTATCGCTGCCCACGGCCCTCATTACCTGACGCCCACCTCACCGGGTCTAGTCCTCTTGTTGCTTCCTCCACGGGGAGGGAATTATCGGGAGGAAGTAGCCATATGGAGCAGGGTCGTACAGTTAGGTCCGGGACCACAAAAAGTAAATGCCAGCTCCTCCACACTTCCAACAGGCTGCTGAGTCAGAGGAGGATAACTGGTCTAAGAGTACAAGGTATAATCTTCACACTCTGTCATCCGATGTAGGTATCAACTAGGTTCTCATAGATAAATAACAATAGGATAAATAAACCTTTGAACATCAGTTTTCAAATAATGTACTTAATAACTTTAAAAGGTTTTTGAGTACACACGAGTAACACTTACCTAAATATTGTTCGATTGACAAACAAGATTTGCCTTTATGCTTGATTGGTGGTAGTTTATTTCTTCTAACCATTGTACCTAGCGTTTAAAACAGACTGTTCTATTTCTAACTTATAATTTGCGACATGGCATTGTGGAAAGAATGATTAAAATTTAATCACATCGGAACTGTTATCAAATCAGAAACAATCCGAAATTAAGTAATAAGAAGAATAGAAAATAGCTTTGGAAAAACAATATAAAATGCTTGAAATGGTTTATTCATTGAGGAACAAAAATATCCTTTACACGCGATGTTATAATTGCCATTGGCCAACAGGTTTAAAGTTCATTAATTCACCTGTTAGTGAGAGAAGATTGGATTGTCGAAATACCTCTTTCATCATAGCGATCTACCAGTGCGTTATGGCTCTTGACTGTGTTTCCGATACACAATAATAAATGTAGGAATGGAATATTCCTAACGTACTATAAGCAACGTAACAAATTCTCGAAAGGATACATTGAAAAGCATCATATGGATTCAATGCCTTAACGAAATAGAATGTGAAAATCCATGATTTAGATACCTTACACTAATGAGCTCCATCAAAATCAAAATTCACTAGATGAGACCTCTGACCATTCCTCTTTGAATTTATGCCAACTTCTTTTTTCGTTTCAGAGGGATCGCGACCTTCTAACTTAAATCTCTTATTTGAGCACTACCAGTGGGTAGTTTCTCTACATGACTATATAGGTATATCATTCATGATATATTTGCGAATTTCAATATAACATTTTTTTAAAATTATTTTCAATGAACCATTTAACTGGAAATCTCCCTTCTTTTTGTTTTATTATAAAACATCTCCACTAGCCAAAGTGAATGTGTTTATACACATTTTCACTTTTTATTCAACCATTGATTCAAATATTTCAAGTTTTTCATAAAATCCTTTCCATGTATTTAATTTTCTTTTTTCTCCCTATTTCTTGTGAAACACCGATTGCAATGCACTGAGTATAGTATCATTATAGCACTGAGTGATCATCGAAGGAAGTCGATAATTAAATGAATAAATGGCATCATCTTAAAAATAAATAATAATTATATTATACGGAAGTATTTTTACTTTAATTGCATTAAGGATCATTTTAGTCATAACAAATTATTTAAATAAATTAGGAATGACGAGTGGTCATCTCTGATTTAATGCTTGTTTTTGTCGTTGGGGGTAATAGAATATGTAAGGTATAAAACTATTTTATTACTTTATTTTATTGCCTATCAACATGCCTGGGGATCTATCCTAGACTATTTCCCAGAAGATGGTCCAACTCCAATAAAAGTCTGCAGTTTATAACAGTATTATAGCTAGTATATTTTGAAATGAATAACATCCTTTCCTACAATTAAAGTTGTCTATATTGGGGTCAATAAAAATATTTCGAGTGCCTGGAAATAGGTCGAGGATGCGGTAAATAAGAACATACTCCGCAAATATAACTTGTAGAAGAAGTATTTATTATGTTCCCACGATTCGGCCTAATTTTAGGCCGTCATTAGGGCGGAGTGATTAAGAGTCCAGGGAAATAAAAACCAGAATTAATTTTCGTGCTACCTAAATGATAACATCACATTATTAGTTTTAGTTTTTTAAGATATAATTTTGAATAAAATGAATAAATTAGTCCTTACCTTATTCTGGAACACTAAAAAAGAAAATAAATGGACATTTGACTTATTCGCCTGACTGCTTTATTCAAATTATTATATTTTTTTATTTATTTTTTTTTTACTCGTCACTACAACTCGGTTATGGGTCTTGACCTCCTCCACCAGCCTCCTCCAGTCTTCTCTGTTTTGTGCCATGGAGAGGTTCAGTCAAGACTCTCTTAGGTATTGCCTCTGTCCTCCATCCTAGCCACGTGTCCAGCCCATCGGAATCTCACAAGCTTCATTGTCTGAACAACATCCTCTTCATTAAATATTTCATATATTTCGTTGTTCGTCCGCCTTCCCCAGTTCCCTTTGAGATAGTCTCCTCCGAAAATTCTTCGAGGGATTTTCCTTTCAAAAACTAATAGATCCTGCTCCATTATTTTACCTGTCGTCCATGTTTCAGATCAATACAACGGGAATAGGCGGATATTTCCATAAATCCTATTTCCATACAGCTCTTTACAGAGGACAAAATAATGCTTATTGGCCATAAATATTCTTATCTTCACTTCATCCTTCATTGAGTGACCAGTCACCTTAAATACGTGAACTGGGCCACTTTCTCAAAGTTGAAGGGACCAACATTGATGGTTTCGCCAGGTCGTGGATCCTCTCCTGTGGCCATATACTTAGTTTTTCCTTCGTTCACCTCTAACCCGAGTTTTCTGGCGGCGTCTAACAGAGCCAAATAACCCTCTCTCACAGACTGAAACGACCTCCCCACGATGTCCACATCATCTGCATAGGCTGGACCATGCGGTTGTAAACTCCCCCCTGTAAAAACCCCTCTAGGCTGCAGATCAGCGTCCCTAACTGCCTTCTCAAGGCAATAAACTGCAAAGTTAAACAAGAGACATGATAGCGCTTCACCTTGGCGAAGTCCTTTTCTTGAAGAGAACTCTTCCGTCCTTTGCCCGCCAACCTGCCCAGTACACTTCACACCACCCATGATCAGCTTCAACAGGCGTATTAGCTTATTTGGGATATTGAATCCCTCAAGTGACTTGTACAATTCTTCCCTGTTAATGCTGTCATAAGCCGCCTTGATGTCCACGAAAAGATGGTGGGTTTTAATTTGGTGTTAATTTTCTCTTTCAAGATTTTTTTTTTATAAATAGTGAAAACAACTGGCACTGCAACCCATGAAGGGTTCTGGAGGGGACTTGTTCGAGATCACTCTCGACAGCATGGTTTTCCCCCAATTAATGGTACCCATTTTATAGAGGTTGGATGATATAATAGTATTGTATGACTATACACAATGGGTATCGTATTTTCATACTTATGATTCATCTCTAAAATACCTTCTTTTTATATGAATGTATTAAAGTGTATATGAATAATAACGCATTTATAAAAATATGAGACAAGCAATTATTTAAACTTTTTATATTTCGGAAAATATTCCACTGAAAAAATTTGTGTACTAAGAATAATAAGAGATTCCGGAGTTCCGACACATAAATAAGAGGATAATACGCCAGTGCTTTTAACGGTTCCGTTACAACAGCACTTTTTGTTGTAACAATTCGCGGCTTTTCACATATTTTTCGCGGATTTATGAAATCCAAAAGAGTAAAAATAAATTATCAAGTTTAATACGTTGTGATCGTAATTTATTTTTTTCTGATTTTTTTTTCTTGTTTATGATAATCTTGCGTATTCGGAATATATTATAAATTCTTAATATGTTGGTTCATAAATTATGTTCGTTTCCTAAAATTCTAACAAACCTAGACGCCACCTATATTACTTTTGTTATTAATGTAGTACTTTTATTACAAGCTGTAATGTGGGAAGGGATCGTTCCTTGCATAATTTATACCCGTGTCCTTCCGGAGCATCGTTTATATTTATGACATTGTTTGTGTCACTTAAAATGCATCTTAGTACGATAATTTATGATTTATAGCCCGATATGTCACTTTAATAAGGTGCCATAGTACAATTTAACTTTGATGATATCATATTTTTAATGAGTTTAGTTATTCGCACTGCGCAGCCACAACCAATCCAAAGTAAAATCAATCGCTTTTGAAAGAATGCACATGAATAAGATTTGAAATATTTTTTTTTTTTGTAGGAGAAAAACATTTATGTTTCGTAGGAGTTGAAATGAATACTATTGTTTATATTAAATTAAAAAAAAAAAAAATATTATGATTTATTATTTTATATTGTTTTTTTAGTTATTTAGGTTGTACTGTCTCAAATAGTTGAAATGCATTTAACGCCAATAATGAAATTCTTAAGAAATCTCGATATGTTTGATCCGAATGTCCCACTCTAAAATGGACGTCATTGATTCCCCTGATGGAAGACAGTGACCCTGTTAATATTTAAAGAGTGTCTTGAGCAAAAGAGAGAGAGAGGGGGGAGGGGGAGAGATATGCTTTATTATTCAGAGTAGATATCAAGAAAATTCCTCGTCTGATCTTATCCTCTCCCTACAAATATATTTCTTCTAGTAAAGGAATTATTATCAACAAGCTACATTTGATCAGACAATCACAGCGTGAGGTGGCATGAAGTATGGAATGCCTATAATTCTATTTCATATTTGATTTACGGTCTCTTATCATACAACCCCTCTTCAGCATTTGTCTTTTAAATACCTGAAACGAACGGTTAAAAATGTTGAAGCTTATAAATTTATATCTATCGATGATCAAGTGATACAACCTGTACCACTGTACCTGTTTCTAAGAGAACGGCTGTCCTAAGAAAGATTTGTCCGAGATCACATTCAACCGCCTTCCCCCTATTGAGGGTACCCTCTTTATAGAGGCTGAGGGAGCCCAAGGAGGGTCTCAAGATCCAACAGGATCCACCCACGCTGAAAACAGAGTAAATAAACTATATGCTACAGCCAGATTTTAACGCTCTACCATTCTATACCGCTCGCTGATCAAGTGACATGATCAGAGAACTCGGATTATTTCGGACGCTTTATAGAGGACTGCAGAAACTGATAAATTCCAGAAGATTCGTCTGCGAGATTCCTACGCGTTATCGTTTCTCTAGCTTTTTGGAACAGGATGGCTTCATCAAATACCTAAGTTTCTAAACTACTAATAATTTTCAAATACAATAGTTCGGTATTCCTCCCAATATTTTTCTGCGTTTTATTATCCAGCTCTTGAAGATCTCAACTTAGTGTCAGTCAGACCCTGTCATGGTAAAGCCACGTTTGAGATGAATCTGATTTCTATGAATAAATTGAAGTAGATGCTTCTATGTTCTGCAATAGAATTAAATGTAAACATGTTTAAAAGATTATTATATGAGTCGTTAGGAATCAAAAGCGCTATTTGGAATACAATTTTTCGTTGTCTAATATGACGCTTTACCGCCTTTTGTTTTTTTTGGTCTGGTTCTTAATCGGAAGTTTTGGGAGCATAAATTTGTTTGATTTAACTAGCGAATGTGAAAATTTTTTGAAATTTTGTAGTTCTCCGTTTTTGATCCTGTATAAAGTGATGCTGGTAAAAATTTCTTTTGGCATCAAGTATAATTCTAAAAACATTTAATGATCTTCTAGAAGCCTCCTCCCACTGGACATGGTAGCATGTTCTTTATAATTCAGTTTGAGCCTCCAATTAGTCGAATAATAAATTTTGAAAATAGAACAAGGCACTAACTGCTTTACGGGAGACGTGTCTCGACTTCAGCATCGTACGTACCTTCATCAAACTATTAATAAAGTTTATTTTGAAAATTGAATATGCAGATGAACCAATCATTAAATGGGCGCTTTCCAAACGGCCTTACATAGCTTTATTGTTTTATAAGTTGTGTGTTTGTTTTTAAAAAAGATGAAAGCGTTCTGATCACCGGGTTGCTAGTAGTAATAAGTTGCTAGTAGTAATAAGTTGCTAGTAGTAATAAGTTGCTAGTAGTAATAAGTTCTATATACATGTTCTTCCATCATTTTTAATTTTTTTTAAGTTAGTTAATTGATCTTGTCTCTAGTAATTAAACTGTAACTTTATTCCTTTAATTTTCATCATTAAAATTATGATGTCTTGCTATTGTAGCTATTACAACTTTAAGACTTGCAAACTTACGCAATATTATCATGTTTTACTATTTAATGTAATTTTACTCATTTTTTATTTACAAAGAGATATATATTTTTATTTTTTCCTGTATCAACATTTTTGTTTTCAAAAAAGTTTTTGATTTTCCCACAACACTACGTGTTTTTTAGTTCTTTGTTAGTCTACGTGTATTGCCCCATATCTATGTTTATATCGCCGATTTCCAACGGCACGCACTGAAATTTTTCTTTTATTTTTTTTTTTTGGGGGGGGGGGTGGATGAGGGTACAAATTGAAATATATAATGTAAATAAAAAAAAAATTTTATATCGATATTTTTCCCAAATCACTATTATAACATAAAGATGTACTACAAATTATAGCGTACTATTACATGCCCTACAACAAGCCCAGCGTTAGGTTAAGACGGAGTATATTAGCCTAGTTTTATCGCCAATGAGAGCCAACTGGGAACAAGATAATGGCTATCATTAGGTTACTACGGGACTATTGCGGACAACGCTAAGGGCAAGTCGTTACACTATATTGGGGCTAAGCTCCTCGGCTGTTTGCTTACTGCAAGTACTTCGGCGTAGAATTAGTCTCATTTCCATGTTGTAGATGAACATGTCCTTATCGAACTTCAGCTTCTGCAAAAAATAAATTATTCAATGAAAAGTTAACCAATTGTTATCAAAATAAGTATTAATTTTTACCTAACTTCGTAGGGGACGTAAAATGGCTGTTCCGAGCCTATGCGATACATAAAATTTATGACTCCCACTGTAGCATAATCTGATCAGCCATAGCACCATAAAGTGATGTTAAATTAATAAACAAACAAACAAACAGCCTTGAACTGTAGGGCGGTAAGGCGCATTACTGATCAAAGTAATTAATCATAATAGAAGACTTCTTAAATAAAATAAAGTTGGAAAATGTTACAGCGAAAACGGTAAAAAAAAAGACTCAATACTCAAAGAGATAAATACCTACTGCTCCAAATAGCAAACTTCTAGCAGAAAGGGAATTACTGTCCAATTTCGATTAAGGATTGAACATGGAAACGCTTACTTAAAAACGCGAACTAACTCATATCAATAAACTGTTGTAAAAAAAAAAACAGTGAAACTACGCCATGTCTTATGTTTACAACTTTTAACAAAAATTTTAATCTGCCATCATTATTGTAAGATAACTAAAACGTCTACGACAAAGTAGTGCTATATTTTAATTTGCAAAAGTAGTAAGAGAAACACGTTTTATTGAAATATTACAATCTGCCACATGTGGGCAATAAGTTGTAATAGTGCTAAATAGCTTACAACCATTCCATAAAACAAATTTTAAAAAATACACAAATAATACACTAATAACATACACTATTTGAGCCGTTTATTTTGAAAGTGACCTAACTCCGTTTTTAAAATTTTTGCCTAACTCCATTCTTGATAAGAAAACATACATTATTCACTTAATAATTGTTAACATTTTAATTGGAACCATAAATTTAACAGCCTTAGATACACTTAAGCAGTATGACTCATTAGTATCCTATACGTATATTTTTAAATTCATCGAAACGCAAACCCTTAAATATTTGAAGATAAATGGAGGTAGGCCACTTTCAAAATAAACGGCTCATTTATAATTTGCCTGGGGTTCCCGTACTAAGTAGTATTGTTCTACTACAGAATTTAATGATAAAAGATAAATAAATTTATATATTTTACTGTGTCGCATTGCTGCATCGAGTAATAGGAACTATAAAAAATAACAGAAATAAGGTTCGATTTTGCTGGTTTTTATTCGCCAGAGGAAAGAAGAACTCGAGGGATTGAATGACTCAGGATATCGAAAGGAAATTTCTCTCGGAAAAGATATCTCCCCATTTGTCAGGGCAGATGCGGCACTCAGTGGCGACGGTTCTTCTTATATCCTTCGCATCCAGTTCCATTTGGGCTCCAAGGGCCTCATGATTCTTATATCTACAGAATGGATTGGGAATAGGATCATGATCACCTGCAGTTATGTAGGATATCAACAAATATTATCAATATTGTTATTGTTAAATGCTCTTAACTAGAAAGAAGAGTATAGGCCTTCCAGATATGGATTTGTCCGAATGTTCATAAAATTCTTTGGACATTTATAAATACAGAAGTACTTCCTTGGATGCAATACGTGACTGTAGGCTTTGCTTATTGCATATCGTTTACTACGGAATATTATTCACTGGAATTTTGATGGAAAGAGTGATCAAGAAAAAGAAGAAGAATAACATGACCAGCCTAACAGCGTTATTGGTATGGAGTGCTACTATAAGTCTAAAATGAATGGAGCTAATGAAGAAGAAATATTGTTTATTAAACTAAATAAAGCATGTTAATTAAAGGGAAAGAGGTTAGAAATACATCAAAGTTTTTAAATATTCGAATTGTTTCCGCACGACCACAGCTTTACAGTTTACAGTTGTATGGAATTTGCAATTATTATATTCGTTCAATACCCCCAAGGCCATTTCCTTAGCCTGAGCAGTTGAGTAAAGGTAATTGGAAGTAACCGTTGTGATGGTTTGTTCTGTTGATCAGATATTTGTAGAGATATGAGCGACGGACGTGGGCAAACACTTTGTGAATTTAACGGTGCCTCGCTGATATGGATATGAAGGTTGGAAATGGGTCATGGTTATATCTTAGAGTTGCATTAATTTCTTTCACATTAACAATTATAGTATTATATTTGTTTATAGGTATTTAATGGTAACCATTCATTTAATTTGGACACTATACAGTTTTTCCCTTTTATATATACCCCTTAAGCACAAGAGAGTAACTAAGATCCCTGGAACTTACACTGAATCACCAGTTGTAAACAGTTGGACACCCGGATACTATGGTTCGCACTTTCCCTAATGAAGGATCGAAACCTATCTGCAGATATAATAATATTTAAATTATTGGGCATGCATTTCAATTAAAATAAATAAGTAAATAAATTAAAAAGAGAGAAATCTGTATTACTACAAAGCGTGAAGCATGGTTTTGGGGTCAGTGGGTCGTAATGTACTTCCAGGCTAGATTCTGCAATGTTTTGTATTGATCAGGCATAATCATAAGGATAATAAAATAGATTTGTTAATAACTTCAAAATTTTATCTCTTCAAATATATAAATCGATTGCTATCTAAAATAAGTATGAAGCGGTCTGAAACTTCTTTATTTCTTCTACAATCTGCTGCTGATCTAGACCTTGCGTAACCCTGGGCAATCAGATCTTCCAGAAAAGAGCCAGAGGTGGGAGGGTGGAGGCTGCAATGTTAAATACACCAAAAGGCGAAGGTAGAATCCTTGAATCCGAAACTATGAATTCGTAAATTCGTTTGTTTCGTTCAACCTTAATTTATGCTGCTATGACTAATCGGACAATGCTAGAAAAATTAAGGGGGAGTCCTTAATTTTGCCTATTCATTTTATTTTTATATTTTGGAAAGGGTTCTATAAGAATTTCCTGACATCGCTCAGGCTTGGGACCATCATTTCACTTTCCACTTTTAGGACGCCATAACTAAGAATTTTTACTCCCTTTAAACAATTTTGTGGCTACTTACTGGACTGCGAGTCCGACATCTTGAACATTATAGAACCTTGAGCATAATATTCTTAGGTGTTGAGGTCTTAGGTGATCGCACCACTTGAATCCTCCAATACTTAAATAGTGCTGATTTTTAACCACACTTCAAAGCTGTACTATCGTTCTTTTGATCCAAGTTACTTTGCCTCATCTTCTATCTCGATTGAAATTACATTAAATGAACAGCGCCCATGGCTATGATGTATATTTTATTTTACTCTGAGAAATGAACTCTTTGAAGATAGTAGTATTTTTCTATATCTAAATCTAAATTAAAAGTTATCTCAAGATCATATGAAATCGATATGTAGGAAGCTGAGTGGCACTGTACAACGGTGAGTTGCCGTAATGGAGTTCCCGGGTTCAAATCCGGCTGTGGCAGGTTTTGTTTAATATGTTAACAGCCCAGAATTGTTCCTTTGGAATCTGAGAACCCAGCCTCTATAGGATGAGTCCCAAAATAAGAGAAAAAACCTGGCGGTTGAGCTTAATCTTACTGCAGACCACCTTACTGCACAACCGTTGTCCAAGAGACAGTACAGTCTCCACCAGGTACTGAACCCAAGACTCATGAGTTGTAGTTCTAATATAGGTTATACATGTTATCTGTAGTTGAAAACAAGTGTTTTAGAATCCACTGATTTATTATTTCCTTAGGCAATCTTGAATCATGTTTGAATAAGTTGTCAGGCAAGACGAAACGAGTATACAGAGAACAGTTCTGAGAAAGCTAATGATGGAGTCGAACCCTCGGACTGTTAGGAGAAGATTGATGAGCGGATGATCAACTTACCACCTCCATAAAGACGTTGCCAAGCCCACACGACGCCCTATGCAAATCCCCTTAAATCGCCTAATTGACCCCTTCAGTGATCGCCGAAGAATCCTGATACTATCGAAAACTGAACGCTAAATCGATAAGGGATCGATACCATCTCGATGATTTACTCAGACAGCTTCCTAATCCCGACTCCCGTAGGCGACGTGCCCACGCTCGTTCCGTTATCCTCCGAATCGGAAAGGCTGCTCCTGAAGGGAACGGGGACAGAACGCCCGCTGGGCCGAAGCACATGATGCCACCGCGGGGTAGTACCCCGTGATAATTTACCGCCCATTAACATTTTAAAGGTTCCATAAATGTCCAGATCTTATCTTTGTTCTCGACCGTTTGCATGTCATAATATTTGGAGCTTTTGAAGAATCCATTATGCTCCTGGCATTTATGAGTTTGTATTGTAAAGATCCTCACTGACTCGAGATAATGAACCTTTGACAGGAGATGGTCCATAGATCGTTTTAATGGCTTCAAATTCATATCCTACAATTTGTAAAGACACAGTTAAGGAATTCCAGATGTAATTATTTAGCAAGAGTTTAACTAGAACTTTTATATTACTAAAAATTAGAAAGGAAACACTAGCATTACTTATATTATTATATACCTTGTTTTAACTCAAAATCAGGTATAATTCGATTCTTACCCTACTTTAAATATATGATTAGTCTTATAATAAAGTTTTAATATCACAAGTTATAATTACATTACTTATGACGGATTATGTGATTATTAAAGATGCATTATAAAAAGCTGCACCATTACAGCTCATGAAGTTTTGGGTTCAGTAGGAGATAGAGAATGTATTGTTTTTAGGAAAACTGTTGTGCAAGGAGATGTTTTTTTTCGAGATCAATCTTAATCTCCAGATCCCAAAGAAAAAAGGATTATAAAAAAAAATAAACAGTTTTGAAGGAATTGTTTTCTGAAGAAAAGTGTAAGCAGGGATAAGAAAAACTCAGTAATAAAAATAATCTTTCATAGGACTTATTTATTTAAACAAGTACTCCAGTTTCCCTGTAATTGACTTATTTTTTTAAGAGTCGCCTATATATTTAACTGCTTTCCAATTTATTTCAGTTGTCCTGAAAGAAAATTAATTCTTCAAGGCCTTCTCAGTTCCTGATGTAGTGGTCAATGCAAAAAAACAAAACAAAGGGAAGAGGTAATGAAACGGTCTAGAGGGGAGACAGCTCTGCCCGCCACCTCAAATAAACGAGTACTTGATAAATTCAATTGCTATCCCTAGCGGCTGAGGTGCAAAAAACTTCAAAGTGAAACCCAAGTCCTGTTTTTTTACTTTCTTTGAAAACTTCCTCGACCTTAGAGGCCCAGTTACTCTGCACTTTTAAAAGAGACCTTCACTCTTGGCTGGTCTGAGGATTTATTAGAGGATTCCGTTCAATCGCAGGCGGCACGAATATAAGAGGATCGCTAAAGACTCCACCCGCGTGAGGGCAAATATCACTTGGAATAATCCAGGATATTCCTCGGAGCTTTCCATGTATGAAGGAATCGTAAATCGAAGAATTGTTGTGAGATATCTCAGGGTTACAATGGTATCGGTGGAGCGCACACCGAGCAATGGTGGACCGGTTCTCGGCCGGATCTTCTGATAAATGGCTTTCGTATTCTTATCCATTTCATTCCTCGATTTATTCTAATCTTCTCTTAAGAAATACATTATTGAAATGAGATGAGGATGTTTTACAGCCAGGGCTCTCTTGCGGAAATCTTTTGTAATGAAATAAATGGCGTTTTGCATCCTCATGAATCATTCTTATATTCTCTATTTGTATTTGACGTAGACGAAAAAAAGAAATATGTATTTTTGAAAAATAGCTCACGAGTATATGTTTTTCAGTTCCAAATTCGCAAAACATTATTTACTGTTCTCTGTGAAGTTCGAGGCTTTCTTTACCATCATCATAACCACTCTACTCATTCAGTGTGAGGTTCTCAAGTCTTTCTTATTGACAATAATATGCAAATAAATATTTTATCGAAACTATGAGTGGGTATTAAAATGTTACTGTTTTGGTTAGATAAGTACTATCAACTTCTGTAAATTCAAGAAACAATGCTAGGATCGTTTTCTTTTTAGTATAGCCTTAATTTAAATATATTTTTTTATTTATATAATGGGAATAAACTACTGCATCATGTAGTCATCTGTGTTGTAGTAGTGAGCATTACAACCTTCTATGCCACAGGTCACGTATTCGCAGCCAGGGAGTAAAAAATTCTTGGTTATACCATCCGTCGAAAGGATCGGCACTCTTTGAAAATCCCTATTCTAATTATAACTGGATAGGCAAAATTTAGGACTCCCACTGTTGCATCGTACGATTAATCATTGCAGCATAAACGACCGTAATAATTCCATGGGCTCTGAAAACTACGCTTAGTTTTTAAATTCCTTTGCCGAATTTCTACTGATTCTACTGATAGATTATTATTTGATAGATTATTATTATACTACTTATAGATTATTAAATTATCTCACAGTTTTCTAAATATTTGTCATATCTATTTGCAACTAAATGGCTTTTATAATTTTTTTCAAACATAAATATTGGTCTTTATATCTCTTGTGTTTTTTAAGCAGGAAATAAATATCACAAATCATAGAACTTATTAATACACACCTTAAGTAATAAAAAAAACATAAAAGGGATGATAATGAAGGTTATAATGTTGGTTATGATCGAACGGTGGTGGACCGTTTACTAAGTAACTGTCACTTATTTTAATTAAGTATAACAATAATTGTTTTGCTTTTAAATATGCTAGATTGCATTATATATTACTGAAAAACACTTCATTAAAAAAAATCATAATAAAGCTTTGAGGGCCAAAGTTTCTTGGCAACGCCACCAACAAACTTCGCCCCCATAGAACACCACCGAAACTTATGTCCAAACACGTCTTGGATTACTCTTCTGAAGTTTGCCCATCATTTCAGCTTTTATTATCGCTTCAGGGATTCCTTCTTTATCCAGACGAGCAATACTCCATAGGTGATTATCGAAATACAAGTATCGATTTATTTCATATCGATATTTTAATGGTATGAATAGTATTTCAATATTTTTAATAAAAATATATCATTACTTTTCGGCCCTCGACATTTTATCTTAAGAAGGAGACCTAAGAGTGTAAACATCGATACCTCGATAGTTTTTAAATTAATTCGAAATAGTGCAACTCTAATTAAATAAGGCCCTTTTTTATATTTAAAATTAAAAGAAGATTGTCAGTGAATTAAATATATAGGTCAGAAGAGAAGAATATAAAACTTGAAGATATGAAAATATTTACTACAAGTGTCAACGATGAAACTTTTCCAGGAATTAATTTAAAAAATAAAATTTGAAACAAAACCAAATACGGAATACGACATAAAAAAGGAAACGACATCAATTAAATAATAAAAAATATTACAAAAATACGACTGGCTTTAACACAACCATTATAAACAAGGTATCGGATAATGAAGTCTATATATTTCAATAAAAATCCGTAAATCAATATTTTTTCAAGGTTCCTAGAATTGCGTACCCAATACCAGATGTCTAACTGTTCTCAACTCAGTTAATATTTATGTAATGTGCCTATTATACTGTGTATTTATTTTTTATTTTCTATGGATGGAATTTCTTCTTGATCATTTTTGATGTTTCGAACTTATTTTCGCAATTATTTACTTTTCTCGCTGGGATGCAAGTGAGATATCCCACTTCGTAAAGCAATGAGCTGCTGTACCGAAGATCCTGTTTTCAAATCGTGCTGTGAAAGTAAATTATTTAATCCGTTAAAAGCATAGATTTACCCTTTTGGATCACTATTGGCTTATAAAGAGTAGTCTCTTCCAATGTACTGAACCCATGTACACTTCAATATGTAGTGATACAGGATTTTAAAATATTTTTTTTTACAATGTAAACATTTTTGATTTTCACTATGTAACCTTTATCCAGATGTTTTTAGTCCTAGAATAAAACTGTTTTTCTGTATATCTATATTATAGCATATCTACAGTCCAGACTGAGTTAATTGTAGTGAGAGAACCGAAATCGTGTCATTCTCGTAGTTCATAGCATGAAATAGAGTTATAATGTGAGCAACAACTCCTTTTCAAGCTAATGCCTGTCTTATCTCCTTATTCACTATGAAAATTACATGATTCCGCCTCCTTAATTACAAAAAACTCTTTCACCGAGGCTATAGATGAATATAAAGCTCAAATTACATTTCTATGACTATTCTTTACTTCTTATCGTACAAAATTGGACATGGTTTACCTGATATACCTATCCCAGGTTAGTATATCCCTGTAAACAGGTAAACTAAACTAGGTAATAAAGGAGTGTTAATATAGTGAAGGTAGAGAGGCAGTGGGTATAATGCAGGACCTAACTGAAAGGGCACGCCAGTCGTGACGCTGCATCTGTCACCGGGATCATCGTTTCCGCTGGCGCTCATTCATCCGCGCAGCATCACCTTCGTCACTTCTTCGGCCTGTACCAAGGGTCAGCCGATCTAAGATTCCATTCAGGATATATTGATTAGTCTTTATTCAAAACAATCATATACTATTGTATCATCTGATTCAATAACACATCGAATATTTTTATTAATCAATGTTAATTCTCATGTTAAGTTAATTTGAAATTGAAGACAACAGCAGCAACAAAAAGTGGTGACGTTCCCTTCTTAAGGTCGACATTTTTTCAACAAGGGTTCGGTAAAGTTGTATCCACTAAAATTAAAGAAAATTGGTACGAAGAGAAGGAGATACTTCCGCATTACCGTCTCCGTTAAATAAAATATAAAAACATTGATTGGACCCCTTCAATAATTAAATAATATTAATTTAACTTAGCTAATTCAATAAATTTAAGAAGAACAGTCATCTCTTATGGCCCCAGCTGGCGAAGCGTCGCTAAACAAAATCAAATAAAAAATGAAGTCAATTCCTAGATCTTCTCTAGACTTTCTGACAAAAAATACTAATGTGCTCTTCTCTGCTAAGACCTAGTACGACAAGGAACTTAAAAGCTCAGCAAAACACGTCCAGGTATTCACAAAGTACCCACAACACAATCCATAACTCTACGAAAGATTGTAAATGCACCTTAGTTTAACAATTTTGATTTATGTTTACAACTATGAACATGACAATGACATGAGCATTCCAATTGTTAAATTTTTATATTCACGGCAAATGCCCATTTCACCCACCAAAAAAATATAATACCATATATTATTTTGCTCTCTCTTTACCTGGACTTCCTATGAGAAATTTGATAAGTCAATGGCCCAGAGACTTTTTCAGTAACTATCAATCTATCAGGACAAATCAAGGACAGCAATCTCAAGTTTCAGATTTAAATGATGGAGCAAATATAATAAAAGAACTTAAGAATTACAGTTACAACTGACTAAATAAGTATTACAAAATTGAATTGTAATAAATTAAGCGTTAATGAGAAGGAATGATAATCTAATCCAGTCAGCGGCAAGTGGAACGTAGAATAATTGTGAATGTGAAATCCCATGTATTTTTTTTTTTTAATAGACAGATTTTTCTTATAGAAGAAGACAAGTGTATATAAACGGAAGAAAAAAAAAATGCTACATTAAAACCCTTCTAGAACAACAGTTATGCAAGGCAGTAATATGAGGGTACCCACTTCACAGGCGCTGGGGGATCTGAGATCCAACTGGGTCCAACCCCGGCTGATAACAGATTATCCTTTATCTTCCGATTGTACAGTCTAGAACCGAGTATTTGTAACTGATAAAACGAAGAAAAATTAAAATAAATGATGGAATATAACAACGGACTGCACGTTTGTTAGACCGTTGCAATATTAATAATTGTTATGTAATAATTTATTTAATTTTCTTGTTATTTATATTAATTGAAGAATATTTGTTGAATGTAATTATTATAAAATACATTTCGCAATAACTATCTCTGTCGATAAAAAGAACAGAGCGATGGAATGGAGAAATTTGAAATATTCTTCACTCTAAGCATTCCACTTATCTAGATAGATAATTGTTTTAATTAAGTGTTCTTGATGAATGCGAAACTCTGCTAATTTATAGACTATCAATATTTAAATAGTTTATCGTATTAATTCTTACTCCTCTCTATCTTACAAAATTATTATACACAATATGCTACTTAAACCTATATGGATTTATGCCACACAGATGTGGTGCTTATGCAAAAAATCTCACTTATAGATCTTTCAAATTTTTCAGGCAAAATTCCTTTGTTATATTACTCATTTCCCCTTGTACATAACTCATATACCATCACATTAGGACCTAAATACCACTCGCGACTGACACTATCAAGAAAAACTAAAGATCTCATGACTCACTTGTTGGACACCTAAACTTACTAGTACAATCATATTACCATAGATCCGACAAGGAGACTGAAACGTCTTTGGAGCAGGATTTACTACAGTGAGATGAACGTGAAAGTTAAAGAGTGTTTCAATGGAAGGTTTTTCCAGCCAAGCTTCCTTGTAAGAGAAGGTTTTCTAAAGATTACTAATGTCATTATGACAAATATCTCTCAATATATAATTATTATTATTGGTATTATAATAATTCCTGCGGCACAATGCTTTATATACACATGGGTATCATAACTGATTTTTTATACATATATTGATTAAATATTAGTTAGGTTTTGTGGGCATCACTACTCCCATGTTTTCTAATAGCTATCCCAAACCTATCTCAACTATAATCATGTATATATTTTTCCTTCGAAAAGTAAATGTGAAGTTTTTTTTCTGATATTATTAAGAATTTTAGAATTTGTGAAGTTAAAAATATGGCTGAAAATATAGTTTTTACAATTATTTTTTTGTTAGTTTCATCCAACTTTGGGATGCTTTGGATGAATAATTAGTGTATATTCCGTGACTTTCCCTCCGCCCAATATGTCTCACAGTTTATTCTAAAAACACCAATTTCTCAACCCTTCCTAAATCCAACTAGCCTATTCTGATCTCTGTCCACTTCACTATATATTTGTCTTTATTTAGTCCCATCATGTGTGTATATGTATGATGTATTGATACTTATACTACTTTATTTCCGTTTAAAATCTTATATCATTTGACCCCCAAAGCATATTTAGGCCTATTTTAATTACGTTTACATCGCAAATGAAGTGCGACTAACTCACGGACTAAGGTTGGAATGTACATTAGTTCTGGTGACTAGTGACTGTAGCAACAAATCACCATCCTTGTTCAGACGAATTGTGTCTAGTTAGTTAATGATGCTGCGAATTCAAAATGCAAGTAGGACTAGTACATGATGTGAATACTTCGAATCATGCATGTAAGTTATCAATAATCTATAACGTTTAATATATGTAAAATTTACTTATCGTAATGTTTAATGATTGTGACTCAATTACCGTAATCATCTAAAATTATGTTACTTTAAAACCGATTTTGTTACTTTGATGACAACGTTTGATTTCTAGATGGAAGAGTTATAAAATTAATGAAGACGACATTGAAGATTTTTAAAAAATAACAGAATGTCAACATTGAACTGATGTTTATCTAACACTTTAGTGATAATGACAAATCATATGTTATAATTATATTGTTGTAAATTTGTTGTAAAATTATAACTTCTAAAATATGGTTAATTTATTAAACATGTTAAATGTTATTAACACTGTTTATAAACATAAGACGCTAAGACAGGTTATTTACTTGGAGAATGACGCTAACATAAGACAAATTAAAAAAATATTGCTAATAAAAGCGCAATGACAATAGATGTAGAGTAGATACAGTAATAAAAAGGTTTATAGGAGACCATAACCTTCCTTAATACCATCTCCCCCCCCTCTCTCTCTCTCTCTCTCTCTCTCTCTCTCTCTCTCTCTCTCTCTCTCTCACACACACACACACACACTGTGTTGCTCTGTTAGCTATCTTTATGAGAATGAATGCCTACAGTCTCATCAATGGGACAATAGTGACATACGACCCGCTCAACTATAAAGGATACACTCGTAACTGGAGATGAAGTAAGGTTAATAAACATTGTTAACTGTTAATAAACAGTAAAGATATGATAACATTGAAAGTACAAA
Source organism: Arma custos (assembly GCA_037127475.1). Lineage (NCBI taxonomy): Eukaryota > Metazoa > Arthropoda > Insecta > Hemiptera > Pentatomidae > Arma > Arma custos. The sequence continues at coordinate 104,348,930 of CM073760.1, read as the reverse complement.
AGATAATTTCGTATGATAGTTAGAAATAACAATCAAGAAAAATCATTAAATATGAAATATACCTTCGTATAGACAAAGGTATATCAATAGAAATTTGTATATCAATAGCATTTGTATTCCTACCAAAGTATAGACACAACTGCCCTGAAAAAAAGTGCTGTTCAGTTTAGGTCTTTATAAAGAAAAATAAGAATTCGTTTTCATGGCTGTAAATCGCTGTTATAAAATAACTAAAAACATTGTGCATGATCATAATACATAATAAAATATTCATCTAAAATCTTTTATGTAACTGCTATAGTAAAGAGTTGGATGCTTAAGTACACCTTTTCTATAAATCTACATTATTGGGGAATGTGGATTAATTATTTTTTTTTTTATTGTCCTATGACCATCGGAAATATTATTGTTTGGTATTCCTAATTGATATTGGCATTCTATCTGTATGATTAAATACTGAAGAAATCAGAATCTGAAAAGTTAGTATTATGAGTATTCAATATTTTAAATTATATATATATATTTACTTTATATATATATATATATATATATAATTTAACTTTATCAGTTAGATTGCATTGCAAAAAGATATATATATATATCTATCTATCGCAATGCGTTTTCTAACTGATAAAGTTGGCAGAGTGGAGTTGTTTTTTTATTTTAGCATTATGTTTGTTTCATAACCAAGTATGAGTCAAGTATATGTTTTAAACATTTTCTTTACACAGTTTCTCTACCAGCTAAAAAGGTCAACTGTACCGATGGAATACAAATGTGCCATAAGAATAGTATTATCTGATAAGGGAAAATCTGGTCGCAATGTTTCATTGGCCCGCTGAACTCATGACAGGGTCCGCAAGATATATTTAGACATCATTGTCTAATATTATTATCTTATATCATCTCACAGGATATATGTGCTCTGGAACATAATATATATACATATATCCTAAAAAGAACTACTTTAGATTTCAATTTTCCAATACGAACTTATTTATTAATCGCTGAGAGTTATTACTTTAATGTCCATATTTCTGTACACTAACAGGTATACACAATAAATATCGCACTATGAACAAGCCCATGGTACAGAAATTATTTAAAATTGTACATAAAAAAATAGAAATACCTTATGAGAAAATATATTCTATAGCAGTAATAAAAACGCCAAGGCAAAAGAAAAAGTTGGAAATTTATGATCTACAACAATAAGGTATTCTGGTCCATCAAGAAAGACATTATTTTATTTTTGTTATCCGTATTTTTTTCATGTTGAAATTGTACAAAACCCGAATGTTTATTCGCTAAGATATTTAGTAGTCAAGACAGTTAAGAGGTCGAGGGTGTTGAGGTGTTGCCTTAACAACCTCGAATCTCCTAAAGCGCCAGTTCGAATCTAGGATGGATTGAAATTTTTCTCATGGCGACACCTTACCATGAATATCGAATAAAAAAATAATGGTATTTTATATCCATTGATTCTGTTATTCAAAATATCCTTGTTTTCCCATTCTCCAACTAAAGGGTTTTTTCATATCAATAATGTAACAGGGCCATACTATTTCAAAGAGACATATCTTGTTATTCACTAATTAATGACTTTGGGATATGAATGAATTGTGAATATTTTTCTCGTCTTCTCTTCTGTTTGTTTGTTTGTTCATTTAACGTCACTTTTTGCTGCTATGGCTAATCGGACGATGGTACAGTGGGAGCTCTAAATTTTGCCTATCCAGGTTTAATTAGGATAGGGATCTTTAACGAGTACCTGACATCGTACAGGCTCGGGACCCCCGTTTAACGTCTCTTCCGAAGGGCGGCGTAACTAAGGATTTTTTACTCCCTTAAAAAAATCCTAGGGCCACCTGCCGGGCTACAAACCCGCGATCTTGGGCTTAGTAGTTTGTTACGCTAACCACTAGACCACAGGTGGCCTTGTCTTCTCTTCTTTTCTACCTCACTTGGTCATTTTCAGCGTCGACGAGCCTCTATCTGTTTTCTGTTCATAGGCTAGGTAAATTTCTTTAAATCTATACCCCAGACAGGTACTCGGCCTACTATCCTCATGACAACTGACGGTTAGGCTATAACCTCCAATCCAATACAAGCTTACTGTTCACGATATTGTGTATAAACTAAGCGTTAAGTGTACTTCTCTGTCTTGCCTTGTACTGAACTCAGAAACCTGGAGAAGCGTTATTCCCCAAAACACTTTCAAGTCTACATGATTTTTCTCGTTTTCAACTTTTAAGTTTTGAAATACTGTCTTAATATCAAATTTAGGTATTTTATTTATTCCTTGTCAATCCTGATCATTAGTTATCTGATTCAGTATAAATATCCTTTAATTGAAGTAAAAATATTTTGTCTTCCTTCCGGGCTCTGAGAGACACGAGTCAAATCCCTTTATCCATTAACTGATCCTGTCTCCCTCAAAACTTTTCCTCTTCCTTAAGACCTCGCTAACACACCTGTGTTTTCCTCCTTAATGTCCAATTATCTTTTTGCCTCTCTTCTTTACTTCCTTGTCTTTCAAGAGGTGAACAGGTAAATAGTATTGATTAAAACAGAAGATCTGGGCTATCCGGGTGTTGATACAAAATCGATGGATAGTGCGTATTTCAGAAATAATAAAATAATATTTTATTCATTTATTATTATAAATTTATTTATTAAATCATCTACTAAAACTTTAAATTAATAAATTTTAACTTGGCCTCTATCCTGCATGAAATATTTATATTCAAAAGAAACCGACTTAGATAGATATATTGGTGTATTTTAAATCTAAACAGCTGCATCAATCCTAATATGCGATGACATTTATTTACTATTGTTTATTGCGACTACTATTTACAACTCATGTGGTTTAATTCGCATTCGTTCTAATTGTTGGGGTTTCTTAAGTAGGTACTTATTATGAAACCAGTTACACATTTTCTTACTAACTTTAATTATTTTAAAAGTGGGTTCCTACTTTTTTCATTGACGAGGAACTCTTTTACGTAATAATCATATTTACCAATATTAGTAACTTCATAATAACTTTCATATTCTACACAATCCTGCACCCATATTACTTTACTACCATATGAACCCTAACACATTAAGTTTCTTGGGTCACTTACATGATAGAGACTGCACTGTTTCAAGAACATGTGGAGGGAGGAAATTTGGTCAAGACCGCGCACAACCGCCAGGTTTTTCTCCCAATTAAGGGTAACTCCTTTATAAGGCGGAGTGAGCACTGGAGATTCTTCAGATGCCAAAGAGTCCAACTACGATCGTTAACTGATTAAATAATTGATCTGCCACTGCCAGAGTTGAATCCGGTCCCTTCGGCATAGAAACTCAGCGCTCCTCATAATCATCCCACTCTTGTCCGTTTTTTTCATAAAAAAATGTTTTCAATCGCATATAACAAACATATAACGAGCAATGAGCACATAACCGTTATCGTTCATCTTCGTATTTATTTCAGTTCATCCTGTTCTATAAGTTACTTAATCATTACATCTTATCCACAAGGAAAAATATTACCTAAATCGATTTCAAGGAACAGCCTGTCACGTTATTTGATGGAGCCGAAGAAGTAGAAGTAAGAATAAAAAATCAGATTTGACGTTGTACTTGATAACGAACAACCCTCAGGAAGCTTGTAAACACTTTAATTAAACCTCGCTGGAGGGGGCTCCTGGAGCTAATATCTGGATACATGAATTCCAGCAAGATCCAAACTAGTGACGGCACTTGCATCAAGTGTAGCCAACTTTGGGCGGATATTGGTCTTCGCCAAAAGGCTAACTGCCGCTTAAACTTTTTGAGCAGTTACTGTAATATCCCAACCTCCAACTTCTGGTCTGATCCTGTGGTTTAGATCCTTCTTAAAAAGTGTAAAATTTGTCTAGAAACCCAATGTTAGAATATAGTTTATAGGAATTCTTTGATGTTTTTAATTTATCTCAGTGATATCAAGGAATAATTTATCTGAGTTACACTCCATCTTCATTATTTGACCAATATTCTCTAAAAGGTATTATTATATTATGAATCATTCCATTTTCAGACCATTGAATAAAATAATGTTATGGGATACACAGCAATAGCTAATTGATGTTTCCTAATTGGGTTGTGTCTTCTAATTGTGGTTGTGGTCTGTTGCTTCTTCTTGATAACGACTATTACGCTTTTAATGGACTGTTACTTTAAACTTTTGACAATAGTTTAGTAAAAAGTGATTAATTTATGAGACTCGACTAGTAAATACTATCTCGTCAGATATGCTTATAGGTCAGATATGCCAAGTCCACGATGCTAAGCACAAAGCTGCAATCAGTGTTAACATGGACTTAGAAGCACTCAGCGCTTGATGCATCATGCCCTCTGTACCCTGTTATTGTATAAACATGATACTTCCATCAGTACCACACATTACTCTGATGTAACTGAAGAGGAGAGTAACTGAAAAGCAAGGTAGATGTCGAAAACTATATTTCAATCTTAATGTTATATTTTCTTATTGTTCTTATAAATTGGAAGGTGGGTGCTCTTCTTAGGGATGTTAATTTTGAAAAAATACCTATCTATCAATTTATGTGTGCGTGTGTGCATAGGATATGTGTACATGTATACATGTAACAGGTATCGATAATATTTGAATATGCCAAAATAAAAGTTCAATATATCTAAGAAATGTATCGATCTATTTATTTTCTCAAGAAAAAAAGTTTTAAAAATATGTTCAAAATTCTGTCCTTTTTTAGGATTCAGATATTAATTTTGTTGTGATTTTTTCCCTCTTTTTTATAAATCTTTTACATTGTTAAGAAATTTCATGAATTTTTCATTTAATCAGTTTCTAATATATTTTATTTTGTTTATTCATTTAAAGTCAAATAAAAAAATAAATAAAATAAAATAAAGAATAAAAATAAAAAAAATAAAATAATAAATATATATATAAAAAAATATGCTACTTATATATGAAAACTAGAGCAATATTTTGTGATCGAGAAGGTATTTTATATTAACTTACTTAAAGAAAAAAATTAGGGAAAAAAATAAATTTATTAATTATAGTAGTATTAAAAAAATTAACAACAATTTATTTAAATTAAATTAATAACAATTTATTATTTTTTATTTTAGTAAATCAACCAAATATAATTTTCTCGTAAAAAATTTAATGTTTTATGTGTTCTATTCAAGATTTACAACCTTATTATATTAAGAACTAAAATTTATTTTCCGCTCTTTATCAAAGTTGGCTTGACTTGACACTTACCCGCACTTCCTACTTATAAAGCAAACAGTTCCTATTGGAGATGATAATTGAAAGTCAACATTGGAGATATTGTTGGTTCTATGGATGTTTATGTAGAACCGTATAGGAGTTGAGAAAATTCAAATTGAACAAACACTTGCTCACGATGCACAATAGAGCTTCTTAATAGCTTTATCATTTTTTCTTTTCGAATTAGATAATCGTTTTTTCCATTTATAAAACAAAAACTGTCCCGAAATGAATTGTATTTCAGCGATATAATTTTGGGCATAGAAAGAAATGAATGAAAAAATGAACTATTAAAAGGTATTTTAATTCAATTCATTTAAATTGTGTTTATTATTTGAAAAATCCTGGTATTTTTTGTTTGCTACCTAAGTAGTGGTGTGCATGATATAATTGTTAGATCATAATGATTGCCACACTTGCTATTAAATAAAGAATGTGAAAATAGCTAATTTTCAAGAGATTGGACAAAGAGCTTTAAATTTTATGATTAAGAATAATTTTTATATATACAGAGCAATATTAACTTGAATTTCCAAAAACGAAAAACTACAATTTCAAATATCGTCAATTGTTCGATCAAATGCTTCGAACTCAATAAGATAGTCATTCCGTGGTCGAGTCTCTATCCCGAATAAGTATTCATTTAAACGATTGAACGAAAATTTTTTTTTTTCTTTTTTTCCATCGCACACTCTCGTAGGCCACCATTTGCATATAATAAATAATATATTCAAATATATGATTATGTTTTGGCATGTGGTTTTGTATAGAATAGAACAAGTCTCAATAATAATTATCGATTAAAACCTATAAAATTTAATATTTTGGCTTTGGTACTTGTTAAGGATTGTACTGTTTCTAAGTCAACTGCTAGCGTTTTTCCTCATGTTCTTGTGGCTAAAGAACCACAAGGTCTCCAGATCCCTATACCTAACCTATGAAGGTCCTATAAAGTCTCCAGATCCCTATTCATAACCTATGAAGGTCTCCAGATCCCCTGGTCTAATGCATGACTTATAACAGAATTTATAATTTAGTTCCGGCCTGGAGCCTGTGACTTTTCGATAAGTAGACTACTTCTCTTACCCACTAAGCTATTCCGCTTCTTAAAATTGCCTACTAACTGTGACTGTAATAAAAATAAAACGCTGGCAACAGGATATTTTTTTTAACTCGACAAATTTACTATTTAAGTTGTATAGTTCCGAAAATTACAGAAATTTAAATGCGAGCCTAAGAAGTGAAGGCGCAGATTTTCACAACTTTCAGCTCCCACAGGACAGATGCCCCAGGATAGTGATTAAGGTCCTCCATCACTCTACACCACTTAGTATTATAAAAGAGGAATTGAAAGAGAAAGGTTACGAAGTGTAATGTAACCAACGTTATTTCAATGTTTAAGAAGCCCTTACCAATGTTCTTTGTAGACATTACAAAATAAACTTTCAAAGAAGACATCTATCATTTAAAATGTGTCTATTACACAAAAATAAGCATCGAAGAACCCAGAAGAAAAAAGACATTTCTCATTGTTTAAGGTGCCAATAATATGGTCACACTCGAGGCTACTGTAACCACCCACCAAGGTGTGTAAGGTGTAGCGGGCACCAAGACAGCAAAACTTGCAGTAAAACAAGAGAAACTCCTGCTACTTGTGCCAATTGTGGTGGCCAATATCCTGCCAACTACAAAGGCTGCCAAACACTAAGGAACTTAAGAATTCAGCGTAGCTCAAGAAATTAAAACCAGCGGCCTACACCAGCTCAACCTTTTCAGTTGCCACCAGATTCACTAGAATTCCCAAATCTCAGACAGCACCATCTTCCAGGATATCCGCAGAACAGCGTGAAATCAGCAGAAGCCAAGAAGTCCACCAGTAACGAAGTCAAAACCACAACACTATAATGTTCAAACAGGTATGATGAATAACAATAAAGCCGGTGCCCCCTTATGATACTGCCCCTCCCCAACTATTTCAAATACTAACGGGTTTTAACAGCCTTATCCACCCTCTTTTTAATCTTCTCCAACAGTTAACTCAGGTTCTCTACTCTGAAGCCACAACCATGCCCTCTAATTTTTCAACGGCTGGCTCCTTGTCAATTGTCCTATGGAATGCTAACGAACTGATGCAACACAGACTGAACTGAAAAAAGGACAGACATAGGACTTATCACTGAAACACTTCTTACTTCACGATCAAAAATCTATATTTCAGACTATATTATTTACAGAACTGATCACACTGACAAAACGGCATACGGTGGCCCCGCCATTATTATCAAATCTTCATTAAAACATAGTCCCATTCATTTACCCAACACACCACACATACAGAAAACTGGAATCACATTAAATACAAAACAGAAAAATATCACGTTCGCTGCTGTTTATCGTCCTGCTGGGTTCAAGCTTACATCTTTGATGTTTTCTCAGCTTTTTTACGGTTAGGTAGATGTTTTATCGCAGGAGGTGATTTCAGCGCGAAGCACAAATTTCTGGGGTTCAAGATTGTGTACCCCAAGAGGTAGAAACTTTGGTATGCTCTTCATGAACTTTCATTAGACTCATCAACTCCAAATTCTCCTACTTACTGGCCTACTTCTAGACGCAAAACCCCGAACTTACTGGACTTTTTTTATTACAAAAGGATTAAGAACAGTAAACAAGACAGCATAAGTTATATGCAACTGGAGTATTTCTGGATGTCGCCCAAGCATTCGACAAGGTCTGGCACAAGGGGCTTCTCTTTAAACTCAAGGCTGTACTACCACACATTTATTATCTGATTCTTCTCTCATTCCTTGAAGACAAATTTTTCTCAGTCCGTCAGGTACCTCAGAGCTATCTTCAATAAGACCCATCTTAACCGGTGTGCCTCAGGAATCAATGCTTGCACCATCATTGTACATAACATATACATACGACATTCCACAAAGTCCTAATGCACTGATCGCATCCTACGCTGACGACACTGTGGTGATCACCAAACATCAAGACGCGACACAGGCCTCACAAAACTTACAACACAACTTATAAAAGGTGAATGAGTGGTGCCAACTGTGGAAAATCATACAACCACAAAAAGTCACAACACGTCACTTTTACTCTTAGACGCGAAACATGCCCTCCCATTTCCATTAATAACGCACCCATCCCACAGAGAGACAAAGTACAAAACCTAGGACTCACATTTGATAGGAGAATGACATGGGGTCCTCACGTTAAGATGAAACGACAATCTCTAAATCACAAACTCAAATTAATGCACTAGCTATTTAGGAAAAACTCCAAATTAGATTTAAGACAGAAATTAAATACGTACACTTACTTACTACAACCAGTTAGGACATACGAGTATGCTTTACAAATTTACGGCATCACTAAACAGACTCACAGAAAACGACTGCAAACTTTTCAGTCAAAAGTACTTAAACTTATCACTAATGCAAGATGGTACGTCAATAACAAAACTCTGCATACTGACTTAAAAATACAAACGGTTGACGAACACATACGAACGTACTACAAACGCTTTAAAGAAAAACTATACAGACACCCAAACCCATTGGTACAAAAAATGGCCACGACTCTCATGCCTGAGAACACTAGGAGGAGACTAAAAAGGACGTGGATGAGGGATCTATTTCAGTAGGAAATTAAAGCAAGCCAATGGAGAGGTACCGCTGGGTACTGTTCTTCGCCATGCCTTCCATGTCATTTTTCAGTCAGCCGATCTGCTGATTGTGGATGAAAATATAAAGAGAAAAAGAAAGTAGGATAGTTAAACCTAACCAATTCCTTAGAATCGGATACATCAAAAAGGTTGAGGCAGGTTAAGACGTTTTTGTCAACCCAGCGGTCGTCAACGTAAAACTCCCGCTTTTACGACTCGAGTTATCTCTCTAGCTCACCAAAAAAAAAGTATAAATTTCTAAAATAAACGAGCTGTAGGGTGCTGAGCTATCTAGTTCCTAGAAAATCTTCCAGTGCCTGCTTAATCATTAGGCTGTAGTTGATAACCTATCTCCACTCCTTCCTCTGCTTACCGAATCTTTATTTTCGGATGTCGTATCGGAGGAATGCTTCTCCTTCTGGATTCCGATAATCGGGAAAAACACTAATACTTCTCCTTTAAAATTTTTCTGAAGAGAGAAATTATATGGTTCTTTTCTCTCATTATATTCGTCCTATTTAAAAACATTTTGACTATCTTCTAAAAAGTATTTCAAATCTTCTTTCGTAAATCTAGTTTTATGCTGAAATAAAATACGAGGAAAAAAAAGTTAACCAGTTTTACCTTCTACGACTTTTAGGAAGTTGATGAATAATGAAGGAGGGCACAGTTTTAGTACCACCTCCAGTGGATGAGCTAGGTTTAAAAACAAAATGAAGTGGAGCACAGAAGGCTTGAGAACAACGATAATCAACATCTTCACCTGAAGCTACAGACGATATTTTCAGAATGTGACGTGAAATATTATATATATATATATATATATATATATATATATATATATATATATATATATATATAGGTGGATTTTAGGAGCGTAAATTTAACTAATCTTTCTTTTATAGGGGAAAGGAGAATATTTTATGTTACTTCAGACATTTAAATATGTGCCAATCCTTGGTTAATAGAACTAGAATGAGAAGCAACGTCTTTAACCCGCACCCAAAATTAATCAACCTCACCAACTCACTATACTTCTATAATATTAGCCGGGTGCATGCAATAATGCTCAGCAGTTCTCCAGTAGTGTTATACTTTTTCCGAGCAAATATTCTACGCAACAAGTTATTTTCGAATACTTTTAGACGTAGTTCATCCTTCAGCGTTAACGGCCAGGTTTCACATCTGTTAAGAACACTTAGCAAGAAGATAATAAATAAATTCTGATTTTGCACTTAATATTAGCATACATCATTCGATCTCGAACCTTATCTTAATCGACGGTAGCCCTTGGGGTAGGCCTAAGATGGCAACTAGCGCCCCTTACGATAAGCATTAAACAAGATATGAGACGGCCATTGGATATCCCAGCTGCTAGGCCGGCTATCTCCGCATCTGATTGGTGGGACTGTTATCGCAGCTAATTCTTACAGGGGGGTCTTATAAACTGTCTTATGGCACATTTATGTCTCTCCATCTGGCTATAGCCTTGTCTCTCCGAAGGGGCTATAACCTGACGTATTAAATTTTACACTGGCCCGACAGCCTTTGAGCAATGCATAAATCGATCATTAGTTGGGTTTGGTAGCTGTTATCCTCCCAAAAAGTAATGAGTCATTTTCGTCGTTTATAAGTATTTCAATGAAAGATTCGTTTTTTTTTTCACGAGGTAGAGCATGTTCTGTATCCCGACTTTTTGAGGAATTTTGTCCATTTTTTGAACGATTTTCAGGTTAAGTCGAGGTCCATCATAAACAACGAAACTTCTTGAACGCTTTATTTTTCCTTTTTTGGAAATAGAAAAGCCATATATGAAATATGACGAACATGGCCTACTGGAATCTCCAGAGAGCAATAATTTTTGACTACTTAAACTAATGGCGCTATATCTAGAATGTTCTGTGGAATGTTATCTTAAAATCGCGCTATAAAATGGCTTCTGGAATGGAGGAGCTCTGTGTTATAGCGCTGAGTTACCATGCTGAAACTCCAGGTTTCAAATCCGGCTGCGGCAGATAAATTATTTATCTGTTAACAATCAGGAATGGACCCTATGGGGTCTGCAGATCCTCCTGGGGCTCACCGAGCCTCTACAAAGCGGATGTCCTGAATTGTGGGAAAACCCGGGCGGTGGAGTGTGATCTCGAAAAATCACTGCCATGCACAACCATAAACTAGAAACAGTATTCTATCACTTATTGAACCCAACACCCTTCGTAGGTCGTAGTGTGACATGCTTCATTGATTAAATATTATTAGAGATATGCGGCTTTAAAGCCATAAAGTGGGAAACACAGAAATTACTTTTTTCCGAACATATCATTATATTTATGAGAAAATTCTACAAACTCTATTGATACTGTTCTATAAAATTGTTTCAAGTTCCTTTGAGCCATACCATTGTAACATGCAATATAACCTAATCACGTAACAGAGTGGGTTCTGCTCTTATCCATATCCTATTGTTTTTTCACGCTCCTTACGATGAAAAATCTCCTCCCGGATAATTTGTTAGGCTTAGGCATGCTGCAGGTAAGGGCACATCTTTATTCATGGCTTCCAGCCGTCCATTCATAATCTTCCTTAGATTCAAATTTAATCGGCCCAGAAGACTTATAAATCATGGCCTCCTTGGCCGGATAACAAGACAAGGAGTGGTGAAACTCGTCCTAGGTGCCGGGAGGATCGAGGCTCGTAATCAAATTATTTCGGATGTTTGTCGGGGAGGGGGCGCTGGAAGAATTTTAACTAACCCCCCCCCCCCCACCAGTGATTAAACAAAGTTTACACAGGGCCGCCAACTTTATTTCCTCCTCCTCTTTAAAGCTCTAACATTTACTGCCTCTAAATCCTACATCCTACTTAATAGGATTTTCCTCCGGCCGACACCCCGTGAATTACATTCCTGCTTCGGCCAAATAATTAAAGGGCCTTCCTCCTAGGAGGGACCTGGACCTGAGTAATTATGGAAGAAATGAAAATAATCTTCTCTATCCCCTGGATTATAGTTGCTCGTGCATAATTGTAAAACTCTACGACCCGAATGCTCGAAGTGGAAGATTCCAGTTTCATAGATAGAGGTTTGTATATATCCAAGATTGCTTCTTTAATTTTTTTTAACGATTGTTAAATAAAATAAAATTGCTAATATAAACAACAAGTTGATAAACTAATACACCTACACTATTTACGATTCAACTTAGTTATTCCATATTCGTATTTACATGCATTTGATTTACTGACGTAATATATAGACATTTTTTTTCCTGTATCACTACAACCCAGGAAGGGTCTTGGGTTCAGTAAACGGTAGATACTGTAGTGTATCGTGGACAACGGTTGTGCAGAGAGGTGATTTGTCCTAAATCACACTCATCCGCCAGATTTGTCCCCCTTATTTTGGGTCAAAATTTATAGCAGCTTGATGAGCCCCAGGAGGGTCCTAGATCCCATAGGATGCATCTCCGGGCTCTAACAGATATATAGGCAATTATGGGAAATTTATATTCAGTGAAAGGAAAGAATGTTTAATGATTATTGCATTTATCCGTGTTAAAAAAAAGTAAAATTGAACAAAACGTGCACCACTATAGCCAGTAATTCCGATAAGATTCGAATTGACGAACGATTCAGATCGAAATAAAAATCAGAACATCGCTCAATAAAGATCAAAGGCTGACTTGTAGTTAGTAGATCAATAGAATTTCAAACTACAATTCTTAAATAAATTAAAACTAGAATGAATAAAAGTAGATAAATAGCAACAATAATGATAGTCTAATGCAATCAAAATATAAAATTTCTATTAAAAGCAATGATTATTTAATTTTCTTCTTATACTAATGAGTGCAGCTTTTAAAATCATATTTGTGACAAAAATACAGTATATTTATTAGAAATTTAAAATTTCCCAAGCTTATTCAACATTAACATGTGCAATTAGGGTTGATTCCGTTTTTCCAAAATGGAGTCCATTTAATGGAATTATGATTTGTAAAAGTATTAATAAAAATATTTTACTAAACCAGGTTTGTGACAAAAATGTAATAAAGGTATTAGAAAAAAAAATCCTCATTTAACAGAGCTTACCCAAGACATGTGTGATGAGGGTTCGGTCCTTTTTTGCAAAATGGCGTCCATTTAATGCTTTTGTTCATGCTGTTTGTTTATTAGCTCAAATCTAATCAGTTATAATCAACTATCAAGAAATATAGTTGTAAGAACTAAACAAGCATCGCTATTATTAGAATTAAAATATAGATAGCAATATATCCTCAACGGCATAGAAGGATTTGTGACCTTTTTTTGTACCCTTATAGTGATTGCTTCATATAGTTAACTAACATTTGTATGATCAAAGAAACTGCCACCTAACATAAGAGTGGTGGGTTGTTGGATGAGGTGTTGACGTCAGAAACCAGCGACAGACATTGAGAAATGGACAAGAGAGCTAGTCGCCATACATCTTCTATCATCCTCGCCTCGAACACATCCACTCCTCTTACAGATGGTCTTTATTCTACATAATTTATTTTCTTTAAAAAAAAAAATGTTCGGCTTAACTACACCCATTTAACACATATTCCAAAATAGCCAGCAAGAATGATGTAAAAGAACCAACAAAGAATTCTCTCCTAATAAATGTAAAATACTAAATAAAGCCTTCCAACATTAGAGCATTTTATTTGCCACTTTATACTTTTAAAAAAGTATATTTTTAATATTTAATGCCACTTTTTATGCATACACATAATGATTATTTTACTATATTCTTGATTTTAACAAATTTCGTAGATAGTTAATAGCTTCTTTTAGATAAATCATTCTCTATTAATTAGATTTTAAAAATCAATTATTTTATAAACAATGAAAAGCCTGAAGAAAAAGAAATCTTATACATAAAATTAAAATAATTAAATCAGTTTGTATCTTTTTGTTTTATATTTTTGCATATTTTTGTGGTGTGGTTCTATTAATTACAAACACCATTTAAACTAGCATTGCAATATATATTTCCACAACCCTTACGTAGTCATCTAACCCTATGATGCTCTGTTAAAATGAAAAAATGTGCTATGCAAGGATAATGATAAGGATATAATTCTTGAGCTCAATGCTCATTTTACTAACGATTATTTCGTTTCTAACCAAAGAGATAAACCATTATTTAACGTTAAAGTCGTTAAATGACCACTATTCAACAAGTAGAAATAGGATTAGTCAGAACTTGGAATATGGCCAGTGCTGCCGCACAAGTTGCTTTTAGAGGCTTGCCAAAAAGTTAAGGAGGAATCTTAGGAGGAAGTTTTACAAGCAATTTAAAAACTAGAAATAGAATATTTCTTTTCTTTTTTGTTATTGTTCTATACCTTAATTGCTTTAAAGAAATAAATTTATTACCAACTATGACTTCTGTATACAATTTTATCATCGCCTTGGGTTACAAACATAAAATAAAATACTTAAAATAGGATATTGGTATTTTACGGTTTTACACATATTCACAAAGTCTGATGTGTGAAGTGTTTACAATTTAGGGTTTTGCCATCTAATATGATATAATAATATTAATACACGAAGAATTTATTATCTTTTTTGTTGCAAGCCTAGTTTTATTTCACATTGTAACGGAGAATTCCATTCTGTAGTCGTTGAATTTTCTATTTTGTACTAAATAGCAAAAGTATTGCTTGATCCACAGTTTTTTGAGAATTTTTAGTAGAACTGAAAAAAAAACCTGTACCACCACAAGAGCCATGGGTTTAGTGCGTTGTAGAGACTGTACTGTTTCTTAGACAATGGTTGTGGAGGCAGGTGATTTGTCTTAGATCACGTTCTGGCTCATCCGCAGATTTTTCCTCGAGTACCCTCTTTTATAGATACATCCCTTGTCAAGGATCATATGTAAACGAGTATGTATGGGCATACAAACGAGTGAAATCTCTTATTTTATTTTATTATTTTTATGTAGTATTTTATTTTATTATTTTTATGTACAATATATATATATATATATATATATATATATATATATATATAAACTATTCAGATCATTTTTTTATTACTTTTATTACTATTTCCATGAAATAGTGCGGAGACAGAGGTAAATCAAATACATAATTTCGGTCGCGGAGACCACAGGGGAAGGTAAGACTTAAATATGGAGATTGGCCAGGTATGAGTGGCGGTGGTCTATGGCCACATTAGCTTGGGCCCTAGTATGCCATTACGGGACAATGGTTCCTTCATTGCTTTTTATCTACAATTTCAAGGACCTTATTTCCCTTTGCTCTAGGTCTTTCTTTCTATTTATCATGCTCAGCAATTTTCTTGACATTGAATCAAAAGCAAGAATCCGAACATAATATGAGTATTGAATAGGAAGTCGTGAAAGTTATGACAGAAACACGTCATTTGTTTCAGATAGCTGTAGGCAGCATAACACACTCATCCCACCGACAGACAAAATATAATACCTTGGACTTACGTTTAATATATAAGAATGACATGGAGTCCTCATAATAAGAAAAAATGTAAACTCAATTCAATGTATTCAGAAAAATTAAAATTAAATTAAAAGAAGACAAAAAATAAACACATTTTCTAACTAACTAAAACCTGCCTGGACATATGCATTACAAATTTATGGCATTGCTAAACAGGCCCACAGAAAACGACTTTCCAATCCAAAATACTCAGACTTGTCACAAAAGCACCTTGGTATGCCAATAACAAAACTCTGCGTATAGACTTAAAAATACAAACGGTTGACAAACATACTACAAACGCTTTCTAGAAAAACTACACGGACACCCAAATCCATTGATAGAAAAAAATGCCTCAGAGCACAAGGAGACTAAAAAGTAGGTGGATAAGGGATCTGTTAGATTATACTATTCTTCTTCCTGCGTCTCTTGTCATTGTGTTTTATTTTACTGCCAGCCAGTCTGCTGATTGTCAATTTTTTATACTTGACTGGTATGGATACAAATATAAAAAGAAAAGAAAATATATACCGCCTTAATATACATTTGCCTGCATCCCATTCGTTTTCGAAATACTAGGTACATGTTACTGAAGGATATTTTATGACATATATAAAAATTTCAAAAAAACATTTATATCAAAAAATGTTTATCCTGGAGCTCCAAATGTCGTCATAATGATATAAAACAATGATAAAACCATAAGCATTTTATGCCGCTGAATCATATGTTTGTGGAACGAAATTCTTATTGAAAATTTGAAGAAGAATGAGACAAAAATTATAAGGAATATTGAAGGCATAAAACTTCAAAATTACCAAGTAACATTAATTCCAAATGTTAAACTTTACACTAAGGCTGAAAGAATTTCTGATACGACATAGACGAATTACCTTCTTCTCACTACTAGTGAAAATGAATGAAAATATATAAAACAGATTTTTTATTTCCTCCAAATTAAAAAAATATGAGGTAAATGATTCACTCAAGAAGAAGAGGACTTAAAAGTATTAAGAAATACAAAACAAAGAAAAAGCCTAAATAAATTATTAAATAATGAAAGTAAAACGTTCCATCAACTAAAGAAGATCATAAAAAACTTTTGGGAACAATTGAAGAAGGAACTATCAGAAAGAATGAAAAAGTACTGGTAAGACCGAATAGCAGCTAAGGTCCGCAAATAAATGATTGATTGTACCTGTTCGCGGGACAACGATTCAGTTAACACGGTGAGATATTCTATTTTTATTGAACTTTAAATAGATAATATTTTTTTAATTTAAGTTTCAGTTGTTTAAGTTTGAGGCACATCTTATCCAGATTATTTGTTAAAGGTGATAAATCTCTTGAACACCTGTACTTAGTCTAAGATTTGTTTTGTCGGAAGTGGTGGAGCAAGAAGGAAGGGGTTCTTGAGGCAAAAACTGATCCCCAACATAAAAACATTGAGAAACAATGGCCTAGCGTGCTACAGGTGTTAATTGTGCTATGTTTTCTTATGCTTACATGTTATTTATGGTAAATGAATAAGACTGATAGTAATAGATTAGCGAGATTTATAGGGTGATGTCGTTAAATAATGTTGTGTAATGAATTTGAAAACCTTGCTTTACTTATTATGACGTTCCGATATGAACGTCCATTGTTTTTTTTATGGGCTTCTGTATTCGTTGTAGTGTACTTTCGTTTCTGGATTGGTTCACCATCAAATGCTGAACATACGCTTAAAGCATCACATCTCAAAAGCCAGTAGACATATATTTGAAGCACCCATGAGTATTCATGCCTCTGATCCGTATAACACTCAGAACACGTAACCTCTGATTCGAGTCTGCAAATAATAAAATATCTAATTAGTTCATTAAGACTGGTTAAGTTTGTTCTATAGGTATTTATAATAATAAATCTTGAGTGTAAGAAATACCAGGCGCTCTTTGTATAGACTACGTTCTCAGGTAATTCCTTTAGAAAAATTAATGATAAAGCGATGGTTGGGAATAGGGAATTCTCATCATCCGGAACGGGAATTTTAATTAGAAAGGATTGAAGTGACCTATAATTTCCAATGAGGTGCTTCCCTTGGCCGAAGTGTGCTTGATGAAGTATGGTGCCATAAACCAGCACACCGTTAAGAGTAGTTTTTTTGCGAATTTACAACGATTAGTGTAGTCCTGGAAGAGCGGATGGTAATAGGCGTTAAATAGGCTGAATATAAATCCCGCTGGGAACATTATTTGGAGAGATGGCCCGAGGCGATCTCTTCTCTGATTTATCCTCACTAGCGCCACCTAATGGCCTGTGTCGAAACCTTTTGCACGCCTTGGCCGCTACGCGTCCGTCTTGGAGTGCCGGCATCTCCGATGAGTTATTCCCTCATTGTCTCCCATTTAAGGCTGTTGTAACACTGTGCTATTTAATCGAGCCTGGGGATACCAGCTGGTGTCCGTCCGGAGGAATGGTGTCGTACGGAGTAGCGATTTAAAAGGTCGCTTGGGATATGCAAGAGCTCTTTTAATTGTGCTGAAAATAATGCAGTCTTGTTATCTGTCTGTGGTTTCTTTTTAATTACTTGTTGTAAATACGGATAAAAGTGTTTTTTTCTTATCCTCTTGTATTTGAGGGTTGATGGTTGATAATTTAAACTAGAAAAGATTTTGAGAGGATCTCTTTTCCCATACTTGATACATTTTAAGAGAGGGATCAGGAGTGAAAAAGTTGTAATTTTATCAATTAAATATTAACAATTAACCATAAGTTTTAAAAAATGAAGTATATATACCTGACTAAGCATGAAAATGTATTTAATTATTTTTTTAAAAATGAATACTTAATTAACTATTTACGAATAATATGGCTGAATTGATTTCGATTTTTAAAATTCAATAACAACAGTTTTCATAATAAATATTACATTGAATGTTTATTTTCTCAATAAACAATATTATTTTTTTAAGAATGTTACTTTTACAGTTTATAAAAGTAGCATTTATTTATTTATTTATACATGGGTAAATTATTAAAACAAGGAATTATGTTCTTCAAGAACTGTGTCTCTTTCTGTTCTATTATATTGACTTAAATAGCAAATTGATTACTAAGTAGTAAATCGATTACTTCGATTCTTAGAAAAATGTTCAACTCTTCAACTGCTCCGGGATAAGAACGAACAAATGTGCTTTGTGTATTAATTTATAGTCTAAATGGATATCTCTGTAGAGTACTAAGTATGAAATGTTTCTGCAGATGAAATCCACTAAGTTATATCTTTATTTTATTATTTTTTCAATCTTTCGTAATGGCTCTAAATATTCTAGACCTTATTAGCGCTTTCGCGGAATCATCTTTGTGACTTCATGCATGCATCAATGATTGTAACTTCAACACATAGTTTGGGGTTCTTCTGATTAATTTAATGTATTTACCTCATCCTAACCTCATTAAGACTATATCTTGAATAATCATAGTTGACCTTAAATATATGTGGAAGAAAATAGTCAGGGTGGAGCTCAAAAATTTCTCCTAAGTTGGTCTTTTTTAATAAACGTTTCTCCCAACTTAAGAGAAATGTTTGACCTCCACCCGGACCACTTTCTTCCACATTAAGACTATATTTTATTTTAAAGTATTTTTGATAAAAGCAAATGAATCAATGCTTTCGAATAATTTGTAAAAAAGGTCAACCGTGCTCCTTCACCTTCACCTTTGATCAGCGACCACTTGTAACCTCCGCAGCGCAGCATTGAAATGTAGTCATGTAATTTGAAAACAGGTATCATATAATCTCTTCTGATAGCAAGACTTGCACAATGACCTGAGGAGCGGGTGAAGACATCTCTGGGAGGTACGCGCAGATGAAGGAGGATTATTAGAGCTCTATTAGGGTCTGTTATAGGAGCGTAAATCAGTCTCTCTCCAGGCCTATCATTTGCCTGGAGCGAGCTGGAAAACTTCATCCCGGCCCTTCACGCTGCAGTCTGGAACCGTGTCTGGACCTAGCACCTCCTCAAGGGCATGATCTGGCATCAATTAAATATATAATAAAATTAATTGTTTTAAAAATTACGATATTCCCTAATGGAAGATACAAGTATTAATTACTTGTCGGTTTGTCAAGTACAGTAGAAACATAATTCTACCAAATTCTATTTGCGAGTACATACATAATAAATAATTTAAAACTGGTAATAGAAAATAATAGTTGTTTTCATAATATTTTTAAAAAACCCTAACACAACCATTAAATCGAATCTCGAAGTGAAACCAGCAGAAAAAGTTATTAAGGAAGGAAGTTTAAGAAGGTTTGACATGTCTCAAGAATGGAAAACAACAGGCTGGTCAAAATATCATAAGAAGCTAAGTTTGACAAATGAAGTCCCAGAGGAAGATCCTGGCATTCCTAGAAAGAAGTGGTTAAGGAGAGCTTCATGAAAAGAAATCTTGAATGGAAGAGAAGAAGGGAAATGGAGGAGCATCGTACGGTGTGGTCAGGTCTGTACAGAAGGGAACCTCACACTGCAGCTGAGAGGAATAATTAAGATGAAAAACACTGCTCAACTTTAGGAATTAAATCATTGCCTTACAGTGCTTATTAAATCAGGATCAAGAAAAATAACTGTGATGACTTATGATCAGTTTTATTTGACATTTTGGCTATTTGTGGATGATTTCAAAACAAAAATTCTGGTTTCATTATTGAAACAATTCATTTCCATTATGGCATTAGTGACTGATACCCAGGAGTGATCAATGTTTTTGCCCGGAAATAGTTCTACTATTCGCTCATCGAGTGCAGAACAATCGTGAATGTGCGATATAAAGCCGACATGGATTCGTTTTGTTTTAAGTCTTTAAGTCATTCACGTAGTTTTGAGATCAGAATGCCGTTTACTAAATGATCAGATATGCTAAAAAAATTGGGAAAAATGATCTGAAAAAACTGGGAGAAATTATTCTTGGAGTAAAAAGTTTGGTGTCTCCGTTATGGTCCGTCCTGCTTTAAAACTAGTGTTACGGGCGCGGGAATTGGCGATTCCTAGAAGAGAACAAAGCCCCTTGTCGGCAGAGATGAAAGAGGCCTTTTCGCGTAACTTCGAGATCCGTCCTGTATGTTCTAGATCTGGTATTCTGTCTATTTAAACAGCATCTCGGCGCGAGTTCAGTTAGAGTGTTAAAGCACTCGGTACGGTTAACATCGGAAACAGTGATAAGCCAGTGTAATAAGTCAATGACAGTTTGTGAGTGTAATTGTGTGTCAGTCTGTTATTTTCTGAGATTCTTACGGTCGGTGGACTTAATTTAGTGAACTGTAAGTGCTAATTAGTAGTAATTAATTAGCTAAGTAGCAGTTGTAATTTTATGTGATTTGTACAAGCTTATGTAAATAGTTAAGCTATTTAGTAATAATAATATCTTATATTACTGTAATAATTAAATAGAAGTTAGGCCTAGATTATAAATATCTAAAAATGTTGTTGTTGTAAATTTATTTCAGTTAATAATTTATTTGTTAGTAATTTCTCTGTTATTAATTTAATTGATAATAGTTTAATTGTATTCTTTTATCACTTTTGTAAATAAATATTAGTATCTTTAATTAAGGAATTGTTTAATTCATTTTAATACCCAGTAGCCCGTAACACTATAAAATATATGTTGGCCAATAGGTTTTATATATATATATGGTTTTTTACTTTTCTTGACTGTTATGGAAATAATATAATATTTAGATCTTGAGTTTCAGTCTTTTTACAGTCACTGTCAGGGCATGAGACTAACCTAGTCTCGAAACGTCACCTGAGAAATTAATAAAGAAATAAAAGACTGAAACTCAAGATCTAAATATTATATATATATAATACAACTTTTTAGTATAGAAAATATTATACTGTTTCTTTATACATTTTAACGAATATATATCATGTGTTCTAGCATGTGATTGCCACCCGATCGGTGCCTCAGGGAAGACTTGCAACCAGACGAGTGGACAGTGCCCCTGCAAAGATGGAGTCACCGGGATAACCTGCAACCGATGTGCCAAAGGATACCAACAGTCGAGATCTCACATTGCCCCCTGCATAAGTGAGTAATTATTCCTCATTATTTAATTAAGTCTATTTTTTCTGCAAATAATTTTGTTTTAGCTAATTTAAGATGATGAATATGATTTGGGTAGGGGTCAGTCTGTTTTTCTTCAATAAGAAGAATTATTTATTTTAAAGGCAACGTTTCGACACTGACAGATCATGATGCTTGGTTCGTCGAGGGAGACTTGGTTCTTAGACTTTTCATAATTGCATCTGTAAGTTGAGTTGATGTGTCTAGGTTCTAATTTACTTCCTACGTACTCTCCTTCTTTTGGAATGCAAAGAATGTCCCTTGTTTTGCTTGTGCAAAAAAAGATTGCTTACCAAAAACCTAACTTTAGCAGTTGTTTTTCAAAGATTAGGAGAGGCATAAAATAAAAACTGCATATAACGGTATCCAAACCAATGAGGTCACTCGATTTTTTTCACTCGACTTTTGTTCCTGACTCTCTGATGGCACATTCTGAAATTTTATTTAGCTGCAAGCATGTCGTTAATAAAAAATGTTTAAAGCTATTGTTTATTGTCTTGAAAAGTTCAGTTATTGATGTTGTTAGGATGTTATGACAGCCATCTAAATATTTAGTTCATCGTGATATGTTGCTCAATTTATGTCTTATTAAGTCACGCCATTTGCTACAGGGTTATATAGCTGTCAGAGCAAATAGCAAATAAAAATCACCGCCTTCTATGTTTAAAGTCTTTATTAAGTTCCATTAGTACACAGATTTCTTCCCAGATCCTTAGATAAACAATCTTAAATTCACTAATGGACCGATCCTAAGGTAAACTAAATTAAAACCGCCGCCCTCTTTCTCACTAAACCGTTGTAATGGGCAGTTATCCGGAGCAGGACAGGGAGCATCACCTGGTACCAGCGAAAGAAGGAGCTGATAAAATCTACTTCGGCTAGTTCTGCTTATAATTATCCCGCTCTAATTTCCTTCATGTTTCTTATCGTGGGCCGAATCCAGATCCTATCTCGGTTAAACGGCTGGTGAAATTCCCATCTACAGCGCCCGATGAATTCCAAATGTAATCTCAACTAATCTTCTACCGCAGCTTCAATAATTTTTCCTTCGATTCGTTATGGTTTTTAGTTCCAAAAAACATGTATATTAGGAGGCAGTATTGAACCTCGTGTACTCCTGCAGAGACTGAAGCAGTTCCTAAACCCTGGAGGGAAAAATCGTTAAATGTTATTGTGTAATTCTAATTAAATGTTATTGATAACGTAAATCATTTAATTTTTATATATATTTTAGAGAGAGAGAGAGAGAGAGAGAGATAAAGAGAGAGAGAGAGAGAGAGAAAATGGACTTAAATGTTGTTGTTTTTTGTACTTGTAACTTAAGTCGCTATGAAACCCACCTCTTTACATCGTTTAACCCAATCATATCACTCGTCTCATTTGATTTAATTGTATGTGCGTTATTAAATTGTGATCCGTATAATCTTCTTGTCTTGTTATTTTTTTTATTGTTTAGTTACATTCTTTATAGTCTATTAAATTTAATTGGGTGTTTAAGCCTTATTTAGTTTGTTTTTCTCTATTTAAAATGAGCAAATTAACACTTTGGTAATTGCCGTATTCGAAAGAATAAGCTGTGAAATACTTCTAGAATTTCAAAATTATTTCAAATATCAAATTATGTAAAAAAGTTTATCAAATGTATTTTGACAATAAAATGAAACGGAGAAAAGAAAAAAAGGAACGTGGCTTGTTAGTCTAGGATTTACATTTCACTATTACATTTTTTATACTTCAACTTCCATCAATATGATTAAATAAGTTGGTGTTATCAGTAACAGAAATATCAGAGCTGAGGTTATGAATAATGGTGAATAACAGTCCATGGCGACCTGCTATATCACAAGTACCTGGGTTTTTTTTATATCCTGACGCTAAAAAGTTTTCATTTGATCTTTAAACTGGGAGCGAAACTCTAATAAAGTGTGTAATAAGAATTTAATTTATACCAGTAAGAAGTGAGACGTTTGTTGTGAGGTTTAGACAGGACAGTTCCGTGACTGTCGGCTTCAGCTGTTGTAATTATATCCGTGCCTTCAAATGGCTCCTTTCCTTAGAGCTTATATAATCAAGTCCTGTCGGAGCTACAACCAATCTCAAATCTGCCGTGTCAAATTTCGAAAAACAATCTTTCAAAACAGGGATTGATTCCAGAATCGTGACTCTCTTATTTGTAAACATGTCGGTAAACATACACTCACCTTCATTATAAGTTAGCTTCTTGGACCGTAAATTCATTCCTCGTTGAAAGAATTCCATCCAAGCATCATATTTGAAGGTTTCTTTCAGCTTTAACTCTTTGAATGATGAAATTGAAATTTCTCACGACTTAAAGATCTTCAATTTTTTAAGATTTTAAGGCTGAACAATTTCATCCAACACGTTTGAACCATTCGGAAGATTTAAATATTCATTTAGAGAACAATGAAGGCATGATATGTACATTTCTGTGAGTATACAGAATGTATATTAAAGGAATTAGTACTGAACCTTGATGTACTCCCGCCAAGACAGTAGTCAGTCATTCCTGAGCTCTGGAAGGAAAAATCCTCAACTATTATTGTGTAATAAAATCTAACATATTTATTCATTTAAAAACATCAAATATATTTATTTATTAACCCATTCGAGACCTATATCTAAAAACTTATTTTTTTAAAACTTTTTAAAAATTGTGTTTCCATTATATTTTGTTATTTATTATTGAAAGAAAAATAACGATTTTATCTTATCTCACTATTTTTGAAATAAATGTTCATACATTTTTTAATGATGTATTTTACATTACATTGCACACCAGGTGTTCTATCCACCGCTCCTCGCAATAAAAGTTTTCTGAGGAGCGAGCTAGCTGCACATCCTGTGTGCAATGATTTTATGTATGTTAATTAACTTACGAATTGGCTGATTTCCATAGTAAACATGTTTTTTTATATATTAAAAATGATAAAAATATAAAGAAGAAGAAAAATGTCGCTCCTGGGAGCCGTGTTCCAAAAAAATCGTCGTCTCGAATGGGTTAATGTCTGCAAAAATCACTTTAATTGATTAACTAAAAAAATTGATTTTTTTATCAATAAAGTTGTCTCATTAATATTTCGAGTTGATAAAATAACAAGAATATAAATAAAAATTAGTTTTAATTTGAATAAAAACTAAGGCTTGATATCTTCGTCTTTAAGTATCGAAAGTAAAACCCCCACTTTTCAGGAAAAACTCTTTTAAGGTTCATTCAAAACCAATGCCTCTCTTCAAACGTACTTTACCTGTCATTATACGTCATTTTATTACCTTAGTGATATGAATTTTAAATCAGTTAATCCTAAAGTAAAGGCTCTAGATTGAAAATAAAAATTGTGTTTTCCTCATAAATGAATAAAATTTTCTCATAAATACTTTTGATGAAAAAACAACAAAGTAAATTACAATTAATATTAATTGTAATAAAAATTAATTTATTGGAACTAACAGAATCTTCTAATATGATTTTTAAGTTGCTATTGTATCATTAATCTTGTAGATATTTTATTAGAATACATTAGTAGCATTATTTTAGATTTTCTTTAGTCGTAATTCACTGAGCTGAAGAATCGAGTAGAGGATTCGAAACCGGCTGTGGCAGATATGTCATTCTGTTGTCTTCAGCCATCTGAGGCTAGCCCAACCTATAAAAAATGGATACCTTCAATCAGGGTAAAATCTTGGTGGTTAAGCATGATCTAGTTCAAAAAGCGTTGTCTTCGAAGCAGTACAATCTCTGTCATGTATTGAACCCAAGATCCTTTGTGTCTTAAGGTAGCATTGTTTTTTTTTCTTTAATCGTATTTTAGAAATCACTTCACCTATTTACCTGCGATTAATTTTTATATGAGCCGTTTTCTGATTGTTTTCCAGTAATCCTACGCAGCGTGTCCTGTTGCCCTGGAGATATTCCCTCCTGGGCAGGAAGTGGTGGTCGACCACGCCTAGCTAGACTGCCACAACTATCAGTAGCTCCCACTATTTCCGGCCGAATCCCGCAAAACTTTCAATCCAGGTCGTCCACTTTCAAAGCAAACAATGGCTTCCTCTTGAATAGTTGATCTATGAAATTTAGAGTCGGAGATAACTAGGAATCCATATAACTTTGCTGGCTTTTGCAGAATCTGTTATAAAGTTTTCTCTTTTGACAATAACCTGCGGTTGAATCTCAGTGTGCTTTATCTTCACGCCATTGGCGATGAATTAAATTATACAGTGATATTCCAGTACTATATTTCCTCTAACAAATCATTATAGACCTGTACATCTACAACAGTTGAATGCTATTCAAAGATACATTGCAGAGAATTTCCTGTATCGAAGCAAACGGTTGTGCAAGGGGGTGATTTACGTGACGAATTGAGATTACGCTAGACCGCAAAGTTATTCATCCAATTAAGCATGTCCTCTTTATAGAGGCAGGGTAATTCTCGGAAGGTCTCCACATTCCATAGAGTCAATCTACGACTGTTAATGAGAAACCTTTCATAACTGTTATGGTACAATAACTATAATTTTTAGGGTTTCAAACTAATAAAATTATAATGTAAACCGTCGAAAATTGTTTATGATACTCCTCTAATCGTGTTGCTTAAGAACGGTTAAAGGGTTATAAAATTGTTATTGATTAGATTATAGCATTGAGTTAATGACCTAAGGTGTATACTTGTGGGCTCCTAACCCCTTTGTTCGGAAAAAATCATTCGTGTTGTTACCTACGTAGTTTCCTTGACCTCCTATTCTTTATATGTATATATTCCAGCTCAAATATGTAGGATAGATAGTAGAGAACAGAGAGTTGAGAGGAGAGGGCATGGTTAAACGATAACATGTCACTTAGTTAGTCTAGATTAGAAACTATTGCACTGTAACTATAATGTTATTCCATAGTTAAGAAATCCTCTTGTATATCAAATTTATATATTTTAATATCACAACAAATCTATATCTTTCTTACAAGTCTTTCACCGTATGTTAACTCAACGAACTAACACCAAGATTCGAAAAGTTTGAACTGTAGAATTAATTTAGCTTACTGTTCAACTAATGAGGCAGCTGAGCGACGACCAAGACCAATATCGCCAGCCACCACTGCAGCTGGAGGCCAGTGAGACGACTCCCTTATCTACTAGCATCAGATAGGGCGCATGAACACATGAGCACATGATCCCCTGAAAGCCGTTACCAATGTCCGCTCACGATGTTGTTCACTCTCTTGGAGTCGGTTATCTATTCCTCATCACGGTGGAACTTCCTGGCCTTTGTCCGAGGATTCGTTCCTTCCAATCAGAGCGAGGAGGTTCACCTTTCTTTTGGAAAGGGCAGTTGCAGCGTTGAGGAGGGCATTCTAATGAGGACAGCCTCAACCTGTGCATCGGGTCATGTATTGTTTTCCATATTCAAAAGCTGTAAAATGTAAAAGATAAATAATTTATATTTATTTAGAGTTATTCAGTTTCTTGAAGTTTAGTCAATAAATATATAAGTCGGGGAGCGGAGTGGCTTAGTGGTAGAGCGGGGTCAAATCGCGCCGCTGGCAAGACTTTTATTTAATCTGATAGCGGCCGGAGATGGATCCCATATGATCTAGATCCTCCTGGGCCTCACACAGCCCCCAATCTATAAAGTGAATACCCAAAATAAGGGGAGAAATCTGGCGGTTGAGCGTGATCAAGAACAAATCAACTCCCTGCACAATCTTTGTCCAAGAAACATTACAGTCTCTACCGTGTAGTGAACCCCAGACAAATTCACCGGTTAATTTGGTACAGATTTTTTTTTTTAATAAAACTATCTTTTGATGTTGTTTCGAAACTTAACTGTTCTCATATGCATGTTTAAATATTGAAAAAATGGACTTTTAGTGAATTATTGTTAACTGGAAATTAAGATCTAACACTAGTCTCAACTGTATGCGTTTGTGTGTATATATATTATATACACATATCCAAAAAAATCCAATCTTTCTCTCTCTTTCACTCTCTTTCTCTCTCTCTCTCTCTCTATATATATATATATATATATATATATATATATATATATATATATATATATAGAGAGAGAGAGAGAGAGAGAGAGAGAGAGTGAAAGAGAGAGAGAGATTGGATTTTTTACACCTTTTTTAATTATTTAAGCTAATAGTTCCTAATAGGTTAAAATTAATTAATTAAAATGTCGAAATGATGTTGTTCCATTTGTTTAAACATTAAAGCACTGTTATTAAACATATTTGTCCCCACCAATCTTCACACTAATGGTGCGTTTTGGTCATGTAAGAGGCGTTAATGTCATGTAATCGTACTATTCAAGAAAATGCTACTCCCTAAAATTTTTTCCTGAAACATTTTTGTCTCGGACCATTCCTTTTTCTCTAAACTTCATCTAACCACTCTTATATTATTTACCCTCTATATCATTTACAGCAATATACGGGGAAATGGAGTATAAACCAAAATTTAATCAAGGAACAAACAGTGAAAAGCTTCATTGTCACAAAAACTGCCAGATCATAGGGTTTTACTCGTTCTTTTAATTTTATGAAAATCCTTTGTTTTACTCGACTTTTTTTTTTATAACTGTCGTTTTCATAACTCTACATCTTTTATATTTATTTTCTTTGAGCCCTTTACACAGACCAAGATATTTTCATTTCTTTTTTTGTTAAAATTAATTTTTAATCGACTTGACAAATACGTCTCTTCACGAAAATGTCTCTGAGTAAGAGTGGACAGTTTTACTCATTGTGCCCTGTTACCGAAGTTTTACGATAGTACGCACAACTAAAATTATTACCAAGTTGTTTGTTCTATACCTCTAAGACTGTTTACATCAGATAAATGGAAAAGTTCTGAAATTTGCCGCGAAGACTAAAACCCTCTAGGCAATATGTGCGTTATATGTTTAGCAACATAAGGAAACGTGTAATAAGCGAAAGTTGAAGAAGAGATAAGGAACTTTATCATTTCCAGTTTATTATCGTACTTTACAGAGGCTTATCCCAACTTATTTTCGACCTTCCTCTAAAAAATAAATTTGATGTTGGTCTTATCATAGTGCAGAAAATATTTTAAAAAGAACGTTTATTCTACGATAAATTTTTATTTTATAACTTATATTATATTATACTTCAATACTTATCTTATATATCTACATCCCCGGTGAATAAGTGGTGAAGTTGAATTATTTCCAAAATGAGTTTCATATACTAAGGGGAGCGGAAAGGTATTATCTATGATTAGCTGTGTGATTAGTGATTAGCTAATCGGCTGGAAAAGGAGTTATAACTAATATTACAACTCCATTTCAAGCCAAACGGAGATAAGAATGATGAGATTCTGCTTCCCTAGAAACAGTTAACTCTCAGAACAAAATTCGACGTAACCATTTGTTCTGCGGGTCTGTAGCTATATCTCATTTGCAGAACATAAACAATATTGGATGGAATATTTCTTTTATTTATCGCATCTAAGCTCGGACTCTCCAAAACTATTCTACATAACCTGTCACTTTACACTGGCTAATATTCTTTAAACATTTTTAATTTTGGTTCTTCAATTTCTTAGAGGGCCAGGATTATGAATTATTCTATTAATAATTTATTTATTATGAATTAATGTATATCATACCATGTTAACCATTCGATCCATCTTATTACAATTTCGTTTTATATTCCTGTTTTATTGATTACATTAATAATAATGTTTCTATGGATTCAACAAAACAAGCCTATTGTAACTAATATTTTATTTATTTTATTTTCAGAAATACCCAAGCTATCCGTCAATTTGATGTCAGCAGACGCCGGTGATGATAATAATGCAGAGGAAGAATCACCAAGTAAGTATCACTGTACGGTTATATATATTTATTGTATTGTGCGTGTCCCCTTTTTTTTAAAATCTATTTCCGCTGTTTCTATTTTATGGTTGAATATTTAATTTTAAGCTGTTTTCAAACTTGATACCGTATATACGTCAATTACTTTATAAAATCAGTATGGGCTTCATAAATTTATAAATTTTCATCTAGTAGGCTAGTATCAGACAAAAATTGTTCAATACATCCAGGAGTCTTATGCTGGTATTATAAATTATTCAGTACCAATGGTGTGTGTTCTGTATAGATTTGATGATGCTTTGGGTAATGGATTGAACCATAATCTAGCAGAAGAACATGACCGAGTACTATTTGATATCCCAGGTTGTGATAATCCTTGGAGTTATTCCTTCATCCTCGTCTATAACTGTTCCATGGATGTGTAAGCCCTAGATGATGGCAGCTACCCGACAGAGCGTGAGGAATGCCTGCATCCTGATGATGTTGACTGAAATTCTTTGAAAGACGCCTCGGAGATACTTATTACAAGAGCAAACAAGAAGTGAGTTACATTATGGATGTACCTGGACGGCGGCCGGCGGCATTCACTATATTGGATATCCGACCCTGACTCAGTGTTGACCGAGCAAATAGCACCGCTTTCATTAGATGTCACGTGACCCCCCTCCCCCCTGCAATAAAGTGCCCCTCAGACTCACTTAGAGCCCTTTATTACATCACCTCATATTGTAGGAAGTCTTACAATGAGCTACTTTAATTTGTCAGGGGCTGGTGCAGTGTCCCGTTGCGGCCGCTAGGTGTCGTCACGGTCTGCCTTCCATTCCATTATATTGAGAAGGGAGGATTTCCTAGGAAACCTACTAGTTTTATTGAACGTCGTTCATTGCAGGGTCGTATCAGAGCCGTTGTCACTCAGGCTGGAACGAATTAATACACGAGTGCCCATCGTGTATATTTTCTGTCGAAGGGCTCATTATTGAAATAATCTTATTCAACTATATCGTGTTAAGGTTATTAATAACTCACTCACAGACGAGCGCTACAGTCCTTGTAGAACAATAGGTTATTAATATACTAGGTAAATTTTACAAGACAATAGTAATATACATAACGTCCACTGCAAACCATGAAGGTTCTTGGGTTCAGTACGTGGTAGATAATGTACTGTTTCTAAGACAACGGTAGTGTAGTGATCCCACACCGGATTAGAACACGGGACCCTTGGCACACCAATTGAGTGCGCTACCACAGAGCTACTTCGGTCCCATTGTATACATTCGGTATACATTCAATATACCTATTATTTTACAAGTTTTTAAGTTGTCTTGAATCTTGAATGGTCCCTATAGAAATCTAAAATATATTAGATTTTAGATTTTATAGTATAGAAATTTACTATCAGAAAATTGAAAAAATTCCGAACTTAACAAAAAATGTAACACTATCGTTAAAAAACAAAACTATTTTTATTATTGTTAAAGAAAACTAACATTATTTTGGATTTTCTTTCGTCATATTTTGAATTGTTACTGCACCTATTTAACTTCAGTAATAGGTCTTCATTTTCATTTTAGCTCTTATCAGATAGTTTTTTCAGTAGCCCAACGTATGCCGTTTCCCAGGTTTTACTATTCCATGGTTCGTTATCGTTGATTTATTTTTTTACTAACACACTTTTATTAGGTTCGTCTTTATGTAGGAACAGAATCTTTGAGCTCGAATTTGGGTCATTTCAGACCATCGAATTAAATGGAAGCTTTGCACAATTCTCAAGGCCTAATTTAATAAGTTTGTCTAATTATCCTGACGATAGGAAAAGATTTGGAAGCATTTAGTACTAGTTTTTTCTACTAAATTTCAATTATCCTTCATACAGTTTATAGAAATCAACAATTGCTAGTTTCCAACTGTTTGGTGAGCGGTAGATTCTTTTGAACTATTTTTTTCCCGATGCAGGGATCAATAGAAAATTTCTTATAATGAAACAAAATGGAGCGTTTATCGTAACGGCTCACCCATATTAGTTTTCCAGGAATATCTCTGGAATTCTTTTCATCTTGATGGTTGTTGTTGAAGGTTATTCAAGAATTAATAACAAAAAGGATATTATTAGGCTGTTTTATTGACGACTCATGCTTGTTCAAAAGGAAGATATCTTTTGCCATAATTTTCTTTTGTATTTGTATAAAAAAAATTGGCTGCTGATGAATATTTTAAAAAAATATTAAAGTTTGGATTTGCATTGATTCATAGAATATTCAGTACCTTCGAATGTTGAGAATGGATTTTCTTGAGATGATAAATAGAACAATATCCACATTTTAGATGATTATGTTTAATAAGAAGTAATGTAAAAAATGGTTGGTGTTTGCAAAATAAAAATTTGTTTTCTTTTTTTGGTGTGTTCATCTTAAACATACCTCAAGTAAGTTAAATGAAATTTCTCACTTGTATCAATATTTGAAAAATTACGCTTGATATTTTATATATGGAAGGAGAGGGCTGAGTTGCTATGCTTCGGATCCCGATTTCAAGTCTGGCCGAGACAGATAAATTATTTTATCTGTTTAACTATATATATACACACACACTCACATGTATATACATATGGACCCTGTGAGATCTGCAGATCTTTCTGGGGCTCACTCAGCCTGTATAAAGTGAATACACATAATTGTGGTGAAACCTGGCTGATGGTTGATCATGATTTCGAATTTCAACTCCTTTCACAGCCGTTGTCTTGGAAACAGTGCTGTCTTTACCATGTACTGATCCGGTACAGGTTTTTTTTTTATAAAATCAATCATATTATGGAATGTGTTATTTTTAAATACTAATGTATAAAAAAAGGGGGCGGAGTGGCTCAGTGGTAGAGCAATGAGTTGCTATGCCGGAAATCCTGGATCAAATCCCGCTCCGGGCAAGACTTTTATTTGGTCTGTTTGAAGCGAGAGATGGATCATATAGGATCTAGGACCCTCCTGGGGCTCACCCAGCCTCTATAAAATATTATAACAATAGTGTACCCAAAAAAAGTGAGGAAAATCTGGTGGTTGAGCGTGACCTAGGACAAGTCACCTCCTTGAAGAACCATTGTTCATGAAACAGTACAGTCTGTACCATGTACTGAACCTCAGAACCGTTCACGGTGTGGTACAGGGTTGTTTTTTTTATGCATAATAGATGTTATTCTTTTCAATATTTAATTCCCGCCAGTATGGAAATGCTCAGAGAACTCTTTTTAGTTTCCGAATGAGATAAAATATATTTAGTTTGAAAAATGGATTGATAGTTTGGAAAAAAGAAACTTACAAGTACGATTTTTTTCACACCCTACCTTATTGTACATCTACTTATCAACGGTAATCATCACTAACAATAACAACATTATCATTTATGAGATGCAGCAGGTAGGCATATGTGATTCTTATATTTATTTTGTCTGTAATTATGTTCCTTCAAAAGGAAATCCTTTTTACTGCACGTAGTAAAGGAAGCTTTTACTAATCGTTAAAGGAATCTAATATTCCACGACAGTAGCTGGTCTTAGTTTAGGTTTATTAACAGCAGTAAATTAGTTGCAAACACATTTTGAAATCCCTTTAAGTCACAGATGTAATTTGGACGTAATGGCATTACAACTTATGAGGATTAGCGGTGTGCAGAAGGGACTTTAATGCCGGGCTTAATTGCATTGGTGACTCTGCGATAGTTATCTACTTTATGTAGTTATGTACAGGCTCCGCAGTAACTGCCTGTGTTTATGTAACCGTCTTTACATAATAGGCGATTGCTAAGGTTATTCCGCACTTTCAGGAAATCATCGATTCCATTGTGCCCATCTTTGGAAAAAAGTGATGGTATTCAACGTTTTCTACCTTTACGGCGAATATTTAAATTGTGTGAATGAGTATAGTGTTAATATAGCTTATTAAAAAAAAATAAAACATAAATTTCACATAACTACTAATAATAACAACCAAACTTTGAAAAAAAATCGTACTAACAGAATCTTTATTCACCGAATCTAGCGTAGGAATTTTGCTCAACTGTTTATATATTTGTAACACAGTGACATGTATTGTAAAACTGTTTCTTAATTTATTTTTTCAAACATTGTATCTTGCATATTAAACAATTGAAGATGTAACTCGTTTTCCTAATTTATTTAGAAAATTTCATACTCTAAGGTCCATTTTTTTAATCATTATAAAATTATAAATTTTGATACGCGTTTAGTTCAGAAATGAATAATGAGTATAATAAATAAGCATGTTTATCTTATAAATGTATGGCCTTACTCATAAAATATTACAAAAAATAAATGTTTAGAAGTAAATACTATATAAAAATCTATGTTATATTAAGCTGTTGATGTAGTAACAATTTTCGTATGATAATTTCACGTTAGTCAGTTTATTAAAGGCATTAATTCTTTCCCCTTTTCTTTTTTATTTTATTTTTAATTCTGAAATGATTCTTCCATTTTTTCTCCCTTTTAATCAATAAACTATAAATTTATTTTTATACCGACATTGTTTTAGTCAAATTATGTATGTCAAAATCTTACGTAAAGGTGTTGTGTCCAAAACAGTTATATCAGTACTGAATCGGAGTCTTTCTTTCTTGGTTTTTCTCTACTTTCTCTGTAAAATGTAGATAAAATTTAAAAGACCTGGAAATAACATTAAATTAATTTAAGTTAAAATTTTAAACTAATTATATTAAATTAATTTTTTTATCAAATATATAGTGGAATTAAATTAGAGTGCTGCTATATAACATGTAGGGATATCCCAACCAACTCCGGCATACTAAACTGCATTACAATTGTGTATTGATAAATTGCGTGGGTCACGGATTGAAGGCGCTGTAGTACGATAAACTTTTTCTGAAAACAAGTAATTTACTCCGATTGTAATAGATTTTTGCACTGTACCGATAGTTATCGCAAAAGGATGGCAATGCATTTTAAAAATTGTATAGGTACTATGTAGCACATATTACATATTTTTGATTTAGTAAAGTTATGAGTAGATCTGACACATTTAATCTGAATCAGCCTAAACATTTATTACAAGCAATGTTCATTAAAAAGAACAATATCTAACAGAAAATATCATATTTTAGTTATATATCATCATTTCTCTTTAAAATATAAATATTGAAAATATGATAACATGAGAAGCATGTCAAGAAACAATGAAACATTTATTGCAAGCAATGTTCATTGAAAATAACAATATCTTCAGGAACTTTAGCTATGAAACACTCTTTTGTTTCTCTACATATTCCTCCAAATATCCACTGCTGAGGCGAAATCCGCCCTGTGTTGTTTTTTCTTGTAGTATATAGACTTTCGTCAATTTCTACATACATCTCTGGGACTCCAATAGTTGTTGAACTTCTCTCTAATTTAAAAGCACACACTTCTCTCATATAATTGGAATAATTCATATTGTCAAAATAATATGAAAACACATTCACCTTCAACTTGACACAAACAATAACAAAACACTTAGAAAGGTTACGATAACATTAGGAGATAGTTAGCACTTGGGGAGCTGGCGTCAACGGTCAAGTACCCTTGTTTCTTTTCTTGGGTGATCTGGTGTAATTAATATTGATTGGCTTTTCATAATTTAAACTAATCCCATTTACAGAATGATTCTACTTGTTTAATAAAAAAAGTATCTGAATTTTCCTTTTTAAAATCAGGTAATTTATTTACGTAATTTTGTGATGTTCTTTTAAGTTTGAATTTATTAATTTATGTAGGAGCTTTGAACCTAATGACATATCGATATATAATAGACTATCCCTGGAAACACTTAATGTCTGAATAAATTAATCCGCTCGAGCTTTGGTTAATGTGGTTAGTTGCTAAGATTAAAGGGAACGGGCGTCAAGATTAACTACACTAATCTCTGCCGGATTTGAAGTTACTGAGTGTATTGTGTTACTGCTGCCAGATATATTGTAGTACTGTTTGCTTTATTTAATTTTTCAAACACTATATCTTGCAAATTAAACAATTGAAAATATGAAACTTTTGTTCCTAATTTATTTTGAAAATTTCATACTCCATCATACATTTCATAAGATTCTTTTTTTTTCACTTTCTTTCTCTTTTTGGAGCGTAGAATTGACTTATAAATAAATGTTCTTCCTCATAAACCTATATATCTTATATATATATATATATATATATATATATATA
Organism: Arma custos; assembly: GCA_037127475.1. Classification (NCBI taxonomy): domain Eukaryota; kingdom Metazoa; phylum Arthropoda; class Insecta; order Hemiptera; family Pentatomidae; genus Arma; species Arma custos. The sequence goes on along the minus strand of CM073760.1, from coordinate 104,313,282 downwards.
TATATATATATATATATATATATATATATAAGATATATTTCCTTTATAGTATATTCACAAAAAATAAAAAATTAGAAGAAAATAAGGTATGAAAATAAGTTGGGTTTTTTTCTCTCGCACCGATTAATCGTTCTGTATGCTTGCAAAGAGAAAATAAACATAGTATTAGGTAGACATTGTCGCGTTCACATACGAGGCGTTAAAGATCAAAAGCGGATAGTTCTAAATTTCAAAACATTTACTTTTTCACTAGTTTAGTCATCATACTGCAATACTTAATGCTCCAAAACTTCAGGTTCAGAACCGGGGTAAAACCATTAGGGAAAAGACGGCGTGAATAAAATTGATTGACAAGCGATAAAAAAGAAAGTCAATTTTTGAACTGTTATCCGCTTTTGATCCTGAACACCTCTTATGTTCTCTGTCAAGACGTTAAAATATCTTTGTCTTTGTTTCTATTTTTCATGTTATTACCTCTTGAACAGGTAGTCCGATTTTATAATTTATGATTTACAGTATATGGAAAATCATTTTCTAAGTCATTATAGAAATCGAGTACCTTGTGCACTATAGAAGCTGCGCTGTAGTTGAAACCTCATTTATTCCTTAGAGCAAAGTTCCAAAATGTCTAGGAGATTATTAATAAAACTTGCCTAAAGACTTCTGCTTAAAACCCATTAAATAATAACGGCACATAAAACATCTCCGAGTAAGTAATGAAAGAGAAACATGCATGAATGCATAAATACAAATACTAAGAACAATAGTATTGTACTTGGTGTCGAAATAAAAACCCTACACACAAGCAAAAATAAGTTTAATTGGGTTTGATAATAACTGTAGACCCTCTCTTCTTTATCTGCATCAACTTACTTAGCAAACAATAAAACTCTCTTAAATTTCCTTTTACTGACCTATATACTGCTTTATTTTAGAAAATTGTGAAGTTCTCCGGTACCTATCCTCGTGCTTCAGCGGAAATAATTCGTGAAGTCATAATAGACAGCTCTTAATTGATATTATGTTAAATTATCAGATTATTTAATTGAAGGAATTGCTAGGAAAAATGGCTTGAAGATCGATTTACCTGATGAATATTTATCGATATTCGCTTTCGCTCCTCACCGTATAGCCGCTTCTATTCAATATAAAGTCAATATCCACCAAGCTTAGGAACAATGTAGTTCTCGAAGAGGAAGTGACTTGTCTAATGAGTTGGGAGGGTGGTCGGCCGATGGTCAGTTAGGTTTGACTTCTTGATGCCCGCCCTTTGAGGATGACCTCTGTTGACTTAAGGGTCCAAAGGGGCCCAACCTTCTACAAGGCTGCGCAGTTGAATTACCTTCGGTCCTTGTCTCCGAGGGTCCTCACCAACGGTCAAACACTGCAATCAATAGCTGAAAGAAGAAAAGTCATCTTTTAATAGTCGGATGTTGTGGATCTCTTTCCGAACACATGTTTCTGTTTAAAATCCAGCGACTTTTATGATAGGTTTTACACATTTTTTGCATATAAGATTGTATTCTATTTTTTCTTCTTTTGACTTATTTCTTTTCTGTTTGAGATTTTCTCGTTTATTGATTAATGTCAGGGTTTCTTCGGGAGGTTTAAAGCCAACGTTGGTTTTTGTCGTTTTAGAATTCAGTGCTGCAATTTTAATTGCCTTTTCGAGATTACTGTAAGCTGTCTGAATGTTTTCAGAAAAATTTAGTTCTTCGGAAGTTAATAATTTTGATAGTTCTGCAATGAATACATCTTCGGTAACATTCCTTGGTATTTCGTTAGTTTTTTTCTTGGTGAAGGGACGCCTGGGTAGATAAATAGTGGCTTTTAGGATTCTGTGGTCAGACTGGAATGAAAATCGATGGGATGCTTCGATGTTTCTAAAAATAGTATGATTTGGAGATAGGAAGTAGTCTATTTCATTACGATATAATCCATTTGGAGACAACCAGGTCCATTTCTTTCCCTTTCGCTTCTTAAAAAAGGTATTAACGATTTTTAATTGTTTTTCTATACTGAAATTTACCAGTCTTTCTCCTAGTTTATTCCTCGATTTCGGGTACCCATATGGACCAACGCAGTTCTCTTCTGGACAGGCTTTTCTTCCTACTTGACTGTTGAAATCTCCCATAATAATCAGATAATTCTGGTGATTGGATTTTATAGTTGAGGTTGTTTCATTAAGAAGTTGATAGAAATCTTCCACTTCTTCTTCCGAAGATGCACTCGTTGGCGCATATACTTGTATTAAAACTAGTTTCTTATCGTCCATATTCATTTTTAATACAGCAATTCTATCGGAGACGCCTTTTATTTCCGTGATATTATCTTTAACATCTTTTCGAATCATGAATCCCACACCTCGATGTCCACTGACCTGACCATATTGAAAAAATAAATTACCACTTTTCCTTAGTTGTATATTTTCTCCCTTTCTTCTTACTTCAGATAATCCAAGGATTGTTATATCTGAGTTAAACATCGCGTTTTCTAGTTCTTCTATTCTCCAGTCGGCTAATATTTTTTTTTGGAATTTGTTTAGATCTTAGGTCCGTCGCAATGAAATTGACTATGAGCCTGTGAATAGGATATAAATTATAGTGATCAGCTGTGATTTGCATACAGTCTAATTAATTTCGTATTTAGATTTTTTTTTTAAAGTACAATTTGAAATCCAGATTTATGTTAAATTCAAGACAGAACAATAGATTTACTGTAGTTGTGAAAACATTATAACGCTCTAAATTAAAATCAGTAGAACCCAATAGAATTTGTTATTGGAACAAAATTTTCAGTTTATAATCTTAAGGATTTCAGTATTGATCAAAGACGATTTTTTGAAAATATTTTAGATCTTAGATCTGTCGATATGAAATTAATTATGTATTATGAGCTGGAGAAACTGATATAAACTATAATAAGTTTTTACCACCTTGCAGTTTAACTATTATTATATTAAGATCTTTATGAGTAAATTTTAGATTAAAGATCCATATTAAATTCAAGATATAGCAGTTATTTTAAAATTGACGTTAAAAAATTATACTTTTATAATATATTTTATGATTTTTATTGTTGTTGAATGCTGCGAAAACTCAGGCCATCCTAATTGGTTCCAACACCCTCCTTAAATCTATCAACTCACTTCCCCGATTAACCTTAAATGATCACCCTATTGTCTTCAGTTCCTCTGTTAGAAACCTAGAAATCATTTTCGACCAATCCCCCCATTGGGAGGGAATCACTCCCTCCCAATCCCCCACGGGTAAACTCCACGTTGCCCAAATTTCCCGTCGAGCAATAAGCTCTCTAAAGTTACTCCACCGTTCCAGGCATCTTCTAACACAGCCTATCCGTTAGCATCTCATCACTTCTTTTATCTTTCCACACTTTGACTACGGTTGTGTGGCATATGGTGGCCTCTCGAACAGGCTCGAGGATAGGTTGAGGCGAATTATGTACTGTTCGCTTCAATTTGTCTTCGATGCCCCGAGAAAGTCTCATGTGTCCCGCCGTTATGTTGAGTTAAAGTGGCTTTTTCCTTCTATCCGTAGGCTCTATTTCCTTGGTTCTTACTTATATCAAACTATCAACTCACAGCATCCATCTTATATCTATAGTCTCCTAGAATTCAAATCCCCTATCCAATCCCAGGGCACACGATCTCCCCCTTCCGATCTTTATATCCGTTCCCATAGAACCAAAACTTTTGAGGGTCCCTTTCTCGCCCGTTCTACCTCTCTTTGGAACTCACTCCCACTCGATATCCGTCATGCGTCTTCCTTAACCTCATTTATTCAAACTTTTCCTACATCTTCTAAATTCCCAATCGGATGCTTTATAATCAATAAATAATTTATAGATACATTCAACTTGACCGATTGATGAACTACTAAATGTAAATATTCCTCACTCATAATGATATCATTTTTTTTATTATTAGATGGTATCATGTTTCACTTATTTTTCCATAAGCCTATTTCTTTTTATTATAAATTTGTCTGTTTTTTTATTTTAATTTTTATTACATTTTCTGATTCTCTACCAAAACATACCTGTTTAGTTATTGACTTTCAAGAAATTATGTAAATATCGTTTTATTTTGGTTTAGGCCTTTGGCCAGATAAATATTTATTTATATTTGTTCATCTCTGTTATTCTAAAGGTATCTGGTCCCAAATTATTTTTCTATTCTATTCTATATTACCTACTATTCTGTTGTTATAAATTGAGTATACAAATTAATCAAGCGAATGAAAATCTTATATCATAATTGCGGAATCGGGGTATAGGAAAAATTCTAAATTAAGAAAATACATTCAGTGGTAATCAATACGATTTGCCTGAAATTCTTCGGACTATTATATTCATTACACATTCAGCAAATTTATTTGTTTATTTATTTTTACTGCCTGACGATTATTTTTCATTCCAATCATTAACATTTTTTGATAAAGTTTAATATTTTTTTAATGAAAAATATTTATATGAAGACCTTCGAATGATCCAAAATAGATCGGTTTTTAAAATATTTTTCAGTCCTGGAAATAATTATGTCAAGACTTATATATATATTTTTTACATTTGTATTTACAAATCGAATGGATCTACACTCAAACAAATTCGTTGAATGGGACAGTTGTACGCAGGAGTAGGACACAATGGTCGGATTTAAAGAAAGAGATAAGGACTTGGCGGAGGCCCAAAGGTGTGTTAGCATCGAGGCTCGGATCTCCGTTGTTAACACTTCGCTCCAATTTTGGTTATTTTCCATCAAAGTTAACTTTTGTTAGTTCTTTCTATTTTTACCGCTAAGTCCAGAGAGTTCTTAAGCCCTTTGGATGATCCAAGAACGAGTTAAAGAAGTAGATGTATAAATAAAAACGATCGCAAAACATTCATTTGCATGTAATGATATGTATATACGAGTATGTATGTATATATCACATATTATTTCAGAATTATATTATTCTATTAAAGATTTAATTCATCTACATCATTTAAAGAGTTTTCCAAGGATAACAAGTTTTTTAATAAAATTCCATGTTTCTGAACTGTAACTGATTATTTTTTAACTTTTGCTTTAAAAAAATACTTTTTTAAAATAAAAAGGCAGAAGAGGTAAGTTGTAATATAAATATCACTTATATAAAACTATTTTTAAAGTAAAAATAATATTATTCTCTAGTACGATCTTGTAACTGATATTACAGTAGAACCTCTTTTATCCGTCTGAGTATGAGACCAAGATGTTGACGGATTTGGGAAATAGACGGATATGGGAGTGAGTCATATGTCTCATATATATATATATATATATATATATATATATATATATATATATATATATATATATATATATATATATACTTATATATATATATATATATATATATATATATATATATATACTATATATAGATATATCAATTTAAAGGTGGAGTTTAGCTCTTTCCTCGTGCACAAACTTATATGCCCCTTCTTAATAATCATTAAATGATATATTTGAGTAAACAACAGATTCTAGAAAACGAAGTTGTCAAGACACAATGATTGATTCTTAGGCGCCGTCTATTACGTTAGCAACCAAACAATATATACACATTTTTTTTCTCAAACTGAGGTGACGGTTAACAGTGAGTGACAGTAAAAAGAGTGATGTATAATAGAGGTTTTACTGTATCTATTTTTTAGCTGTTTCAATAATTAGTGTTTAATAAATGGGGACAGAATTGGAATAATGTATTGATTAATCTGTAGATTTATTCTTGAAGCTAATATTAATTACGAATCATTATTTATTATTCTAAAGCTAATTTTGTGAAATATCTGTACTATTCATAATAATGATAACTGATAGATCGTGAAATTTAACAATGGATTTTGAGGTTAGTTTGTCAGCAAAATATTTCTCATCATTGACTTCGGTTGTTGAATACAGACAGCACTTTTTGAATTGACTTAGTAAATCCTGAAACTTGGGGAATCGAAATTATCACAATCCCACATTGTGTAAGTATTCTTAGTTCTAGAGATGAATTAACACTTTATGCTGCTAAATAATCGTTCAATAACACAATATTATTGAACGGTTATTAAATAAATTAAACCGAGTTTAAGAAGTGAAATAGCTCTGTTTGCAGAGCGCTGAATTGCTTTGCTAAAGGTCCAGGATTCAAATCCCGCTGTGGGAGATAAATTATTTAATCTGTCATCAGCCATAGATGGAGCTTGTGGGATATTCAGATCCTCTCGGGGCGCATCAAGCTTCTATTTGGGAGAATATTTGGTGATTAAGCGTTCTCCGGCCAAATTACCTCATTGCACCACCTTCGCTTTCAAACAGTGCAGTGTCTACCATGTACTAAACTAAAGACCCTTCATGGGTTGTGTGTTCAGGTTTATTTTGTTTTTGTTTTTTTAAATGACGGAACAAAAACCGCTACTTGCTCCGCCTTCGGGTCTCAACGGCTATTCATTCCCCTTGCCTTTGAAGTAGCTACTGGACGAGAGAGGGGATGAGAGAGAGGTGGGAAGGGATGGGGGAAGGATGCGGACAATACTGAAACAAGCCACCGCTGATTGTGAAGTCATTAAAGGAGTTGCCAATCCGCAGCGGGTCCTGCTCGTTTATAAAACCAGCCAATGAGAGCTCTACAAATTGGAGTAGCTCTTTGGAGGGCTTAACTACTTCCCTTTGCTGACTACTACTTCCGGTTACTGCCTCTACCCCTCCGTTCAATTAGTTTACTTCTCTATTGAGTTTGGATTCCATCATTTTTAAAAGTCTTTGTTATAAAATCAATAAATTTGATTTTCAAACATCAAAGAAAGCGATAATAAATAAATAAATAAAATAAACTCCATTAATAAATTATTAATTATTGCAAATTGCATACGAATAGGAAAGAAATCCTGAAAGATAATGAGAACCCTGTAGGTTCTGACTGAGATTAGAGCAGGTCGAGAGTTTTAAATATGTAAGTGCTCATCTCAATGAAAGCAGATACATTGAAGAAGAAGTGGTCCAAAGAATTGGAGCGGCAAGAAAATGTTGAATTTGGTCCGATAGGGTTTCCTGGAAAGAAGAGAGAGAGAAACAACATTTCTTCCCTTGCCATCTTACTTTTTGGAATTGTAGACTCCTAATCTCAATAACAGGGATCAGATACAAGCTATAGAAATGGGACTACTGCGAAAAATAGAAATAAGACACAATGAGATACAGAATGCCACCAAATCTGCTAATCTCGGCGTTAAACCAGCCAAGATCATTCTAGAATAGCAGAAACTAAGGATTGACCCAGAGAGAAGCGCCAAGAAGACTTATGAGTCCCACACGGAAGGAAAAAGCTTCCATGATACGAGAAATAGAAGGATGGAGTTGGTTCAGGAGACACTTGGTCAAGACTATAAACAGCGATAGAAGAGGACATAAACATTCAAGCGTAGTTAAAATAGTTTTGTATCAACGCGCAAGGCGGGAGTTAGGAGTAAGTGTGTACCACACACTCTCCTCCCGCAACTGAGTTCTGCGCTTAGGTTGTGTTTTGCCTGGTCAAATGCGAACCAGAAAATAAAAACTAGAAAACTGTGTGGGAGATATGTTACTCACAAATTATTTTGAAAAAAAGTTTCTGAAGCTTAATTTAGCACTGCTTTTATTTTTGATAACTCCCACGGATGGATAAACACTGATATAGCATAGCAGAAGTTGAAAGATCAAGTTTAATAAAGAAGCTAGAATTGTTATTAGACAGTTCTTACAAGTTTAAAATTTGGATTTAACAAAATCTTTAAGTTCCTATCTTTATATATCTATATTTTATGTTATGAGTCTTTAAACTCATTTCTGCCCAAATTATCCCCTAAACTGCTGCTTTCTTCATATTTCTAATTTTATCTTTGGTTTATTCTTTATTTTCATTTTATTTTTTGTATTCCTCAATATGCTTTGCTCTATAAGCTTTCTATTACAGTCTAATGTTGCCTTGGCGAATTTTAATCTTGAATTTAAAATTCAATACTCCTCAGCCTTTCTTTTTAATTTAGGTCTTCACGGAATTTTAAAAGGAAGTTTCCGTCTCTTTTGAATACAATGTTTATTCGTTTCAGGTAGGGAAGAAAATCCCTCACGAATCCCTCACATTTTGATATATTATCCGTTCGTACGTCGTATAGCTAATCATAAGAGATGATTTCCGATAGAGTTCTATCCAAAGGAACAGTATAACTAACTACCTTAGATCACGCAGTGGTTAAACATTTCGGCCTAAATAGAATCACAGCGGGGTGTACAAAATTTCTTCTTGCTTCCCAACCAATATTAAATTAAATATTATATTCCAAACCAATAGTTCCCCTTTATACAAACTTGAGCTTAATATCTTCATTTAACTCGCTAGAAACGAAAAAAAAAACAGTATTCACTCCGGAAAATAGAATGATTGAAGGTATTAATTTTTAAAAAACTTATTTTTCCGTCCGCATTGTCGTTTAAATGTTTCATTGCATTATAGTGGAAGAATACTTAAAATTTAATTTTTAATGCTGGTCCTTAATAAATTCTAGATAAATCAATTTTAGATAATCATGTCCCAGCCAAAATTGTTTACAGTGTTTTATGATCTTCATATTCACTTCTTTTTATTATAAGTGACCCCTCAATTTTTTTTTCTAGTGACACACATGGTTTTATGTAAATGTTTTACACAAAAAAACATTAAAAAGCTTATCAAAAGTTCGAGAAATTTGAAAGAAATGAACTGTGACAGAAGAATTTGGATTCTTAATTCACCTTTTTAAGAATGGAGTTTCTTTATTTGTTTTTCATCACATAATCTTCTACACAGTTCTGTTAGTAATGAATAATTGTGGCCTTTACATCTTTTAAAATAATATAGGTCCATTTGTTTCTATTATGTCAGGATATTTAGAGGCATCAATAGCAATTCAACTTAATAGATAAAACTTGTTCCTTAAGTTATTAATAAACCATGTTCCTTTGAATATACGATCATAGAACTAGAAATATGTGCAATTTACATACTAAAATTACATATATTAAAGATTATTGAATACTTTGCATAAAACTACATTAAATCATGATCTCCAAAAGTGGGATAAATAAAAAACATAAGGTGTGTAATAATTCATCATATACTGACAGTTTATTTGTTTTAGGTCAGTGCGGAAAGTGCAGAGCTGGAACAAGGAGGCTTAACATGAATAAATACTGCAAACGAGATTATGGTATTTTGATAAACTTTAGAGACTACATTATTTTCATAACAGAAAAAAAAATATATAGTAACATGTGTTTTTGTATAATTATTGTAGCAGACTTCAAGATGACCATAGATAATATCTCCATAATCCAATCCAGGTATATGCACCAACAGAAGATGCTTGTGTTGTAGACAAGGAGGCATTCAACTCGGATTTGCAAAAAAATGTAGATAAAGCTAAAGGAAAAGGAAGGTCAGTAATCCTGAGTGGGGACTTTAATGCCAGAACAGGAAATAATGAAAGATCTGGACACGGAGTCCTAGGCTGCATGGAGGCGAGAATGTGAGGAATAGTAATGGACAGCGGCTAATAGACTTTTGTGTCCATAACGACTTCCTCATAGGAAATTTTTTCTATCCACACAAGAGAATAGATAAAATCACATTCTCAAGCATGGAACGAAATAGTGTAATTGACTATTTCATATACGATAAGAACATAAGGCAGTACTTTGCCGATATAAAAGCAGTAAGAGGAGCGGAGATAGGCAGTGACCAACTTTTACTTGTGGTTGATGCAAAGATCATTCCTGACTATAAAAGGAAAAATAAAGTATTTGAAACCCTCAAAGTAAGTGCCTTGGATGACCCAGATAAAAGGCCCTCTTTGCAGAAAGCTTGGAAAATAAATTGAGAGAAATGTCATTCGATGGAGGCGAGGAAATAGTATGGAACCCACTGAAAACTTGTATCATCAGCAAATACTGTATGTGGGAAGAAGAGAGTGACTGGAAAGAGAAATCTGACAGACTGGTGGACCAATGACCTCAAACACCTCAGAAGAAGCTTGGTTGGAAACCATACCTTAAAGAGAGGACTGAACGAAAGCTTCACGTCTATCGAATAAAGGAATAAATGTAAGGTAGCCAAGAAGAAGTCATGGGAGGATTTTGGCAAAAAACTGAGTGAGGACCATCGCGAATCTATAAGAAAATTTTGCTGAAAAGTTAAAACGTTAAGAGGAAAACAATGCAAGCCCATTATAAATGTAAAAGGTAGCGATGGAACCGTACTTACAAACAAGGAAAAGATCCTTGGCAGATGGAAGCAATATTTCCAGGTACAATTCTCGGAAAAACCAGAACCATTGCCAAGAACAAGAGCCCAATATTCAAGAAAGTCTGGAGGTTATAGAGGAAGAAGAAATAGAAAATGCAATCCATAAGCAAAAAAGAGGTAAAGCATCAGGAAGGAATGGAATTGCACCAGAATATTTGAAATATGGTGGTCAAGAACTTCTTAAAGCACTTCAATCGCTGTTCCAAGAAGTATATGGGACTGGGAATATAGTATAATCCTCCCATTTATAAAAAAGGATGCACGACATCTGTAAAAATTACAGACCTATAAGTTTACTATCAGTAGTCTATAAACTTTACACTTCCATTTTAGAAAGGAGACTCCGGCGGACTGTGGAAAGGCAGTTAGAAACGAAACAGGCTGGTTTTCGTCCAAGCTGACAAACACAGGATCACATCTTTGTTCTTAGAAATTTTAGAAATCTTAGAAATTAGAAATTCTTAGAAATTGCTGAAAAAGCTTGGGATAGAGATAAAAATCTATATCTAGCATTCCTTGATCTGAAGGCAGCATTTGATGTGGTTCCAAGAAAAAAAATTTGGAATGCACTATTAGCCAAGGGTGTACCAGGAGACTTGTCAGCGGCCATACAGTCAGCCTACCATGGCAGTGATAAGGATAAATGGTATGAAATCAGAACCTTTTCCAATTGCGAGGGGAGTTAGACAGGGAGATAGCTTAAGCCCCCTTCTATTTATAAATGTAATGGACGAAATCCACAAAATATGCAAATGCAGAACTTCATGGACAACAATTGGGAAATGGAACATGAGAACTGTCCTCATACAAAGCCTTATATGCGGATGACATAGTCCTAATAGCCGATACCAAGACCAAACTATAACAAGCTCTGGTAGAATGGGAAAAAGAGTTGCTCAGGAAAGGGATGGAAATTAACACCTCTAAGAGTAAAGTGCTGGTTATGGCGAGGGAAGATCAAGAAGATACCCAACTGATATGCAACAGCGAGACACTTGAGGTGGTGAAGGAATATACCTTTACTTATACTTAGGGGCCGTAATTAGTAGCTCGGGTAGGATAGATTCAGAAATATCTAACAGAATATGTAAAGCAAATCAACCAGACTACCAATAGCATCATCGGCCACCGCGAATTAGACAAGACCAAAATGCATATATATAAGTCTGTTAACCTACCTGCACTCACCTACGGCAGAAAAAGTTGGACAACGCTGGACAGGCATTCTAGTCACATAACGGCAGCAGAAATGAGATTCCTTCACAGATCTGTTGGGAGAACCAGAAGATACCGCATGAGAAATGAAAGCATTAGAGAGCAACTAGAAGTCACAGAACTTAAAACCACTCTAGAAAGACAGCAACTCCAGTGGTTTGGATATGTCTCCTGCATGAATGAGGATATGAATCCAATAAAGGTATTAGAGACGCGGCTCACAGGAAAGAGAGCGCACGGATGCCCCAGAATCACTTATCAAGAATATATCCAGAGAATAGGAAGCAAAAGAGGCAGATCCCTCAATGAAATGAAGCGGCTAAGCAGAGACTGGGAAGAATGGTTGCACTGGCTTGAGGCTCCTCGACGCTAGATAAATGGCATAGGAGGAAGACAAAGAAGAAGAAGTGGTTTTGTATACATTGCTCGTTATTAATTCTTTTAGCTTGGGTTAGATATCAAACCATAATAAGTTTTTAAATATTTTATTTGAAAAGAAAAGATATGACCAGGACTGGGAGTCGAACCCGGGTCTCCCACGTATCCTTATAATAAGTTTTGACTGATATCGGAATCAATTTTTTTTTCTTATTTTTTATTTTTAGCAGTTTTGAGTTTGTAGTTACTTGTTTAAAAAAACCTTGGCCTCTACCAATTATGCTTTTTAGTAGAATATATATTTTTTTAATCTATCAAATTTATGGAGTAATAAAAAGAAAAATAGAAAGAATGGTTAGCCTAAACCTCTGCTTCATCCATCTTGATTCTATACATCCATCTGGTCTTGATCTCTAGCCAACTATTGTGGCCTTAATTTTATTGAGGTTTCCTAATGAAACTTCCCATTGGTACAATATCTTTCTGTGTAACAAGATAAGCACATATTTTTTCCAGACAAGTTACTGAATTATTTATCAACATAGAGTTTACTTTGGTTTGGTTTGTATCTGCTTAGAGCCATATTCGACAATATTAAGTAAATTAAAATTTATCAATAACTGCTTTGACTTTATCTAAATTGATCCTTGATAAAAAAAATTCAAAAAGTTTGTTTCTTTATTATTTTTGTTAGAGAAGAATTGGTCGACTGTATCTTCTAATTTAAGGAAGAAATAGTTGGGGGTGCAGTCAATCAAAACACCAAAATAAGCATAACTTATTTATTATGTGCCGACGTTTCGGCCTACAATGTAGGCCATCTTCAGGGCGAATAGAACACGTTACAGCTTGGGGAGCTCACACACAAGTGGGAGGGTTCCTTTAGGACTTAGTACTGCTCTACTTCCTTGAGTAGTTTGTTTCTTTACACTATTTGTTATTTTCTTTACTTTTTACTACTATTGTTCTCAATTTTTTTTAATATCCACATTAGTCTTCACCTGTTATTATTTTCGATAATATTCACAAAGGGATATTTAATAAATCAAACATTTATTAATACTTATTAAAAAATACTAGGCGTAATCATTTAATTAAATTATTCAATATTTTCAGCTGTCCTGGCTAAAGTTCTGGAACGAGAGATAATAGAAGATTGGGCGAGGTTCAATATGGCAGTTCAAAATGTTTACAAGAGAGGAAGGGACTCTGGCCTTCGACGAGGCGGCCTATCACTTTGGGTCCATTCCGGAGACCTTGCTTGTAAATGCCCCAAAATCAGAAGTAACAAGTATGTATAACAAACCTTTTTAAATCTAAAATTATATGATGGTAAATATCCTTAGCAGATATATAATTTATAAATATTACTGGTGTATATATTATTATGAATATAATGGATAGTAAAATATATAATGGATGGATTAAATTTACAAATTTTACATTCTTTAAATTTATAGACACAACTTTTGTTTTATTTGCAACCCCTCCCCCCTGAATAAGTGGTTATATCGAATTTTGTCCACAATAACTTAATGCGAATCATGTCAGCTCGTAGTTTTTGGCTTGAAATGGAGTTGCAATATAAGCAATGATTCCATTTCAAGCCAATGCCTGATTTAAACACTTATTCACTAAGAAACTAATATGATTCCACTTCCTTGAGTACAGCTCATATTGTATAAAATTCAACTAATACTCATACAATAACTCATTTAACATAAAATTAACCACTTACTCCTTGGGGCTGTAGATGTAAGCCACATTTCAAAGATTGAAACTTCTTAATAGGGAAGATCTGTCTATTAAAATTGGACATCTCCACTTCCTACCAAATAATTATCTATTTGTTTGAAAAGAAAAGATATGGCCTGGACCGGGACTCGAACCCGGGTATTTCACCTCTCCGTGGTGACATACCCGACATAAGGGTTCGAGTCCCGGTCCTGGCCATATAATATCTTTTCTTTTCAAATAAAATATTTAAAAAAATTATATCATATAACAATTAAATAAATTATAATTATCTATTTGTTGTGATAACTATCCCATTATGTGCATAGTGTTAACCTCAACCCTGTAACACTAGAAATTGGAGTGTATCTTAGTGAATCCAAAAGGAGTCATCACTATTTGGTTCGCTGTATCTTGCATATCTGATTTCCAATTCTTAAGAAGGCAAAGAGCATCTATACTGCCAAAACAGCCCACCTCACCCAGGTTTTCCAGCTTTTCATTGTGTTTCATTTAACATCACTTTTTTGTTGCTATGGGTAATCAGAGAATACTAAAGTAGGAGACCTAAATTTTTCCTATCCAATTATAAATCCATTAATTAGGATAGAGATTTGTAACAAAATCCTGGCAGCACGAAGACTTGGGACCCTCATTTTACGTCCCAAATATAAGAAAAGAAGTGGGGTTACGTACTTTTTCATGATATAATGTTAAAAAATTTTTAATAGTTAAGTTTTGGCAAATTATAAATTAACCTTTTTTAATTCTTTTATATTTTGAACCATTCCAATTAAACTATACCAAGTAATTGCAAATAACTAAATCAAATGTTCATTAATATAGGTCTTACCTGATTCTTGGAAAAGAGAAAGATGGAGACCGACCAGGGTTGACGATCACACAAAGGTCGATCGTCATTGAATGGAAAGAAGAATGGCACAATCGTATGAGAAGGTTCCAAAGAAGATCGAAGCAGTGTAATTAAATTGAATATTGCAAGAATATAGACCCCTTCTCTGAAAAAGGGAACCTGAGAGGCTGATTTAATCTCAATCTTGGGAGTTGGCGGTTCTGCAGATCTGTCAGTAGGCATGTCAAATGATGATATAGTTAGTCATTTTTCACAACTTTCTTTGCTACTCGGGCATAAGTTGTTCTTTGTTTTGTTTTCTGTAATAAATATCTAGAGCTATTCAGTCAATTTTTTCTTGTCAGCATATTACTTTTCTATCTTATAACTTAATACTTCACTGTTTTATCATTAGTGGTTATTACCATGCAGAAGATAAAGGATAATGTAATATATGCTGCTTAGAACTTTTAATAATTATTCATTTTAATAATTTAACAAATGAATTTTTATTTCTTATAAAATCTATTCATTATTGAATCAGTTCATCTAGTCAACTAACCAAAATTATGTAACAAACATCTGCAGAACCTGTTGTGCTTCCAAAGATATCATTTATGATGTGCTGTATTGTATTCCTTTGATTTACATGGAGACATTGTGATCATTGATACTTGTCAGATTCCACCATTTAATGTTTACACGTTCTTTTTTTCTTTTTTTAATATATGCAAATATATAAATGGATATATATATATATACATGTATATTAGGTGTGTTACATTGAATTAGTCGTTACGAATTATAAATTTCTTCAAACATTTTGGTCACAATTTTCTGATTAGTTTTGGTTTAATTCTTGTTCATATATATTATTCCATCAGGTACTAATTGTAATATAATTTTGTATATAGGTGTTACATATTAACTTTGATTTTCTGTTTTTAACAGAAATACATACGCTTTTTGGACAATTATTTTAGTATTTTTCTATGTTTTTAATTACCTTGTAAAGAATAGTATTTATGAATAAAATTATTACTATTATGATTATTATTATTACTGTAATTAAGGATTGAGTGTTTTGTGAGGGATGTATTGTTTTTTTGTTTTGTTTTTGTATTTTTTTTTTTCATAATAAATTTTTATTCACTGTTTGTGTGTCCTAGAAAACAAGTGTACTTGTGAATTTTTGTATATATTTACCAAAATACATAGAAATATAAATGCACAATGTAATAATTTAGTATATCAAAATATGTTTCTATTACCATATTTTTTTTATTAAACGGTCACTATATAAAACTAGGTAGTTTTCTAAAATATGTTCATCTCAACTACAATTCTAAAGGTTTATTTAATTGTTTTAATTGTCATAATTAAAATTTACTCTTATCAAACAAGTAATTAGTGATGAATTATATTTAAAAATGTAACAGTTTGCTGTATTTTGATCATGGTCATTATTAATCACAACATAAAAAAAAATTATTTTTTTCAATAAGTTGGGATAGTATGTTAAATCTTCGTATGGATATTGAATATTATTAATTAAAGTATTCAATATTTATAAGGACTATAAGTAAATAAATAAATAGTTATACTTGTTCAGTCTGTACACTACATCTTCAATACATATAGGGCTGAAAAATATTATACTATACAAATTAACTAATGCCTGTTAAAATTATTAAAGGCTTTAGATAGACCACTGGAACTGAGAAAACTAACTCTCTACACAGTTAAGAGATTAACATACTACACATAGATTAAATTCAAAAGGGTCTTGATCTGCATGGTCAAGCCAAATGAAGTATGGATGTTATTCGTTAGAGGCATTAAAATAGATTACAGTTGTACAAAGATGTCAAATGTGTCCTAGTATCATTAAGGGTTGAAAGGATCACACTAACATGTTTATGTTATGATCATTTTCAAACATTATGTTACAATAATTCTATAAGATAGGAACCATGCTTTGGTGTTTTCTATTGTATACCTGCCAATAATCTAACAACTTTCTTCAAACTAAAATCCAAAATGATTCATTTATAACAATGCCTATTGTTTATAAGCAACTTAAATAAAACAAATACATCAATAAAAATATGATTCATCTCTCGTCGGGATCAATATAAAAGACCAAAACCTAAATAATTATGTTTGTGAATTTAACAACCATGCAGAAATGTTAACTTACTGGTTCTAGCATTAACAAAAAAAGATAAATTTGACTATTTCTTTCTACACTAGTACTTCTGTGGAGTAATAAAGTACTATAAAATTGCTCGTAAAATTATCATTGTAATAAATTCACCATAAAACTTTCATTATATTGTATTTCTCATGATACAATTTTAACAAATAGTAAATCTTGAGATTTTTTTGATTTGCCAATATTTAAAGCACAAATTTACCGAACTTGACCAGTATACTTTCATACCAAAACTAGTTATTGAATCAAAATGTATATATTAATACACTTCTTTTTTTTTCCTAACATTCAATTTAATAGTAATAAATATATTTGTAAATGTCTGTATCTAATTATTATAAATTATGTATTACTTTTTTTATTATTGTATTTTTTGATGGTAAATATTAAATACTATTGTAAAGTGTGTTAGAGTAATTATCAAAAAAATATTTATAAATCAGTATTATAAATTTAATTATGAATTGTGTGAAGATTTTCATTCCCACAAAAGTTTAGATATCGGTTGTGTAGACAAATTAAATTTATTTTGTTTGTCTTTCATACATACTAACAGAAACCAATTTCAGTGCTTCTAGTGCGCTAAATACGTGTCTGTAGCAATATGTAGATGCTATATAGTATTTCTCTATGATCCTCTTTTCCCAACATATCTTACTAAATTAATGTCTAGAAATGCCCGTAACTTGCCTTTGAATTTTACTAAATGTATCAGTATTGGTGTCCTAGATTTGAACTTTATATTCTATTGTATATTATGCTATTAATTTATTTCAAAAATAAAGCCTAGGTATCATGGTGTCTAGAAATGTAAAACTAACTATGTAACGTTATACTTACCAGTTTTTACATTGTAGGTGTAATATATTAAAATAAATAAGATTTTAAAATTGTCCTTTTTTATTCTTGCCCATATATACTATAAGAATAATGTAAAAAAGCCATAATTGTAAACAAATTTTTAAATCTATATTCAAATAATATTTATCAGCAGTTGATTCAACGCAACATATTTTAATAAGAAAATATCTTATATACCACCAAATATCCAATGGATAATTAGTTGGGTTTTTTTGTTAAATTATTATTTTTTTAAATTTTCTGAGAAGTATGCACATTTTGATCCATTCTCAATGAGTTATTCCAAAAGAATTTAGACATTTATATGTTAAAGGCAAAATTTTACAGAGTAATATATTAATCATAATTTTCATTATATCAAGTAATTACATAACCATTTATAATAAAAATAAAAGAATTAGCAAACTGTACGGCTATATGCCAATACCATCAATTATTTTTTTTATATACAAAAAATAAAAAAAATTGGTTTATTGGTCTATTGAGATGAAGTTGTTTACTACATGGTCTTGGAGGAGCCAAACATTTGAAAACATTTGTTGGACTAACTAATTCACAAGGCCTAGGATCAGTGACTCACCAGCCTAAAGGTTGAAATCCTGAGGCTGCTGGCAAACCTATCGCATAGGCAGATTACATGTAGGACATTTTGTCCTCAATATGATAGAAATGACATAGCGGGTCACTTACTATCCCAAGTTTGAATATGAAATTATTGAGTGATCAGTACATGCCACTGTGATTATTCTGAGAAAGTCCCTGTCCAAGTTAAGTAGCATTTTACTCCTACTCGCACTAGGGCCAATCAGGAAGTGCTTGCAATGCAAGAGTTTTTTTATGTATTTACCAGTGCAGATTGGTCTTATTGTTATACATTTCTCCAACCCTGTGCTTGGCATAGCAAAGACAGATGCTGCAGGCAGGTTACGGGGTAGATAGATTGGTAGCTAATTTGCTCAGCTTGAGAACGCTCTGGCTAATTTGTCAGCTTCCTCATTGCTAGATATGGCTGAAAACAGAGGTAGCCATTTGATGCTAACACTGTTAGACCCTGCTAGTTTGTTGAGGACTGCATTGCATTCACAAACGCAGTGTAATTTGGAATGGTGGCTATGTGGCTTGACCGTCAGCGAAGAATGTAATTCCAGTTGCTCCTTAAAGAGAATCCAATTGCAGTGACTTATAGCAAGTACCTTGGATTGAAATGTTGTAGTGGGCATGCCTAGGGAGATGAAAGTGTCATCTCTACTAAGCTTATCTTTTCTCCAGAACCCTTCACCAGCACCAGTGCCTGTGGGAGAGCCATCTGTATAACAGTTAATGCCGTTGCAAGGTTTCTACTGTTTTGTTTTGTCAATATTGACATTGTAGTTGATTGTCCTCATAGCTAAGATGCAATCGTCTTCATTTTTCCGAAATAGTTCTCATAATCCACATTAATTTGACACTGTTGGAGTTAATTTTGGTTTATTAAGCCTATAGAAGGAGTTCAAAGCCTGGTATTCTAGTCCCAAATGAAGGGGCTTAGTCCCAAGCATTACCTCCATTGTCGCAGTTG
Source organism: Arma custos (assembly GCA_037127475.1). Classification (NCBI taxonomy): domain Eukaryota; kingdom Metazoa; phylum Arthropoda; class Insecta; order Hemiptera; family Pentatomidae; genus Arma; species Arma custos. Next base: position 104,294,119 of record CM073760.1, on the reverse strand, counting down.
GAGTTGTTCTCGCGGTACCTGTTATTATTAAATATGCCAGCCTCTGTGGCTTCTCCAGTTGTCCTGGATTTGCTCTTTCTAGCACTATGCCATCACATTAGGTTTGCATATGTCATAATGGATTTAACGGCTGTAACATAGAGCCAGTAGATCATTTTTAATTATGTACCTTTACAAGACCATAGACATCTGACATCCAATTGCTCTATCTATCATATTGGCCAAGTGTTGGTTCCATTTCAGTTTGAAAACAAGCATAACTCCCAAATATTTGACCATGCTATTTAAACTCAACTGAATGCCTTCAATCTTAGTAGCCTAATTACCAATCTTTACTTTCTAATTATATGTCTAATATGTTCACTTAGTGTGGGTAGATGTCAAGCCATTGGCTATAAACCAGCCAGACAGAACACCAGTTGTTTTTTTAACATCAGAGAATACACAGTCATACTTGCCATCACTACATCACATACTTAAAATCAGGATGAGAATGTCATAAGCATACCCCTGTGCATAAAAGCCTGCCACGCTGATGGCTGTCAGGAGAGAATCTGCCACCATACACTACAGCAGGGGAGACAGTTCACCTCCCTGTAGGCAGCCTCTGTTATGCTTAATCCACAGTTTGGTGCCACCTAATCCAGAGATGAGAATCCTTTGCTCCAGGATGGAATTTATCCATAGTTATAATACTATAGGGAGTTCTATCGAAGGCATTCACTATGCCCCCAAAGATGTGAATTGAGGTTTCACCCTGTTTCATAAATTTTCTAGTCTAGATTGTTGGATAAAGCTACCTCACAGGATTTGCCTGCCTGGTAGACATATTGATTAGGATGCATGGGATTGGACAACAGTATACCTACTCTAATGTGTCTGTCAAGAATCTTTTCTAAAAGCTTCATCAGAAAGGATGACAGACTAATAGTTCTGAAAGCTTTAGGGTTATTATATAAGACTTTGCTCTGTTTGGAGAGATAGTAAAGTTTAGACGATCTTTATCTTTGAGCTCCAACTCAAAGGGACATGTCCAAGAGCTAGGCTACCCCTTAAGAGTTCAAGCAAGTAGGTCCTGATCACCGGAAAGGCATGCATGGCTGGGAAGATTCCATCATAACCTGCCGATTTGTAAGGTGCAAGTGAGCTATCAGCCCAATAGAAAACATCTCATTTAGACCACTGCATGCCATTAGCACTAAGGATGAGAACAAATAGAGTGGGATTGTATGAATCCAGAAGCTCACATCCAGGAAAGTCACAGCTGGACACCAACATTAAGGTTTCTCGCTCATTCTGTGTGTGGCCATCCTCCACTCTGAGTGTACCCCTGTATCCTTAGAGAAATCTTTTTAATGCAACAAGCAGCGGGAATACTTTTAACAGATAAGTACATGGTAACTGAACATCACCTTGGAGTTTCTTGGAGTGGGTCTCAGAATTCATTTATCTTGGATTCTAAGATTCTTGCACCAACGCAATCGGGGAAGAAACCAGGAGAAGAATGTGGTCTGCAAACCGTTGCTATGTCAGGCTGAAGCAACAACTAGCCAGTAGGGTTTTAACTAGTAAAACAAAACCCATTCTGTACAAAACCCTGATTCGTTCAATGCTTACATATGGAGCGAGAACATGAACAATGGCGAAGGATGCTTACCGTACTGGTTGTCTTCAAACGTAGGGTCCTCTGAAAAATATTTGTTCCGGCCGGATGAGCCAGGAAGAAATCCCAAAACGATTATTGATGGTGGTTATCCATGGTAGTAAGAGTAATACTGAGGCTACTTTCTCATGGAGTTGGAAAGTTCAGTTAGTTAAAGTTCAGTGAAAGATCGACTGCTCAAGAGTAGATTTAACTCTTCTTGTTTTTATACAATATTGAGTTTATAAGTCTCTTAGTTTCGAAAATAAAATCGATTTTATTAACTAGTTCACAAGAATCGATTAATTATAATATGTCCTATTATTATATAAGTGCCCACCATCAGTGACAAGTTTTAGAAATTTAAAATTATGTCCTCTATAATCGTTCGATCTTAAAATCTAAATCTTATTGAACTACATCATCTATAGCTTTATAATGTGTTTCAATATCAAATATATTCCAATACTTGAAATAAAGCGACTAACAATCGCTCAAAGTAAATTTTGTCTTCAACAATGTAATCAATAACCCATAAATAGACATAAATGCAGTACCTGAGACATATCACTCTAATTTTTCTTTCCAACGTTGGGGAACATCGCGTACACCGCAAAAAACATTCAGACGAGATATATGAGGAAAGGATTGATCTTTTTTCCTCAATTTCTTACTCTCTCAATTTTTAGTTGAAATGATCGAATAAAGAATGAAAAGACAGAAGATACCTTTAATAAATTATTGAATCCATTAATTTTTCATATTGACTCCAAACTTATTCCTCAGTCAAAACTAAATTACGGGGTAGTTGAAATAAAGTAAGCCAAACATTACTAGATGGTAAATTAAGAACGCCTCATTCCTCACTATGTATCAGGAAGTACCCGTGAATCTAGAAGGCACAGCATACATCCATATGACAGGCAACTAATCAGCTTTAATTTTCTGTTATAATGCAAAAAGATAATCCTATGTTTTTCATGTCATGTGCTTGTCTATGTATATATATATATATATATATATATATATATATATATACACACACACATATGTGTGTGTGTGTGTGTGTATGTAAGTATACACACACAATGCGTTTAAAGAATGATAACAAAAATGCAACACTTAGTAGTTGTATAATCATTGAGATATTTCTAAAAACTTCCTTTTATAATTATAACAGAATAAAATATATATGAGTACATTTGGTTAAGTGTTATGTTTGTATAAGTTAAAAACCAATAATAAATATGTAAACGTACCTTCGTGATGAAACTGAAATAAAATTAAATGGTCTAAAAAGGAAAATAAAAAAATCTTGCTTTACAAATAATAAGAGACATTAAATTTATACATGAAAGTAACGCGATTGAATGATCTTTACGGAAGAACTGGAAGTCAGCTGATCAAGAGTCTTCGTGGAATGCTATGAAGTAGTTACCAGGTGTGTTGATATAGGGGAGTTATCCTCAAAAACTTCATGTGAGTAGTTTAATTACCGAAAAAGTGGGTTTCTATTTGATTGGGTTTTGGGATGGGAGACAAAAGGAGATTAATAGTAAAAAAAAACGTTGGAGAAACCGTTTCTATTGAAATAAATAACATGGATACTTTCAAAGATTTGAAAGACAAAGTGGGGAAAAAAGCGGGTTTGTCACTTTCACTTGAATTAAAAGATTTAGCCATTAAAGGAAAGAAGATAAACGAATTGCAACCTCTCACTGAATATTTTGGCTGTTACCTCCCTACGATAGAACCACCGATGTTAAATATATTTTGTGTCGTACCTGGCTGCAAAAATACTAGAGAAAGAAATCCAGACAAAGTGTTCTTCGAATTCCCTTCAGAAGAAATAAGGTGTCATCAATGGGTTCTATATTGTCAACGTTTAGCTGTAGGTTCACATAAAAAACGACTTCACATTACTCCTGAATCCACTATTTGCTGTGATCATTTTCGAAAAGACCAGTTTGTAAAAAATACACATACCCTTTTAAAGAGAACAGCTGTTCCCTGTATGAATTTTTTCTTAGATGAATTGAAAGAACCATATAAGTATTCTGAAGGCTATGGTGTTGCCAATGCTAATCATGTTTCAGTGCTGACTGAACTAAGTTCTAATTATTTAAAAAATCCTCAAGTGAGATTATGCAGGCTTTGTGCTTCAACAAGTAATGAATTTTATCTGATATTTGATGATTTGGGGAAAAAAATGAAAATAGCTGAAAAAATTAATTTGTGTTTGCCTCTCAATGTTAAAATAACAGATGAATTGCCTAAACAGATATGCAAACCATGTTTCAAAGAACTTAATGATTTATTTGAAATGGCTGATCAATGTAGCATATCTCAGCATAGTATAATTAGAAATAAAAATAATTGCTCTCCATTTCCAATTTTGTTAGCTCATGATGTATGTGAAGAAGAAAAAAACTATTTTGAAACAATTTGTCCCTTATGTGATGATGGAAAGCTAAGCAATTGTTTGCCAGATAATGTTTATAACATCAATGGAAATGCAAACACTAATGATTTTGTTTATGAAGCAAAAGGTAACTTCATTTATCATGATCTCTATTTGCTAGACGAATATAGCCAACTATTTAATACTGGGGACATTCAAGGAAATATTGAGGGGAATCATACACCTTTTGCTTTAAGCAGTGAACCACAGACTAGAATGGAAATCAACACATTATGTGAACCAGTTCTTACCCACCGAGATCCTATTTCTATTAAAATTGAAGATAAATCTCCCAGAAATGAGACTGAATATGCAATCAATTCTTTCTCTCAAATGGATAGCCCTCTAGGTATAGAAGAACTCAATAACATTGGCCTTAAAACATCATTTTCTTCCGAATTAGATCCTTTAAATATAGAAACTAGTAATAAACTGGATTATGAACAGTTGGAGAAAGGATTGATATTTATTTGTCGTATTTGTGCCAAAGAGTTTTCGAAAAGCTCTGAACTTCTTAGCCATTCCCATGATCATTCATGCTTCGGCTTTTACCAATGTTGTGCCTGTGTAATTTATTTTTCAGACAAAGATGATTTAGAACAACATTTACAGCAGCACTTATTGCTGGAAGACACTGTTGCGTTCTGTAACTTATGCCATGAATGTTTCAATTCTCCCTCTTTTTTAAAAACTCATTTATGTTTCAAAGAAAATAAATTTACTGTTTGTTTTCCCAATCCACAAACCAATTCCCAAAAGTGTCAGCACAAAAAAAATTCTACCAACTCAAGATGTAATATTTGTTACAAGATTTTAGAGGATGACCTAAAACTTCAGAAACATCTACTGTACACTCATTCTTCATCCAGGAGTACTCATTGCTGCGAAGAATGTGGAAAAGTATTCAAATCAGAAGCATCAATGAAATATCATCAAAGAACTCATGAAAATAACAATGTCAAACCTTATTCTTGCAGTAGATGTGGTAAATGTTTCATGCGAAAATCAATGTTGATGAACCACATGTCTTCCACACATACTAATGTAATTGATGAAACCTCTTGTATAACTTGTAGATTTTGTAATGAAACATTTTCTAATACAGATGCCGCAGTAGCTCATATGGATAATGTACATAAGATAGATTCAATGGAGGACAGTACTTATAGTTTTGATATCCAAACTGTAAAAAGGGTATTTATTTGTGAATTTTGTGAACGTTGTTATGTTGAAGATTCTGAACTAAATAAGCATCGTGAAAAGCATCCATCAGAGAAACCTTATGAGTGCAAATTATGCCACACTACCTTCGTCTTTGAAGGAGAACTTGACAACCACAAACATTCTCATGGTAATACAGCAGTTGAATACTCAGTAGATTTCACTATACCAAAAATGTATTTGTGTGAGTATTGTGAACGTTATTTTCTCAATAAAATCAAATATTCAGAACACTTAAGTATTCATTTTGGATCAGAGCCATATAAGTGCAAGCATTGCCCTCTAATAAAATTTGAAACTCTTCATGAAGCAATTGAACATCGAGAAAGACACGAAGAAATATTTCCGGATACAGAAGAATTTGATTCATATCGCCCTTATGATTGCCACTACTGCAGTAAAACTTTTGCTATAGAAGATGCATTAATAAAGCACATAAGAATGCATACAGGAGAAAAACCTTTCATATGTGATCAATGTGGTAAAGGTTTTTCGCAAAGCTCTGGTTTATATACTCATCAAAAAGTCCATTCTACTGAAAGACCATATTCTTGTACAGTTTGTCCAAGAACTTTTAAAATAAAAGGAGATCGGGATGTTCATGTCCGAAAACATTCAGGAGATCGTCCCTATAAATGTGAATTTTGTGGGAAAGCTTTCATGACTCAGCATGTTTATAGCCAGCATAAGAAAATTCACACAGGAGAAAGACCATATAAATGTGATGTTTGTGGGGTAGCATTTCGGAGATCTCATGTATTAACAGTTCACAAAAGAATTCATACTGGAGAGAAACCGAATGTTTGTCACATATGTGGAAGAAGATATCGACAGAAAGGAGACATGTTGAAACATTGTAGGGTTCAGCATGGAATTTTTAATACAAGGAAAATACTAAATCCTTATTTGCCTTGAATGTTAGAAGTTTTGTTTATATTGAACATTACCATGATTATTTTTTATACTGCCATAATATGTTTCTTGATTGAGAAAATGGTGAATATTTAATATCTTTTTGTATCTTATTTTGCAATCTAAATGCTGTTTTTATTTAAATGAAGAAAATTCAATAGCATCATTAAATGTCAACTAGAACACTTAAGTTGGAACATTTAATTTTTAAAACAATGTGAAAAGTATTTTGTTGAAAAAACTTTGAATGTAACTTATTTATAAAAATGTTGTTTTTAATACAAATTATGAAAGTTTATTAATGTCACTAGTGATTTTATTTATAAAACTATTGTCTAATGTTTTATGATTTTCGTTTGTACTTTATCTACATTATATCAATACAAGTAATTTAGGTTTTTTCATTGAAGTGTAAGTAAAATAAATATATGTTTGAATCCAGTTTTATGTAAATTGGTTGATATTAATAGTTGTTCCTAATTCCGTAAGTCTAATTGTTCCTTATTTTTAATAAAATTATTCACATAAACAATTTCATGAAATGAACTTCTTTAAAACCTATTCTATTTATTAGAAACATTTCGATCGACATTGCAGGTCTTCTTCAATAGACCAGACACGAATGAAATAATTGTAAAAGAAAAAATTAAAAACAATAATGTAGTATATAAAAATTAAACTATTGGTGTAAACCCGATACAAAAGTAGGAATAATTTAAATTATAAAATAAGATACACGCAAACCATTTTCTTCTTTCTCCCATAAATAAGGCCAACTAATATTCAAGAGGTATTTCGATATCTATTTGATATGTGCATAAACATCTCATTAAATACAATATCTTATATATACTTAGGATCATTGTTTTATCAAAATTACTTTGGGGCGACCTGTGGTCTAGCGGTTAGCATAACAACCTACTAAGCCCAAGATCGCATGTTTGTAGACTGGCAGTTGGCCCTAAGATTTTTTAAAAGGAATGAAAAATTCTTGCTTTTGCTTTCCTTTGAAAAGGATGTTAAACAGAGATTCTGAGCCTGCACGATGGCAGATAATCGCTAAAGGTCCCTATCCTAATAACCTGGATAGGTAAAATTTAGGGCTGCCCTTGTAGCATCGTATGATAAGCCATAGCAGCATAAAGTGATATTTAAAGAACAATAAACAAAATTTTATCAATATTAAGGAACAAAAACTCAGCAAGACATCAAATATTGTAGGATTCAATAATTATAAATTATTAAAAAACTTGGAGATTTTTTTTTTAATACCCTGAGTTGCTAAAATAGTTCAAACCAACAAATATCAAGACAAAACATTTCACATTAACTCTAAAGCATCTAAATATATAGTTAATAAGGGAAAAACAAATCAAATTTTCTAAAATACGTTACAGCTTTGTTGATATCGATATATTTTTTCATAAATTAAGTAAGAAAAGGAAAAGGGCTCGTAAGTTGAAATAATCTTATAAAAAAAAATGGATGTTCAGTAATAAAGTATATTTTAAATTTGATATTTATATTTTATCACTTTTGGGTTAAAGGTAAAGGTATCCTACCATCTGAATGAAATGCAAATCTTCTATCAGAATATGTGCTTAACTTCTATATTGGACTAGTTGAAATTCTTTTTGTTTGAACCATGGAGTTAGAAATCAAGTTAAAAAAAATTGTTAGATTAAGATGTTGAGAAAAACCATCAATATATTGATGGATAAGAACTATAAAAATAATAGTTTCCTTCTTTGAATGATCTATTATAATATAATATAATCATGTCAAATTGCTAGCCCTACGTGATCAATTTAATAAATTTATACTCATTGAAAGAAGCTCCTTTACCACCTTCATTTTTTTTTTCACAGAAAAAAGTTTTTAATTTAAAACATAAATGAAATTATTTATCATCGCCTGTCTATATGTTGGGACCTAAGAGAGAGAGATAAGGAGGGAGAAAAAACCTTTATCACTACAACCCATGAACGGGTCTGGGGTTCGTTACATGGTAGAGACTACTGTTTCATTGTCAATGGTTCTGCAGGGAGGTGATTTATTCTCAAAGATCATGCTCAATCGCCTGAATTTTACTTATTTATTGCTGAAAACGATTCTTTATCATTTCGCTATGATCAGTGTGTAATTGAATTGAATTAAAGGTCTTACCAATGACTAATTATTTAAACATCTTCATATAACATGTTTTTATTTTACTGCTCTGAAAGGTGTACTTTATAAATTGTTAGAGAATTTTTATAAGAATACTCAAGACAAATGTAATCAAAATTTCACCCTATTACACATAACAATTGTTTCCCTACCTATCAGTTAAAAAGTAAAAAAAAAGATTCTGTTACTTCAAATTAATATCATTAAGTGTGGGAGTTAGATCTTCCAGTCAACTATTTTCCCCTCAACAATATCATTAATGTTTCTCATTGTTGAAAGTTTCACTAATCATAGAAACACTTTTTAGGAATTAGATACCCTTAGATATATATGAGATGAATTTACCTTAGATATATAGTTTTAAATATTTTTATTTTGAAGAAAAAAGGTATTTAAAAATTATCACCATCATAAAATAATAAGCATAAAATAAATTGTATATTGTATGTGATTTTACGGGAAATCGTTAAGACTGAGAATTTTATTTTTTACCTATCCAAAAGTAGTAAAAGTTAACCAAAACTTTTTCAAACTCGTTGTCCTTTTGTGCTACGTCTGAATATTCGGAAAATAAAAACTCTCTTAAATTGCCAATATTTTTAATCCATCCATCTTCTGATTTCGTCTGTGTCGTCAAGTTTTGCCGAAGTTTCGCTGGCCATACTTCTAGTTTCCTAAGTAGGAATAATCTGGGACTAAGATTAAGCCCTGAGGAAGCTAGGAGTATGACCAGTTAAACGTCAGCAAAGAATTTGACGACACGGTAAAAACCAGAAGAAATGTGTAATGAATGAATCCGGAAAATAGTTGGAACTGTTATTACTAGTCATAGGAAAATGTTGTTATTGTCATGAAGATGTTAATATTACTACCCTTGTTGTTATTGAGATTAACAAATAAAGCAAATATTACCCATTCACTTGTCGATTGACTAAATAAACTATTTGTTAATTATTATAAAAAAGTTGAAAAAGTTTTTGCTCTGCGTTGATTAGAATGATTGCTATTCAAAGGAGGTCATACTTTCTACTTATGTGTATATGTTTTAACGATGTACAATAAGCTCTCTTTGCTTCATTATATCACATATGAATGATATTTTGCCTCATTTCTGAATATAATTTTACATAAATACATATTAGCACGGATATCTAGTAATATTAGTTTATTGCCGAAATATTCACATTTCCCATAATTGTACTATTTTTTCACACTAAAGCTCACGATTATTTTTGTTTTCGAGAATATTAAAAGGGAAACAATTGAGAAGTTAAAAGTTAATTAAATGTTTTTGTGACACAACTCGAAGCGACATCCTATGGAATAATTACCAAAAAGTTCTAACCGATCTTTAACTGTCTTCAATACCTGACTTGTATATGTTAAATTACCTTGAGTTAGATATACATACAGGATGAATTTATTAAAATTTCGCGATCAAAACGTTATAAAGTTACATAATACAATGATATGTTATGCTGTGAGAACGAACAGAAGGTGTTGGGCGTGACCAGTTAAAACAAGAAGGCGGTGCTTAGTTATCAGTCTGATGTTCTGTTATCACTTCTCTTCAGTCTTTTATATTTAGGGAAATTATTGTTTGTAAAATACTGTTTATCTTATTAGAATAAGTTCAATGTTTATAAAACATGAATATCTTCCAATTTGTGTTGTTTTTATTTATAAACATTTCATTCATTTTGTCTTTGAAAGGAATCATTAATTCAAAATGTAATTGTAATACAAATAGGGCCAAAAGGAATGCTTATGATGATAGTTTTTGTAACGTAACAAGTTATTTTGACATTATGCTCAACACTAAACAGCCCAATAATCATGTTATGGAACTTATCCCTGGAGGAAGTTATTTTATAGGTACAAATAAACCATTTATTGTTGCTGATGGTGAAGGACCGGAAAGAGAGGTTCATTTGGATAGTTTTTTCATTGACAAATATGAAGTAAGCAATGAGGATTTTCTACATTTTGTAAAGAGTACTGGTTATATAACTGAAGCAGAGAAATTTAACGATTCCTTTGTTCTCGATATGCTTATCAGCAATGAAATAAAATCCACAATAACTCAGGCTGTTGCAGCAGCTCCTTGGTGGTTACCTGTTAAGGGAGCTAACTGGAAGCATCCGGAAGGACCAGATTCCGATTTGAAAGGTCATTTTTAAGTTTCAATCGCAATAACCAATTTTTTTTGTTAATTTTTAATTTATGTGTACAATTTTAATGTTTATAGGTTCTTCAGTACTTTACTTCTCTCAAAGATTCAAGCTGTCTCCTAAATTTTAATATGTAAGACCAGAATTGAAAAAAAGTAATATAAATAATATCTGAAGTAAAATTAACATATTTTCCGTTTTGTGTGCGTTTGAACTCTAATTTCAGTACTAATATTTTAGTTTTTTAATTTGTAATGACATACATTAACCAAATTTCAATGGTTACCTCGCATGATAATGCATTCATGCATTTCGTTTTCACTTTATGAAGGTTTAGACCTTGCATATTAACCCAATATTGATGAGAATTTTTAAATGACTAATGGTTATTAGGTAAAATGCCCCAGTATTTTAAATATGCTCATAAAAGATTTTACATTTTAATAATGGTAATTTTGTACAGTCAAAGAATTAAAGTGAAGTGGACCTTATATTAAAAGTGAAGTCAAATACTTAGATAATGTTTTACCTTTTAGTATCATTAAAATTTATCGTACGGAATTTATAAAAGATTGTGTAGGTAAATCCAAGTCTAATACAATAAAAATATACATATAGAACAATTTACAGATTTTTACTTCATTTTTTCTTCCTTACGTAATAATGAAATTGGCAAACTGTTACAGCAGATGTATACTAAATCAGATATCTTCATTTCAGAAAAGTTAATAAAGGGCTGTTATTTGAAAACAAAATCATTTTGGTTTAATTATTATGTAACCAGTTTTATTTGTGTTAGCTAGCATATTCAGAAATTTGTTTCTTTAACTTATTTGAGTGTATCTTACATATATTAGGTGCAAGACCCAAAAATGATTTGTTCTGTGAAGGTACATTCAAAATACGTTCAACCAGTGAAATCAGAAAATTTGCAATAAAAAAAAGAAAGTTGGAATCTCTGTTTTTAAGACTCCTTGATTGCGCTTTAATAAATGGTAGTATAAATGCCAAATCAGATCATGAAGCTATTAGGAGATGGTTATACATTCATTGAATAAGATTTGTGTATTGAAATAAATCCTGTTGTCGATTGAAAATGTTAGCAACTGTTCCAAAATATATTATTATTTAAGTAACACCACATTTAAGTAAGACATGTGAATATAGTAACTTTTTAGGACCAAAAAAGAACTTAACATTTTCTCTCTAATCTCCCCTTTGTATATACTTTTTATTTATGAGTTTTTTAATGAGAGTTTTGCGTTTAAAAGGTTTAACTTTCCAAATATGCTTCTAAATTAATAAAACTAAGAAATTCAAAAATTATGATTTTTCACATTCATTGCTTAAAATGTGGTGGTGGCAATACATGAAAAATATTTATTTATGATGGTAATCACCAAAATAGATTCACTACCATATAATTTATTACTGTTTATCTTATGTTATGATTATAAATATATTAATAGATGGTAAATTTAGGGCGGACAAGACATCCTGTTATACATGTCTCTTGGAATGATGCCACTGCCTATTGTACTTGGGCTGGAAAACGGCTTCCCACTGAAGCTGAATGGGAAGTCGCCTGTAGAGGAGGACTTAGGGGTAGATTATACCCCTGGGGAAATGCTCTCACCCCAAATAACAAAACCAGGTTAGAAATGAGATTTATTTATTATTTCTATTTGTTATAACGTCTACAAAAAATAAATAAATAAAAACGTACATCAACAACCAATGAATGGTCTTGTGTTCAGTATATGGTAAAGCAGTTATGCTCCATCTAAATCAGCAGTTGTGCAGCGAAATGGTTACGGTGATAGATTTTACAAAGAGCTCCTGGTATCATGGAAAAGATATTGTCCTTGGCCCTCTTTCCATTACAATCTAAAACTGCCCTCTCATATTCTTGCAGTTTTTCAAAGCTGAACTTCAGGATGATATCTATTCTAGTTTTGACAATATGCATGATTCATAATTTATTGTTAGTATAAGAATATCAGGATCTGAAAACGTTGATATATGCCTTGTTAGACTTCTGAAGATTTTGGCCTAGGACTTCTTCAAAATGTTCATCTTTCTACGGACTCAATAAAAGCCCACTACTGGGTGTTTGGGTGCTCAGAAGAATTATACTCATTTCTTTTAGAAATATAATGAAATCAACAAAGAGACCCAATAAATCTTGAATGTGGTTGCTCACTTTTTTACATCCAGCTTAATCTTCCTGTTGGTTCCCTACTGTTCTCACCTCCATAATTCTTCTTTATCGATTGCAACATAGTACAAGTAGCATCTACTAGATGTTTCTTTGATCTATGAGCTTTAAACTTTCATTTACTCTTAAATGATAAATGACATATTCGACATGTATGATTGAACATTTCCTGTTATAGTACACCTTGTTATTCAGGGCAAAATTGTCATTATTCATAAGAACCTCTTCTTAATTATTCATTCTCATATGGGATGAAAGTCATAATTAGAAAAATTTCATGATTAATTACAGTTTTGCTTAAAAAGATACAGTGTTTTCCTCCTGTTTTCGAGTTGAGTTTTGATCACTCAGCTCCACTCTATAGCTTTGATAATCAATATTTGAAAAGTGGAAATTGATCCATTCCTGCTGTCTGACCATTGCTTGATAAAATATGTTGGACAGGATTTATTGAATACTGCCCACTAAATCCTATCCAAGAGCAGTTTCATGAAAGCTTACTTCCCCTTTTTAGAGAAAATAGTCTTTTAACGTTTATTTTATAGTTGAATATCATTGGAAAATACTGCATTAGGTTGACCTTTTCCTTTTCGATGGACAGAAATTTCAGAAAATAACTGGAGGAAAGTGGCAGAAGTTGTTCAGCAAACGATAATTTAAAATATTGTTTATATTTAATATTTAAAAATAAATTCTCAGATAATTACAAACTATTTAATAGAATCCACACAATTTTTCTATTTATTTTAACTCTCACCTCTTCTCCGTATAATGTATTTGGTAAACTAATAATTTAGTATAATAAATAGAAAAATAATAATATATAAATATTATTTAAAAGGAATGAACCAAAAATGTATTGTGTCTTAATTTTACATCTTGTATGATACAAATATCTTATAAAATTCTAATTATTTATATAAAAAAAAACTGTAATACAACCCATCAAGGTTCTTGGGTTCAGTTATTGTTAGAGACTGTACTGTTTCTTGGGCAGCGGTTGTGCTTTGTTGTGACAATGGAAAATTAGTCCTAGATCATGCTCAACTGCCAGATTTTTCCTGTTATTTTGGATATACGCTGAGGGAGCCCCAGGAGGGTCCTAGATGCCATTAGATCCATCTCTGGTCGATAACACTGGTCGACAAGGTTTTTTTCACAAGAGATCTGAATAGTGAATCTAGTGGCATTTTCCATCCTGAATTCAGATATGTAGTCAGAATTTTCCCATCAGGCATAGTTTTTCTGTAAAAGCTATTTTTCAAAATATGATTTTAGCGTTTTCTTTGACCTGTCATAGGAACCGTTACCTCATATGTAGCTATTTTACTCAAGCTGTATTATTGAAATTATTTGCAATGTCATGCTGAAGCGCAATAAAGCATGACTGTGCAGGTTCATTGTTGTTGTTTATACATGTTCAGACCTCTTTGGCATTGTGATGTGTCAGTATTGAGCTGACTGTGAGATTGTTGAGTAGTGAAATATTTCCTTCCTTTCTGTTTAGAAGTGTATTGTGTATGTTGTGCATGTTGTATTTCTGTGCTTTATTTTTTCATCATGCCAAGAAATTGTGTAAATCATGCAGATAATTTCTGCTATATTTGTGGTGAGCTGACCTTCAAGTCTCAGAGGCGAAATTTGACCCCACTTGTAAAGAAGTGTTATAAACTTTACTTTGGCTGTCAAGTTGGTGATTTTGATAAGAGCTGGGCCCCTAATACATGCTGTGTTTTGTGTGTTAGACTGCTGACTGGGTGGAAAAATGGTACACATCATATGTCATTTGCAATTCCCATGATTTGGAGGAAACGGAAGGATCATTTAACTGACTGTTATTTTTGTTTGACAAATATTAAAGGAATCACATCTAAAACAAAATATACAGTTAAGTATCTGAATTTGCAATCTGCAATGAGACCTGTCTTACACAGTGAAGAATTCCCCGTACCAGTATATGCAGATACAACCTTAAGTGATAACTCTGGTTCTGACCTGACTGAAACTTCAAATGATTCAGATGAAAATAAAAATGATCTTACATATGAAACCAATAGCTGTTCATCAGAACCAAACTTTCCCAATCAGCAAGACCTTAGTGACTTGATTCGCGATTTAAATCTGTATAAACAGCAAGCGGAAGTTTTAGCTTCCAGACTCAAAGGGTGGAATCTACTCCAAAAAGATGTAAGAATTAGTAGATATCGTGGCCGCCATAGTGTTTTCAAAGTATACTTCTCTGAAGAAAATGGTATTGTGTTTTGTAATAATATTTGTTCAGTTATGGAAACTCTTGGGTTTTAACACCAGCCAAATGAGTGGCGATTGTTCATAGACTCCTCTAAAGTAAGTTTGAAGGCTGTGCTGCTACATATTGGCAATAAACTTCCATCAATACCGGTAGCGCATGCCGCTGATATGAAAGAGACATATGAAAATATGAAACTAGTTTTAGAGAAAGTACAATATGGAAAATATGAATGGAATATCTGTGGTGATTTAAAGGTCATTGCTTTATTGCATGGTTTGCAACTTGGGTTCACCAAATTTTGCTGTTTTTTGTGCGAGTGGGACAGCAGAGATAAGAAGTCTCACTACGTTAGAAAGTCATGGCCAAAACGTGAATCACTTATCCCTGGCCAGAAAAATGTGGCATGTGTCCCTTTTGTGAAGCCTGAAAAAATATTTTTACCTCCATTGCATATTAAGCTAGGAGTTATGAAAAATTTCGTCAAAGCTATGGATAAACTTTCTGATGGATTCTTGTACTTGAAATCGAAATTCTCCAAAGTCAGTGATGCTAAATTGAAAGAAGGAGTTTTTATAGGACCACAAATCCGATCATTAATGGCTGATGAACATTTCGAGGGACTGTTAAATCCACTGGAGAAAGCAGCCTGGCAGTCTTTCAAAAGTTTGTGTTGCAATTTTCTTGGAAACCATAAAGCAGAAAACTATCGTGACATAGTGGCTGATCTTCTGCATTTTTATAAAGCTATGGGATGCAACATGTCTTTAAAAATTCACTTCTTGGACTCTCACTTGGACTTCTTCCCCGAAAACCTTGGAGCTGTCAGCGATGAACACGGTGAGCGTTTTCATCAGCTAATTTCTACAATAGAGAAGAGGTACCAAGGCAAGTGGAGTTCCAATATGCTAGCTGACTACTGTTGGACTAAAATGAGAGACGTTCCAGATGCAAAATATACCCGAAAATCACTATCTACCACTTTCTAGGTAAGTCAGAATCAGTAGTTATAATTTTGAGTTAGATAGCTAGTTACGGATTTTTTGGAATATAATAAAAAATTCAAATGAATATCACACAAAAATCCTGCCCGATGGGGAAAAACTGTAATTATATTTGAATTCAGCACAAAAAATACTTTTAGAATCTGTTATTTTAATTCTTGTGAAAGAAAAAAAGTTAAATTTTGTGACCAGTATAACAGTTGATCTTCGGCATGGCAACTCAATGCTATACCACTGATCCACTCCGCTCTTACTAAAATATATATTCTATAAAATATATTCTGTACATATTTTCTCTTTAAAGTTTTATATTTCAACTTCTTTTTTACAAATAAGTAGCAATATGCATATAGTATTTCTCTGCTCTTTTTAAATTAAAAAAAAAAATGTTTAAAATCAATTAAACATTTGTAAGTTTATCTATTTGAGGAATATAAAATATGAGAATGGTGTACTATGTTCATATGTAAGAATTTCTAGTAAATCAGATTCCAATAAAGTAATGCTATGTTTCGATTTGTTTAGAATGAATATATGGCAGGGAGAATTCCCATCGAACAATACCAAAGAAGATGGTTATTTGGCTACATCACCAGTCGATGAATATCCACCTAATAATTATGGCTTGTATAATATGGTTGGGAACGTTTGGGAGTGGGTTGCAGACTGGTGGGATGTTAAACATATTCCAGGAAGTCTCGTAAGTTTTTAGTTAAACAAATAACTTTAAGTAATCTCTCTTGGTCAGTTTGATATTATATGAGTGTCATTATCTTATTAACCTTTTATGTCATTTGTATCAAATTCTATTATCAAACGTTGTAATTATTAGTTTTTCTAAATTTTCAATGAAAGTCTAATTTTATTCAACCTTTACAGAACTGGAAAATTTGTGATTGGTTGCTCTACTGCATTTAGTTGCCAAACTAAAAATATTCAATCATTATATGTTTTAATAAGGCATACAATTTTAAAGCAAAAAATTTCGATCTTGGAGAAAAACATAACACTTGTTATTTAAATTGTGCTATAACTGGAGGAGTCAGGTATATATTAAGGTGTATCATCTTCAGTGATTACATAATGGTTTCGACCAAAATGTAGAATTGAATATTTTTTACACACAGAACCACTCCCAAAAGATACACTGATTGGCAACATTTTTGGAACAAGGCATTTGTCATATGAGATAAATTCTGAGAATTAGATTAATGTTGAAAAGATGTCTCCTGTAAAACGATCCAAGCCTATGTATACCATATTGTATGAATCGTGAATGAACATGACGACTGGTATCTCTATAATAGTCTTTGCGTTTTGAAATATTGCGTCAATAATAAATTGATCAAATATCAAATAAGAGACAAAACTAAAAGCTATTGTAACTTGTAACGATGTCTTATGTTTTTTTTTTCCGGAATGTATCTTTATAATCTTAACCTGCTGACATTTATAAGTAAAAAAATTAAATCAATATTGTCAATTTCTTTTTTTTTAATTGTGGACAATTGATTATGGTTGTTTCAGACTGGTCCGGAAGCAGGTACTGACAAAGTGAAAAAAGGTGGCTCTTACATGTGCCATAAAGCTTACTGTTATCGACACAGATGTGCAGCTCGTGGTCAGAACACTCCTGATAGTAGCGCTGGTAATTTAGGATTTAGATGTGCGGGGACCTCTGATGTAAAGAAAGCGTAACTTATCATTAACATCAACGTTCTTCATTCTAATTTATTATTTTTATTGGAACTATCCCTTTTGTCATATTTTGTCAATTGAATTGGGTTGAAAAATCCTATTTAAAGTTATAGACACAAATGCATCACATATTGTATCTAACATGTCAAGTTTAATGCCGACGTTTTAAGTTAGCATTAATAAGGCATGAATGGAGGTAATTTATTTTAGTAAATAAATCAAAATATGATCCTTGGTTTCTATCAAATTTGTACCATTAATGTTTTTATTTCGTGGAAACAAAATAGAAAAATAAATCCTAGAAGGCTAGTTTTGTATTCCATCGCCAATTAAAATTATTAATGTATTAAGAAAATAATCTAGAATTTGGAATATATTTAATTGGTTATTCTAAGTTTTAGTGGTAACTTCAATTTTCAAGGTTATGCATGATTAATGTATAATGATTAATAACTTAAATTTATTAGCCCATATTTACTCTCCAAAATTGAAGTACTGCTCTTATTGCTAATTAATATATTTATTTTGCATTCACTTTTTTTTTTTACTAATGCCTTCATGGGAACTGGGATTTCATTTTATGAAAAAATAATTTTTAGATCTGTTTGGATTACATTTATTATTTTAATTTTATCAAAATAATTTGAAAATGTAGCCACCATATCAAAGTGTCAACAATCTCACTATTAAAATTTGGAAAAATTAAGTAGCACTGCGTGCAGTTGGATTGTATAATGAATATTTAATTTTTGTCCTCATTACTTAACATTCCATTTAGTTCCTATTATAATTTATGCTGGACAAAGGGTATATTTGTTTATTATTGGTTTTATTTATATATTTTCATTTTATTGGTGTAAAGTATTATTTTATTATTAATTAGATTTATAAGTCATATTCTCCTTTAAATATATATAATAGAATATGTATTGTGAAAATCTCATGTGATAACACTAGAGTGCTAAAGGCTATTGTTTATACCAGAGTATCTACTTTTATCAGAATACTCTGGGAAGAATAAATAACTCAAAAATGTATAAGTAAAGAACGGATTATATTGGATAATTTTGTTACACAACTAACAACGGTCATTGTCATATGGCAAAACTCGTTAGTTCAATACACACACACAACTGCCACCATAATTAAGACAGGCATGACTTACTTGATATATATAATTTAATAAATACAATAATTAATTAATGCGTAATTACATCAATACTCCCTCTTAATTGCGCATTAGGTACAGACAAGATTTAATCTTTTACAAAAGTCATTAAACTTAGTTGCGGGTAAGGACTTAGTCATAATGTCCCCTAGTTGTAGTTGTTCAGAAGATTCAATATAATTTATTTTAATTGTACCATTAGCTACCAAATCTTTTACAAAATAGTATTTTATATCAAAATGTTTTGACCTTTTGGTTTCCATTGTCCCTGAAATTTTAATTGCACCTTGATTATCCTCATAAATTTGTATTACATCATCAAAATTAAAATGTTCACATAATATTTTCTTTAAAAATAGTGTTTCTTTGATACACTCAGCTAAAGCATAATATTCTGCCTCGCAAGTACTAACAGCTACAATTGATTGCTTTTTCGTTCCCCACGAGACAACATTATTATTTAATTTAATGACAAATCCTGATATACTTTTTTGGTCATTAATGTCGAATGCATAATCAGCATCGACAAATGCATGTATATTAATTGAGTTACAACCTGAATTTTTTAAACTTAAGCTAAAATTTGCGGTACATATTAGATACTTAATGACATTTTTGAGATGTTTCCAATGGGTATTTGTGTAACAATTTTGAAAGCGTCCAAATATGAAATTGAATAACAAATCAGGGCGAGATCCTATCATAAGGTACATTAAACTACCCAATAATTCCTTGTATGGAACATTAGGACAGTCATTAACCGGTCCTTTTTCAAGATTCAATTTAGGTTCAATAGGTACCTTTCTACCCTTAGCATTTGTCATGTTAAATTTATTAATGATTCTTTTAATTAAACCTTCTTGATTAATAATAATATTACCTTGATCATTTTTTAAAATGTGTAAACCCAGAAATTGAAATGAATTATTATTATTACCTAAATCCTTAAATTCTATATCAGACATAAACAAAGTCTTTACAAAATCCAAATCAGATTTAGAACTGGCCACATTAAGGAAATCATCTACCCAGATAAGTATATAAACATTATTATTATTAAAATAAAGACATGGATCTACTTTAGATCTATTAAAACCAAATTTTATAAAAATTTCATTTAAGTGGTCGTTCCAAGCCTTAGGGCTTTGTTTCAAACCATACAATGCTTTCCTTAATCTAAGCACTTTTCCACTGACACTTCTATAGCCTTCCGGTGGCTTAATAAAAACAGGTACTTTAAGATAGCACTTAAGAAACGCACTTCTCACATCGAGTTGGTCGATAATCATATTTTTCTCTGCTACAGCAGCTAGGAGCACCCGAAGGGTTGTGAAGCGGGCAACTGGAGCATAGAGGTCATCGGGCTGATTGTCGGTTTGTTGATACCCTCGCGCCACAAGCCTGGCCTTCTTCTTCATATCGTCTTCTGAAGACTTCACAGTGAAGATCCATTTGCAGTCAATTATCGTCTTGTCAGGTGGTGTGTTGACTTCTTCCCATGTTTCATTAGCTTCAAGTGAATTTAATTCATCGTTGATAGCTTCATGCCAACCGGGATCACTAATTGCTTCAGAATAAGTTTTAGGGACGTCACAATCATAATTAGCAGACAAGGCTAGCTCATCAAAAGCAAATGTTACAAAATCATCGAGATATTTGGGTTTAACTCTAGTTCTTTTAGGCTTTGATTTTTCTTCTTCAACATCAGGGAAACCGTGAAAGTCACTTTCTTGATCAGAATTATCCAGGGTTTCAATATTTTCTCCAACGTCATTAACCGGGGAATGTCTCTGTTCAGGAGATATTATTGTATGTCGTAGTTCTTCATGATTGGAGGTTTCAATTTTCTCGTCAAATACATTTCTCCCAAATTCGATCTTCCTAGTATTGGGGTTCCAAAGGCGATACCCATTATCACAATATCCCACCATATATAACCTTTTAGACTGATCACTTAATTTCCCATGTCTATCTTCTTTATGAATCAACCAATAGGCAGGGCAACCAAAAACTTTAATTTTATTCAAATTGGGCTTGTAACCATACCATCTTTCAGCAGGAGTGACACCTTTAGACAAAACGGAAGACTCTAGTCTATTTGTGATATAAGTCGCAGTTGCTAAAGCTTCGCCCCACATATCCTTATCTAATTTGCTGTCCAATAGCAAGCACCTAGCCTTCTCCAGTAGGGTTCGGTTCATTCGTTCTGCTTTACCGTTTTGAGACAGATTCCTGGGCATCGAGTAACTAATAGTAATTCCTTTAGACTGGCAGAACTCAATAAATTTACCAGCAACATATTCTTCACCTCTGCCACATCTTAAATTTTCTATTTTGGTACCAAACTTTGCCTCAACCATCGCAACGTAAATTTTGAATTTGTCAAAAACTTCAGATTTTGAATGTAATAAATACGTAACACAAAAATTTGAAAAATGGTCAATAAAAGTAACGAAATAATTATAGTTATCATAAGTGGGAGATGATATTTTTCCGCAAACATCTGTAGAAATACGTTGGAGCACTCTACTTGCCTTCCAGTCATCAGGGATGGATTTCATGTATGGTAATTTGGTTTGTTTACCTTTCAAACAAATGTCGCAAATTCCGACCGGGAAGAGCGAGCTGTGTGCCATCTTCTGATGCATCAATTTATTACTTGCTGAAACCAAATTAGCATGCTCTTGAATCAGATGTAGTTTCACAATATAAAGTTTTTCAAAAAGTTCTCCCCTTAACACTTTACTCCCAGAGATAATTTTAATACTTGAATTTTCAAATAACACCTTACATCCTTTTTCTTCCAATTTCATCACAGATAGGAGATTCATTGATAAATTGTCACAAACCAAAACATCACAAATATTTACCTTGTCACCACTCTCAGACAAGCAAACCAGGTTACCCTTATTCCCAGCACTAACACTCTCTCCCTTTTTGGCAACACTAATATTCAAATTAACTTTAGTGGAATCTCTTAAATAGTCGATTTAATCAACTTTCAAAAGATGACTTGTAGCCCCTGAATCCACCACAAAGTACGTCAAATCCGAGGAACGTTTACAAACATGAGAAGTTTCATCACTGTTAACTTATCAGTCTTATCACAAGCGTTATCACCAGATGTAGCGCCAAAAGTTTTATTTTTCAACTTAGGACAAAAATTCTTCATGTGCCCCCGTTCTCTACAATAATAACAAATAACACTGGACTTGTTATTGGATGGTTCACTACTGTTTGGCTTGTAATTTCTAAAAGTGTTGGATCACTTACCTCTATTTTTGTAGGCAGCAAATACATTTTGGGACTGGTCCTCTTTCTTCTTGAATCTCTCGTACTCAGCCAAAAGGGTATTCTTTACATACTCCAAACTGACGGAAGATTCATTTTGGTTGAAAAGAATATCCATTGCTGACACCACTGCATCAAAGTCAGATGGCATTGCGACCAACAACTGACTGACGACTTCGTCTTCTTCTAATTTCCCTCCAGCAATTTTTACTTCTGATGACAATGTCTCGAACTCTTGGAAAAATTCTTGAAGCGGTCGCTCGTTTCTGTATTCCAGCTTCCTCCACACCTTTTGTGCATTTACAAGCGATTTCATGCCGCGCTTCTCGTACGTTTTCTCGAGAGCTTCCATAATCAGTTTAGCTGTTTTCTTGTCCTTTATCGTTGGCAGAATGTTGTCGGCAAGTCCTTGAACTATGATATTTCGAGCCTTAACATCATCTACATTGAAAGCCTTAAGCTCGGCTTCCGTTGTTGGAGGTTCCTGTGATAGTACACCAAGTACTCCATTCTGCTCCAAAAGTAACTTCATTCGGAAATTCCAATTGGTGAAATTTATTCCATCGAACGGTTTAATACCGTAGACAACGTTTCCAAAACTTGTAGTTGCCATAATTAACAAAAAAAAAATTTCACTCAATGACAAACATGTGGCCTCACTTCAAAATACCGAAATCCGACTTTACTGTCAAAATCCCAAGTACATAACTCAAAATGGGTACACTGGGCCCATAACCTTTTATCAGAATACTCTGGGAAGAATAAATAACTCAAAAATGTATAAGTAAAGAACGGCTTATATTGGATAATTTTGTTACACAACTCACAACGGTCATTGTCATATGGCAAAACTCGTTAGTTCAATACACACACACAACTGCCACCATAATTAAGACAGGCATGACTTACTTGATATATATAATTTAATAAATACAATAATTAATTAATGCGTAATTACATCAATATCTACCAACATCAGGATAAACAAGAAACTGTTTTTTGTAGTCAGATACAACAAGAATCTGGTTTTTATTGTCAGATAAGAACCTATTGTTTCTTTTAATAGTCTTTGTTTTGTTTATTTATAATTTAAGAAGTATATTCTCTAATTTGTAAAAACTAAAATAATAATGAGCTTTTGCCTACTTGTAGAGCTTAAAATATTTTTTAGTGTTTGTTAATATAATCAGCATAATTTATTAATTTAACTGATAATGTTCCCACCCACAAAACCCTCTCGAAGTTTAATAATATAAATTAATTTAATTTCAATTTAGTGTAATATTAATATCAACACTTCTTTAATTGTCAAAAATCATTACAAAAGCATTATTCGGGCCAAAACAATTTGCCGAAGCTTAACTTGACACATATTGCAAGTAAAACTGAACCCTTAGCATTTCACATTGTTTGGAATTGTTTAGATTCAGCAGGGAGCTACCTGCTATTTTTCTGCTTTGTATCTTTACATAAATTCAACAGACAAGTTAATCTAATCTATCAACTTCGTAAATTTTTATTTTTTACCTATAGCTGAATTAAATTTGTTTCTAATATCCAATTGATGATTTTGGGAGTTGATAGGTGTTTGCTATAACACTGCCTGATTATTTGTTGTATAAAATTTATTGACAAATCTAGAAACTTTTTTGCTTTAGTTCAGTAGATACTCTGTAAGCAATTAGCCTGTGACTGGTTTTAAAGTCAAGTGACCATATGTATCATATGTTGATCCTCCCATCTATTTTCTAATTACAAAAAATGTAGATTGTTGAATAACATTTTGCTTTTCAGTTGTTTACATTTTAATATATTACTTTTAATTACAAAAGTCAATTATTAAATTTGTTCAATATTTAATTGGTAATGAGAAATAAAGCTTTTCTCTTACCTTTCCCATATCTGTAGCACCTGTGCATAGTGTGCTAAGTCGAATTTTGTGAATTTCAAGCTGTTTACTTAGAATCGTAATTTTTTTCTCTTTCCTTGTGTCTAACACGCTAAGTATTCTGTCCATTGCAATGAAGGATATTCCTTTGTGAATCGTGGGCTGATCTTGATACTCCAATCTTGAACTTAAAATAAGTTCAGAAAAATTGCGATTCTATGTAGGTAGCTTGAAACTCACAAAATTCGACTTATCCCACTATGCACAGGTGCCACAGATATATCATCTGGTCACTTAATTTTAAAGATAACTTTAGATTTTTTTTCGAGAACTAGAATGGATATAAAATATTGTTATTTGTAAATTAGTTTATTGATGTTTTGTGTTAATAATTTATTTTTTTAATGGAAGAGAAATGATTTGTTTGTTGTTGAAAAATGATAATTTAAAAAGTAATGAAAGTATCTTGTACCTTTTTTTATGATTTATTTTAAATATTTAGTATTTTGAAATGTTTTACACTGGTTTATAGTGGGAGTCTGCTTCGATACTAAAATTATAAAAGACTTTGATGATTTCTTCTGGTTTAGACAGTGTTGATAAATTTTTTGCCAGCCATACTGCTGACTTCTTCAGGACTGAAATGAGAATGATAGCTCATTCTATCATATATATAGCCTTGAAGAAGTCAGTAGCATGGCTGGCGAAACTTTGGTGAAGAATTTATCAACACTGTCTAAACCAGAAGAAATGAACAAAGTCTTTTGTAATAATAGTGGCCGTGGAAACCTAAAAGAGTACTAAAATTATAGTTCTAAATAAAAGAATCTGTTTAATGATTCTACTTAATATAAACTGTTTTCCAATTATTATGGACCGGTTTAGTCGATATTCTGAAGTACATATTCTTTAATATAACCTTTTAAATTTGTATTTAAGTTGTAGTTAAATGAAATAAATTGAGTGTATAATTATTTCTTGATTGATATAAATAAATTAATATTATATAAAATGGGCTTATATAGTGCAAGTAGCTTTCCTGTCTAGAAGCCATTTTCTGGAGACAACTACATATATTTTGAAATGACATTCAAACCAGCTCCTCTCCTACTCACTGATAATAACTCACATGATATGTACAAAAGGGCAATTGTTGTTCTGCATTTATTATCATCTACTACTTGCACTGTGTAAATTCCTTTTTTCTTTGGTCATGATTTTCATTAACTTGTGGAATTATATTTGTTCTAAATGAGAAACTTTAGTATTCTTAATACAATTAGTATTAGTGACAATAATTAATCCTTATACCACTATTTTGACCTGTAAAATGTATATGTTTATATATGAAGTATGTTTATCATTATATTTGCCAATTGTAGTTGTTTATTTGTCTTGTTATATATTTTTAAATTCTGTTTTTTTTTTCAGGTTGCATAACCAATCATGTATTTTTTTTTCTCATTAAAATTATCTGTATTTGAAAATGTAATGTTTTTTAAAGTATATGTTCGTATTATATATTTGTCTGTTTTCTAACATTTGTATTTATATTCGTATTGAATTTATTTTATAACAATTTATTTGCCGCATGGGTCAATTACTGTGCCTACAATTACATTTTTGAGCTTGAATTGTCTTCCAGATTAATTGTGGTGTTTAGCCATTGTATAACAATTGTACTTAATGTTGTACTTATTTTCCTGTGATAACTTGTTTATTGTAGACAGACAATATGGTTTTTATATCTATTTTCTATGTTTGGCAGTTATTAACTGTAATCAGAATAATAAAAATTTAAACTCTTAGAATTAGCCGATTTAATTGTTCCTATGCTTACAAAAAATAATTACAAATTTTCAAAGAACTCTTTGTTTTATGTCTATGGAAATAGTTGGTTATGGTGATTTTTTTTAGTGGACTTGTTATTTAAAGTCAGGTAAGAATCTGTAGTGAGGGCTAAGTGATCTCGAAAGGCTTTAATCATAATAATAATGCTCACTGTTAGGAAATGAGCTGGTAGATTGGACAGAGAAGAATTAGGATGATAAAACTAGAATCAGATAGGTGGTGACTGAATAGAACAGGCCTTCTAACATTCCCATAGTATGAAAAGAACAAACCATCAGACATTTCAAAGTAATAGGGGAGCTCAAATGAAACGAAACAGCCAAGAGTACTGATGTACAAGTGGAGGGAACTAGCATTAGCACTAAACCTTATAGATTCAAGTCAAAGGGAAGAAGAAATGTAATAAGCTAATCAATCAAGAACTCCAGGTATTCTTCCTACGTCAAATGAACTGGGAGAAGGGGAAAAGCTTGACATTTAATATGCACACACAACTATTTTGATAATATGTTACATTTTATTTTATTTTTGGATATTATTTTATTAATTATATATTTTTTCTCTTAATCCATACATGATACAAAATTTGTGTACATGTAGAATAATTGTCTTATCGCTGTATTTCAAAGTGTACATAATTTTTTATGACCAAGAATTATTTATTTTTTTTTGTTTTGTAATATATTACTTTTCCTTATCATTTAATATTTATTTTATACACTTTTGTCTATATATCTGAAATCACCTCCGATCTAGATTTATAAATTTAGAGTTTTTTTGTGATTTAGGGTTCTTTGGTTACTGATTTTTTATTCTTAATATATCGTCCTTTTAAGCTGTTTTGGTTTTACATCTTAAATAATGAGTTTCATTATGGTTCCTAATATACACACATCAACCTTGAGATAATGGATTAAAAATCGACCTAAAATTTAGTACATATGATTCAAAGATGTTGGTTGATGGAATAAAATAAATGATTCGAGAGATAAAGTTAGATTTTATTCTCATATACAGATACAGCTCATGTCATGGCGCGGCAACAACAATACTGAAGTGAACCATACTTATACATGACGTCATGGCAAGCGCCTTCTATATTACAGATTAATAAGACGAATTTGGAATTACAATATCAATATTCCCCCATAATTCTAAATTTCGAAAAAACAAAAATTAAATTCAAACAAACAAATCATTAAAACATCAATCCAATATTTTCAACATTAATTTTGTGCTTGAGTCCACTCAAGGGTTTAGTTAAGAAATCTGCAACATTCTTATCAGAAGAAATATACTCAATACAAACACTATTATTTTTAACATGTTCTCTAACAAAATGATGTCTAATGTCTATATGTTTTGATCGTTCATTAATTACAGAGTTTTTAGATAATTCTAATGCACCAATGTTGTCACAAAATAGTTTGGTAGGCCCGGTCACTACACTGGGGTCTATTTCAGTTATCAAATTTCTGATCCAAAGAATCTCTTGAAGAGTCGATGATATGCTCATGTACTCTGCTTCACAACTCGACAAAGCAACTGTCTTCTGTTTTTTGCTGTTCCAAACGATTGCACCCCCTTGGATTAAAAAGCAATAGCCTGTGACTGAGTGTCTTTCATTAATTTTATTCCCCCAGTCAGCATCACAGTACACATTCAGATCATCTCTTCCATCCTTAGAAAAAGTCAATTTATAATCTGCAGTACCTTTTATGTATCTGAGTAGTCTCTTCACGGCATTCCAATGAACTCTTCGGTAGTTGTTGTTGTATCTGCTGAGAAGGTGAATGGCAAAAGCAATGTCAGGTCGGGAAACTTGAGACAGATAGAGCAGGCTGCCTATTGCCTCTCGATAAGGAATGCTTTTACATTCATCATCCTCCCCTTTGTCATGTTCGGTGAAGTCTAGTCCAGGTTCTAAGGGGTTCTTTACCGGCTTAGCATTGTCCATATTAAATTTTTTCAGAATTTGCTCAGCATATGATTTTTGGGAAATGCTGATTTTTCCATTGGCGCGATCACGAATGATTTCCATTCCAAGGCATCTTTTGATTGCACCAAGGTCTTTCATCTCAAAGCTCTCCTTCAATTTTTCTTTAATTTCGGTGGCTAGAACATGGTCATTATAGAACATTATAAAATCGTCTACATAAATTGCTATTATAAGAAAAGATTTATTAATCCGAATAATGTAAACACAGGGATCCGCTTTTGATTGTTGAAAACCAAGGTTTATCAATTTTTCATGTAGGTTTTTATTCCAACAACGCCCACTTTGTTTAAGTCCATAAATAGACTTTTTTAGCCTCCATACCTTCCCTTTGTCGGTTTCCTCAAGGAACTCCGGTGGTGGTATTACGTAGATTTCTTCCTCTAATTCACCATGTAAGTAGGCCGTTGTCACATCCATGTGGTCCACTTCGAGATCTTCTTTTGCGGCATAAGAAAGTAAATATCTTATGGAAGAATATTTGACGACAGGTGAGAACGTTTCTACATAATCTCGCCCATAAACTTGGCTACAGCCCTTAACGACCAGTCTGGCTTTAAAAATCCTCTTTTCTTGATCCTCTTTTATTTTAAAAACCCATTTTGATTTTAAAGGTTTGGTGTTGGTTGGAAGGTCAACAATTTCGAAAGTCTTGTTTATCTTCAATGCGTCCATCTCTCTTTCCATGGCAGCAATCCACATTTCCTTATAGGGTCCGTCTATGTCCTGTATTTCTTCATTTGACGCTAAATATAGTTCAAATCCAGGGAAGGTCTTAATTTTACGATGGCGCTTCGATCTTCGAGTAGTCCCATCCTCCTCTTCCAACGTCCTCTCAAAAATCTCAGTCTCATTTTCAAATCCGATGAATGGCTCTCCATCGCTTAACTCTTCGATGTATGGTTCTTCACAATCTGGCTTTTCATAGCTTGGTTTATTTAATTGCTCTGAGAAAATAATAGGAATTTCACTTGACTGTTTAAAGATCTCATTAGGTTTTTCAATCGAAGTTGGCCTCTCAATAAATTTAACGTCCCTGGAAATGATTACACGCTTCGGGTTTGAAGGATTGATGAGTCTGTATGCCTTACAGTTATTCGGGTAGCCGACGAATATGCACTCTTCAGACTTTGTGTCTAATTTTTTTCTATTTTCTTTGGGGATAAATCTCATGGCCTTACACCCAAACACTTTAAGATATGATATGTTGACTTTTCTCCCGGACCAAATTTCTTCTGGCACCTTAAAATTCAAAGCTTTCGTAGGGCTACGATTTTTTAAGTAGGTGGCAGTATTTACTGCTTCCCCCCAATATCTGCGATCCAGACCTGAGTCTTCCAGCATGGCTCTTGATTTTTCGATAATCGTGCGATTGACTCTTTCACTTACCCCATTTTGTTGTGGAGAATAAGGTGCAGATTTTTGGTGCAGAATCCCTTGACTGTGCAAGTAATTTTCAAAATTTTTATTCGTATATTCTTTTCCATTGTCGGTACGTATTGTCTTGATTTTGGCGTCGAGCTGCTTTTCTACTTCATTCTTAAAATCTTTGAACTTATCCAAAATTTCATACTTGTTCTTCAATAAATATACAAACGTTTTTCGGCTGAAATCATCAGTGAACGTTAACATGTATCGCGCACCACCCCAAGAGGGTACGCTCATCGGTCCGCACAAATCCGAGTGTATGAGTTCCAGCTTCTGTGATGACTGTACACCCCTGTCCCTTTTAAAAGATTCTCTGCTTTGTTTACCTTTGATGCAGGCCAAACAATCGCTGTCATCGTTATCATTAAAGTCCATTCCCACTGCAGAACCTTTTAATTTTTTCATATAAAATCTATTCAGGTGCCCTAATCTTTGATGCCACAGATCGTGAGGTAATTTTTTTACCTGTTTAGTTTCATTATTATCATCGACCACTAGATTTACGGCTTGCGGTCTTCTTACCTTAAAAACTCCATTTTCATTAATTTCAGTCAGAAGTTCACTACCAGTAACATCACATTTGGAATAAATTTTACATTCGTCCCGATCAAAAACAACAGTGTACCCCTTATCAGTCATTTTACTCACTGATAAAAGGTTAGTCCCTAGTTGTGGAACGTACAACACATCAGAAACATCAATATCACTTGAAAGGTTCACTGATCCAACAGCTTCTGAAGAAATTTTATCATTATTAGCCACTGAAATCTCTTGTTTGTTTACACTACTGTCCCTCAGCCAATGTTTGTTTTTAGTCATATGGGAGGTTGCACCAGAATCGATTATCCAATCGTTGGGATCAGTTATCACAGATGATAAGGCGGCTAATAAAGTCGATTTTTTGTTTACATTTTCCTTTTTTTCAAAAACTTTCTTCTTGCATTCAGATGACTTATGTCCTTTTTTCTTGCATTTGAAACAAATTAATCCTTCTCGACAATTTGCGAAAATGTGCCCTGGTTTTTTACAGTTATAACAATTAAGTGGAAGACGTTCATTTTTCTTGAATTTTGTTACCAAAGCCGATTCCTCTCCTGAATCCTCCTTCGAAGATTTTTGAATAAGGACGGATCTAATATAATCCGAAGTAGTTTTGACACCTGTGCTTTCCATAGCCATTATCATTGGCTCGTATTCGTCCGATAGCCCACTTAACATGATGACACCGATGAATTCGTCATTCATTCCGGCTCCTATAGCTTCTAATTTCTGGGATAGTGACAAATCTCATTTAAGTAATCCTCCATGCTACTAAAATGGCTTAATTCAACACGAAAAAGTTTTCTAAGTAGGGATAACCTTCTTGAAAGGCCCTTATCTTCATAAGTATTTTCGAGCTTCTCCCAGATTTCTTTAGCTGTTTTGCTGCTTTTTATGATAGGATAAAGGGATTCATCAATCAACAGACAAATTTTGGCTCTGGTCTTCGAATCCTTCTTCTTGTCTTCGTCTTCTCCGGTGACACAACCCCATAAGTCCTCAGCAGTCAAATACATTTCTACTCCAAACTTCCAAGAGCTGTAATTTTCGCGTCCAAGCAATTTTTTAATGCTAGGTGACCAACTGGAGTTGTTATCCATGTTTATCTTCCCGTTCATAGTAAAGATAATCAATACCGTTAACACTTGTCCGGCCCGATTCACACTTACTTCGGTTTCACGCACTAATATAAAAACACGGAATGTCAACTTCTCTCGAACATCGTCCTGGGCCCATAACCATTGTTGGTTGATGGAATAAAATAAATGATTCGAGAGATAAAGTTAGATTTTATTCTCATATACAGATACAGCTCATGTCATGGCGCGGCAACAACAATACTGAAGTGAACCATACTTATACATGACGTCATGGCAAGCGCCTTCTATATTACAGATTAATAAGACGAATTTGGAATTACAATATCAATAAAAGAAGTAAACAAATTTATGAAAAATCTAAATTGTATATCTTACAAAGTAGCTGCCTTTTCCTGGAAGATTAGAAGAAGATTCCCAGCATAGGCCCTACCTGTGCTCTGGAAATAGTTTATATATTGGCAATAGAAAATCCTTCTAAGGAGAGTTATTTAAGCTATATTTTTTTACACTGTTTAGAACTGCTAACTTGAAGCATTAAAAATTCAATTAGGTATTTAAAATTATATTTATAAGAATAAGATTTTTTTAAGGTAGAAAAAGTTATTAGTGTAGGGCCATGTGTGGTCTAGTAGTTAGCCTAACAAACTACTAAGCCCAAGATCATGGCAGGTGGCCCTAGGATTTTTTTAAGGGAGTAAAAAATCCATAGTTACGCCGTCCTTCAGAAGGGACCTTAAACGGGGGTCCCGAGCCTGTACTATGTCAGGTACTCGTTAAAAATCCCTATCCTAATTAAACCTGGATAGGCAAAATTACAAGTTATTAGTGTAAAAATAATATATTGCGATTTACTTATTTGATTCAGATAATAAGTAGAAGGGAAATGGACTAATGCATTTGAATTGACTATTGCAAAATAGTTTTCGTTTTGTCTACAGCCTGGAAACCCTCCCCATTGAATTCTCTAGTGCCATACCCGAATTCATAGGCAGATCCAGAGGGGGGGCCACGGGGACCCCCAGACGGTTGTTTGTGTACTGTGGAGAATCCATTACAGTACATACTTATAGGCAGATCATGTGATGATAGTTGTTAAAATATCTGAATAAAATAATAGAAATAACATGAGTGAAACTATTGTTTAGATATTTTAATGAACCTTTGAAACCTTTCTATAAATACTTCAAGTTTATTTCTAAGTTATTGTTGATTTTTTTGCCCATCTGCCCGTTGTGCTCCCCCAGAAAAAATCCTGGATCCGCCCTTACCCGAATTTATTCAATCTATGCCAGTCAAGGAAAATTTATCCGTTAGATTGGTGGTAAATTTTACACAGATAAGAAATTTTATTAATATATTTGGTAATTGTGGAGAAAGAGTCTCCCTTCGGTCCACTGCCATTTTCGTGACGTAGGCGATAAACAGCGCCCTCTACATTTCGCTACCGGCACTTCTCACTCGCCATACAGTGTTTGTATTAGTAGGACCTAGCAGGACAAAGTTTTTTTCCGAAATGATTTGTATCAGTTGCAGTCTCTTACTCTGATTTTGATGCCAGTTTCGGCATAGATGAAGTTTTTTACGTTTGGTTTCTACGTGGAGTCATTTCCGAATCTTTTAACTGCCCCTCAGTGCACACCACAATGCAAAGAATATTTGGACTTAATTTATTAGAGGTAATTTCAATAATTGCAGTCGCATGCTTATATACTACCCTCTTAAATTGTTATATGCTACTTGATGTCTATGTGTAATATTGCATTCTAATACAGTGTGATTCCTTTCTCATCTACTAATTTCTTTTTTATATGCCTAATGTTTAAATGCAATATTAGTATGCCCAATGTTAAAGTGCACATCACAATGCAAAGAATATTTGGACTTAATTCATTACAGGTAATTTCAATAATTGCAGTCGCATGCCTATATACTACTCTCTTAAATTGTTATATACTACTTGATGTTTATGTGTTACTAATATTGCATTCTAATACAGTGTGATTCCTTTCTTATCTACTAATTTCTTTTTTTATATGCCGAATGTTTCATTTTGGAATTATTCATTCCATGTTCATTTTTAGATGAAATGATTACCGATTCTCTTTTCCATACTACAGGTAATTTCAATAATTGCAGTCACATGCCTATATACTACTCTCTTAAATTGTTATATGCTACTTAATGTTTATGTGTTACTAATATTGCATTCTAATACAGTGTGATTCCTTTCTCATCTACTAATTTCTTTTTTTATATGCCTAATGTTTGAATTTGGAATATAAGTAAAATAGAAAATAAGTAAAATTGCTGTACCAGCCTATTATGGATTTTACAAATGATTATTTTTAATGATTTTCTTATTCTTTATTTGCGTTCTTTTTTCAGGGTCTTACTCGTCTTGTTTTTCAGCCTTACACATTTCAACAACTCCAGAAAATCGTCTTGAATAGCATTGGGTTCAGCTCAAACTTTCATGTTGATGCAGTTCAGATAGTAGCAAGGTAAAGTATAATTAATAACCATTTTACCATTTGTAGATTTTTATACATTCATTATATCATGTATAATATAATTTATTAATTATAAAAATATATATTATCATAAACAAGAGTGTGTCTGTGTTAATTTGTATATTATTCTTTTACTAAGAAAGTAGCTGCTGTTAGTGGAGATGCTCGAAGAGCATATTGGATATATGTTGTCGCGCAATAGAAATGATATCTTCTGATTCAGAAGTTGTTAAAGTATCTCACATAGAGAAGGCTCTGGTTGAAATATTTACAAGAACGAGGGTCACGTTTATTAAGTATGTAAGTATGTATTAAAATATGATTTTAGACACACTTAAAATTTTAGTTTTTATTAAATAATTTAGTTAATGCTAAGTAATTTTGTTGCCAGTATTTTAATTAAAATTGTCTTCTTTTTTTTTAATCTTAAAATGTTATAATGTTATTGATATACTTTCTTTTATATGATTTCAGAAAATGCAGTGTAATTAACCAGTTTTTATTAAGGGCTATGAGAGACGAATTTCATAGAACTGGGACTGAAGAAACTACTATTGCCCAAGTTTATTCTCAATTCAGTGTAATTATCACTCTTGAAGGTATCAATTTAATTATGAGCTATAGTTTTAAGTTTTGATTTTGGGTTTTTTTGGCATACGTTTTCAGCATTAATATTCTTGTTTTAAAAAAAAAAAGAAGAAATTTAAGAGATACTGGATATAAACAAGTTTTAAAAATTTACTGACATTTTATTTTATTTATCAGTTTTTAAAGAAATGTTAACCATTTATTGATGCACATAGTAGCCAAATGTGTTTTTTTATTTAACGTCACTTTATGGTGCTACAGCTAATCGTACGATGCTACAGTGAGGCTCTAAATTTTGCCTACCTAGGTTTAATTTGGATAGGGATTTTTAACGAGTACCTGATATCCTACAGGCTCAGGACCCCTGATAACGTCTATTCAGAAGGACAGCATAACCTAGGATTTTTTACTCCCTTTAAAAATTCCTAGGGCCACCTGCCGGGCTATGAACTCACCATCTTGAGTTTAGTAGGTTTTTATGCTAACCATTAGACCACAGTTGACCCCAACACTAAATGGAACAGTCACATGATAATAATAATAAAAGCCATAGTGAACACAAAGACTCAATGCTGATACCACTAATCACTATTTACAAACTTCCGTCAATCGATTGCTGCCAAAACCCAAATTAGTAAGATCACCATTAATGCAATCCCAACATCTAGGCCTTGATCTATCCCTACAATGCTCATTAGTTCGCTCAGTACGTATTACCTTTTCAGAAATTCAATTGTTACCAAACCCAACAACATTGTTAACCTTCTTGATCTTCATGATGCTATCACTTCAATTACAATTACTGGGTCCAAGCTCTGCTATAGAGCATTTTGCAAACTCCTATATTTTCATATATACGTGATTTTTTTTATACCAAATATTCTAAGCAACACCTAATTTTGAATACCTTGAAATGTCGTTTTCATCCTTCAAACTACCATTAATCATCCTCCTTCTGGGTTAACTTCATGTTCCGTTTGTTCGAAATCATAATTATCTCTTTACAACTATGCACTCGTATTCTGAATACAACTTATTTGAAGCCATTGCCCAATAGTTGAAATGTTATTTTTACATTTCAATTTATAAACTTCTATCCAGGTTCATAACGATTGTTTACTATAAAGAAATATTTGAAACATAAATTATGTTGAGGATTAGTGAGAATGCTTACAAATTTGATTCTGGTTGACAACAGGAAGTTATGATTTACACAGAAACATTGGGCATTGATTGAATAACCTTGTCTATACCTCTTTTAAACCTATTATTGTACGGAAGCAATACATCTTTCACTGATTTAAGTGGTAATTTTACTATTTGAGTATCTCTTTACAGGAGTACTTACTGTAAATATAGAAATATAAATAAGCATACAAAGAGAGGTTTAAAAAAAACTTTTATTTTATTTTATTTTTTTGTAATGTAAAATCAGAATTCTTTTGACACTCTAGTAGCCTACTGTGATCGATTAATTTTATTAGCAAAATCCACCAAGAGCTTTCCAAAATTCAGATAGACTTTTTCTTTTACAATGAACATATTATATTCACAAGCATAGACACTTTTTCAAAACGTTTATGTGCACAAATTATTAATTCTAAAAACACTGACGATTTGTCAATCTTTAGAAAAATACTTTATTCGGATATAGTATAAAGTATTTTTCTAAAGAATGATAATTGTTGACCTTGATAATGTATGTTGAAGAAATTGGTCCGGGTAGAGGTCACTGAATGAATTTCTTGTGTAATTTGAGAAATTCACGAGTAATTCTCACGTGTAATTCTCAAATTCAATTCAGTGACCTCTACCCGGACCAATTTCTTCAACATATTTTTCTAAAGATTGACAAATCGTCATAGCGTTTTTAGAATAAATAATTTGTGCATATAAACGTTTTGAAAAAGTGTCTATGCTTGTGAATATAATATGTTTATTGTAAAATAATAAGTCTATCTGAATTTTGGAAAGCTCTTGGTGAAGCAAGTGGCGAACCATCTGATGATCCTAAGGATATTAAGATAATTATGATTATAAAATAAAATATGGTGTAATAGATATTTTGTTGACTACTAATGTTGATTTTCCAGGAGCATGTAAGTGATGAATTGAAACCAGTCGACCCCAGGCTATACCAGGTTAAGCTTGGGATGAGGTATTTAGAACTGCCTCAGGTAGAAATTCCGAACAATAAACTTGACCACAATCTTCTCAACAGCAAAAATGTTTCCTACCTTGATGTGTTTGTATGGTGAGTCAAGGTTTTTTCATCATTTAGTCTGTACTAGTTTAAGGGAACTCATAAGTAAAAACAATCGGAGGTGGGACTGAGGAGGTGTGGTGGGGGAAATTGAGGGAACTCATCTATTGCAACTGAGTCCAAAGAAAGCCAAGTTTGAAATACAATATAAAAAAGTCCAAAATGAAGTCTAAGGGTCAAACTCGAAACAACAATAATAACTCCAAGATAATGCAAAGGTAAGCGAGCTAAATAGTGGGATAAGGGCATTACTTGCCAGCAGAAGCGTTTACTTAAGTGTCAGGCTATTATTGATTTGTGTATTTTATCGACTTCTTTTTATAAATGTACTACAATCAAAGAAAGTTTTATAGTTACAACTGCTTGAATGATATTGATTTATATCAACTATACCAAACTGAAAATGAGGTTTCAACTCATTCTTGGCCATTCGTTTTAAGCTGATGCAGTGAACAAATAAATTATTTATTTTATTTCTTAATTAATGATTAATGCATTCTTGCATAACCATTGCCTATGAAAAAGTTCTGTCCTTATGAAGTCCTGAACTTGTGACTCTGCATGATTTGTAGTGGTACAGAATTTTTTTTTTTTAAATCCTTGTTTTGATAAGCAAAACTCAAATTGTTTGGATAAATGATTGGCAAATAAAGTGAAGTAGCAGAAAATTAATTGTAACATGTAAAGGGGACACTATGAAAGTATGTTTAGTTCAATTTTTATTTATTTTTAAAAAATTTGTCTAGGTTCGGTAAAAAATCAACTAGGCTGGTTCGAGCTGCAGCTGTGAAATTGGTACATGAGTTATTCACAATGGTTGAAAGAGATCCAGAGGCAATGGTTACTAGAAGGAACTGAATTGCAGCTTTTCAAAGCCATGTTTGCTGGATGGGATGATGTGATCCCAGTAAATTTCACTCGTAGAGCTGAATCAGTTTCTAGAACAGGAGCCGATCTTGCTAAGTGGGCCAAACAGCAAGAAACAAAGGTAAAATATGATATTAATTAATGCCACTCAATTTTGTCTTAATTAGATTATCTTCATTTCTTACTAATTATGATTTCTTTAGGCTGATTTGGCAGCTCTTTTCACTCCAAGGCAACCTCCAATGTCACCTTCTGAAGCACAGCATTTAATGGATGAGTGGAATGATGATCTGGAGACAATGGAGGCTTTTGTTCTTGAAGGAAAGAAGTTTGTTCAACTCCCGGAAGAAGAGATTGGTAACTTTTAAATTAATATCTTGTGGGAAAGTTGTTGTTTTTGTAACATTGGCTTTATCAACTTATTTTGTTTGATAAGTCTTGTAAAAATTAGAAAAACGTATTTCCTGTAATTTTTAAAAATTACCACAAATGTGAATGGATGATTCAAACAGTTTAATCTTTTACTACAATCAATAAGGATCACCTGTGGCGAATGTATAATTCCCAAATATTATGGGTTCACAGCCCAGCTAATGGCCCCTAGGACGTTTAGGATGAGTGAATAAGAAATCCTTAGTTATGCCATCCTTCGGATGGGACATTAAATGGAGGTCCAGGCCTGTGCAATGCCAGGTACTCGTTAAAGATCCCTATCCTAATTATATAGTACCTGGATAGGCAAAATTTTGGACTTGCACTGTAGCATCATCTGATTTGCCAAAGCAGCTTAAAGTGACATTAAGTGTCGTTAAAGAATAAGCAAACAATTATCAATGATGTATTTATTTTTTACTTGTCAAGTTAAGAAGATTTGAAAAAGACCTTCAAATAATGTCTTTGATCAAATATTATCTCAATCTGATTTTATGATAAAATATTTATTTTAAATTAAAACAATAACACCTTATTTTTTAAATTGTAATTTGTTCAATTGCTTTCTGTTTGACATTTTAGGTCATTTTTATTCTAGAGATTTTTACATTCTTCTATGCAGATACTGGATAGCTAGTGATGAAGGAGTAGAGCATGAAGAAGGTGGAGATCCATCAGAAGATGACTGCCAGTACGTTATTTTATTTATGGCAAGGAAGAGATGCTGGAAACATGGGTTGGCTAACATTTACGTTTAGGTTAGTACACTGATTTTATTCTTCATTAATTTTAATTTTGAAATTGATTAATTTTTATCCTCATAAAAAGCGCATAGCATATTGCTGAACATTATTTTCTTTTATTTATTTATTTTGTTTACAAAATATAAGTTCAGTGTTTAGCAGAACAAATTTCAAATTTCTAGCACACTTCAAGAGAAAATTTGTCATTCACTGTGGTAAAAGGCATGCAATAAAAGAACCAAATCAACCACCACCTGTTGAATTTTATCATTTAAGAGCTAATGGTGGAGCTTTGTGCACTAGGCTTGTACAAATCAGGCCAGATGCTACAGCCTTGAACTCAGCTTTCTGGTAAGTTGGATGAAGTTTAATATTCTTTATATATTTATATAATATATTGTGTTCCTATCTGATGGTACTATGATCCAGGGAGTTCAGGTAGCCTCTGTGAAGAGATACATTTTGATTATAATGTATCACTGGTTAAAACTAGATTTATAATTAACAACAAATGTTACAAATCATAATACATTAATAACTGGTATTCAATTCTATTTTAAAAAGGAAACTTATTTTTATAGAATCTTGAAGATAAACATGAATAACTGTCCCTTATATATTTTAATAACCTTAATAAATAGTTAAATAACAACAAATTGAAAAAGTCTTGAACGTGCTTGAGTTTTGTTTAATGAGTTATTTTAATATAAGTGAAAAGTTGGAGTAGCAAAGAATTGTTTTATGCATCCCTGTTTATTATATCTTAGAACAAAGTAAAATTCAGTGGTATTGGGAGTTTCAGTCTCAAAATAGTTAAGAAATAGCTTCAGTAAATTATCTTTTTTATTATTAGCAGTAAAAAGCATTTGAAAATGTTAGTGCTTTAATTTAGGAATAAAAAAAATCTTCGAGAGGAAATAATTATAATTATTATAATATAACCATAACCATAATTAATAAATATAACCATAACAAAAAGTCGTTAACAACAGGCACAGTCTCTATGACCAAAATGTTATGTACATAACAACTTTTAACACTTATGCTGTTTTAAGTTACCACATATTGTTTTAGCTACATATCAAAAGTGCCATTTGACAGTGAAGAATCTTCTGGAATAGTATATGTGTGGATTGGTTC
Source organism: Arma custos (assembly GCA_037127475.1). Classification (NCBI taxonomy): domain Eukaryota; kingdom Metazoa; phylum Arthropoda; class Insecta; order Hemiptera; family Pentatomidae; genus Arma; species Arma custos. Next base: position 104,254,570 of record CM073760.1, on the reverse strand, counting down.
AAAAGCAAGCAGAGATGATTTTGTCTCATTGGAGAAATTGCAGATGAAATGTTGAATAGTGTAATTAATTTTTAATAAACTAATAATTACTTTGTTTATAAATTATATTTAATCAAACTCTTTCATCTATTAGCCATGGATCAGTTTACAAATTCTTAATGAGGGCGAAGAGCAAGATAATTTCTTCTGGGTTGCTCTCGGAGAGGAAAAACCTTACCATACTTCATGGCTTATACTGGACTGTCAGATGCTCAAATGAAAAAGGCTATTTCACTGTTTCAGAGAAGTGTTCTGATTTTTGCCAGGTATTATAATTATTATGTGATTCATAAATTGATTCGATAAATTAAAGTAATAAGTATTACTGATTTAATTCTTTATTTAACGATGATCTGGCTGATGATGATATCATAATATAAAGAATGGGGAACAAGTTTTCTTACAGGGCTAGGTGTGAAATGTAGTGAAGTCGAAGTCAAATTAGCTTATAAATCAGCTCAGGTATAAGATTGAGACTTAATTTATATTACAACTTTTTTTATGGAATATAACTTAGTTTAAAATTGCACCAGATTTCGGAAACTCTGCTCTGAGCATAACAATGAAATTAATTTATTGATGTGCCTTAACCAACTTTCCTGAGATCTGTCTAATTTTCTCCAAATCAGGTCCCTTTTTATAAACTAACTTCAATTTTGTCTCAGATTTTTAAAATTGCATTTAGTATTACTACATAGCATATTATTAATTTCTCTAATTTATTTTTAAGGTTTACATTCAACATTTACGAGCAAAACAACCTGATCGACCAAGAAAGTTGTTTTAACATTAAAAGGAAAAGAAACTAAACGATTTACCAAGTGCTTGCATGGTTGGGGACCTCATAAGTCCCTTTCTCCATAATTTCAGAGGGGAAATAACTGAACAGATAATTATGTATAACATAATGAATAACTTTTTAACTTTTATATTTTAATTTTAAAATATTATATTGGAAAAAAGACTTATGTACTTATGAAAGAAAAATTAATTAAATTTATATTTTTAGGATTATTTATTAATTAATTTTTTTTAAAATATTTTTTTAATATTTTCGGGACCTGTGATAAAACGACAATCTGGTTAAGTATAACCTTTCCCTTATTTCTTCTGTCTGTTTTCTTACGTATTCAATACATTTCTCCCACCCCCCCCCCAAAAAAAAGCTTATATTTTATTCGATTATTCGTTTAATAAAAATATTTAAGCAGTTACTAGCAGCGAAACCCGGCCTTGCTCGGGTTAAAATACATTGCATGTTTAATGGCATAAAAAATATATGAGGATACATTTTTTAACATAGATATAGATTTCTATTTTCGATATTTGGAGACTTATTCGGCCATTAAACACGCGGTGTATGTAGAGTAAACTAATTAACGAATTGAAATAATTTTAAGAAAAAGTTTAGTAAATGAAGAACTTATGTTTTATTTACATAATTATTTACATAGTATATTATTCATATACATATTACATGTTGTAACATTAACTAATGAGTTATGTAATGTTGTTGAAACACCTCAACAACTTATTGGTTATTAGTTATATATCGACATATATTATACATTTACATTTTTTATTTTAGTATTATTTTTTGTTTTGAATGTATTTTTACAACACTTGCTTATACACTACATTTATAGTTTTGTTGTTCGGACTGTAAATAAACGAATTTCGAGGTGATCCTACATATAATTGGCCGTGTGCAAGGCATGGTTCCCTTAAGTCAACTCCACAATACTGGAATGTTTGGCCCAGTGCTTTGTTAATAGTCATGCTGTAAGCCTACTTCACCGGGAACTGTAAGCGTTTAAAAGTAAAGGGCAATCCATTTGATATTAAAGGTATCCGTGGTATAAATACTACCTTTCCTTTTCCTTTACCAGTCATTATACTGGCTTCGATGACGCTATTTTGTAGTTGTTTGATGCAGAGTCTCGTACCATTACAGTGTCTAGGCGAGTTCGGATTTCGTAATAAAATAACTGGTGAACCAATTTTTAATTTAAGACAGTGCAATAGCATGCCTGGAAGATTGAATGAATTTAAAAATTCAGTAGGAAATTTGACACTTTCTAGCTCATCAGTCATTGTATCAATTGACATGTAAATGTTCTGTTCCGACGGAATCAATTCCTGGATGATGTCGTTGACAATGTCGTTCTTCGTAGCTAGAATAATTCGGTCACGTAACCATTCTGAATTGGTATAATTTTCAACAATATTTGGATATACTTCATTAATAAGTTTTTCAGGTGTTTCAACAACATTACATAACTCATTAGTTAATGTTATTTGGCCAGTATTTTCGTCTATTGAATAGGGACCTTCTCCTATTTGTAAAGGTTTTTCAGAAAATTCTTGTGCCTTTTCATCTCCTGAAATCTAGAAGAAGAAAGAAAAAAAAGAACCTATCTGCAAATTTCAAATTGCTAAGTTCCTGATTTGTCTTTAATTATGTACTAGTAATGGATTTTCCACAGAACACAAAAAACTGTCTGAGGGGCACGTGCCCCCATGCCCCATCATAAATCCTCCCTTGCTGTAGCCTTTGTGTTATTCTGATGTAAAATCTATATTACAGCAAAGTTTCATCAAAATCCGTGCAATAGTTTTTGCGTGAAAGAGAGACAAACATACAAACTTTCACATTTATAATATTAGTAAGATTAGTTGGATATCAAAACGATAGTTTCACACATGTTCTTTCTGTTATTTTAACAACTATTATCATGTGATTTGCCTTTAATTATGTACTATAATGGATTTTCAACAGTACCTAAAAAACTGTCAGGGGGGGGGAGGGAAGGGAGGGGGACACGTGCCCCCGTGCCCCCCATAAATCTGCCCTTGCTGTAGCCTATGTGTTATTCTGATGTGTAACATATATTATTGTAAAGTTTCATCCAACTCCTTTCAGTAGTTTTTGCGTGAAAGAGAGACAAACATACAAACTTTCGCATTTATAATATTAGTAGGATAGTAGGATATCAAAACAACAGGTTCACTCATGTTGTTTCTGATAACAACAACTTGATCAACTCTTTAACAACTATGATCATGTTATTTTCCTTTTTATTATGTACTATAATGGATTCTCCACAGTATCTAAAAAACTGTCGAGGGGGGCCCTTGCCCCCGTGCCCCCCCATAAATCCTCCCTTGCTGTAGCCTATGTGGTATTCTTGTGTATAACCTATATTACTGTAAAGTTTCATCCAAATCCGTTCTGTAGGTTTTGCGTGAAAAAGAGACAAACATACACACTTTCGCATTTATAATATTAGTAGAATATCAAAACAATAGTGTCATTCATGTTCTTTTTGTTATTTTAAGAACTATCATCATGTGATTTGCCTTTAATTATGTACTATAATGGATTCTCCAAAGTACCTAAAAACTGTCGGGAGGGGCCCTTGCCCCCGTGCCCCCCCCCATAAATCCACCCACCGCAACCAAACTCCCTTACTACCACTTGGAGACCAAGGGGTATTTACCACCCCAAAGGGAAGGTGATTGGGGTTGGTGGTGTTAGAGAAAACAGTGTCTTCACGTACGAACAAAGCATTTTATAATATATATTAGATTAAAACAGTTTAAAAAAAATAGTGAACATTTAAATGCCTTGGGGAGGAATGAAACTGAAAGAGAAAATGTTTCATAAGGGATCCGCCATTATTATGACTTAAAAATAGTATTCACCCATCATTCAGTCTCACTAACGGTTAATAAAACTTAAATAAAAAACTAATCAGAGAATGTAAAAGTGGAAGATGTGTGTCGGTTAGAACTCTCTTTGTGTTTTAGACCACAACTAAAACAATTTCCATCAAGGAAAATACCGTGCATCCCTAATATGAAAAAAGAACAGGCCAACGTTTGGGTTATGGGAAATATAAAAATTTTAAATATGAATGAGTTAAATATAAAGAATGATGTGGTAGCACAAAATGTTGTATCTAGGAAATCGGATTTCCGAAATTATCTGAGGGGTAAGGTAAAGAGAGAATGGAGTGTATTGAAGGCGAAGTAGATGAAGAGGCACTTCCCGAAAGGGAAGAAATTAAGGAGATAATGCTATGTATCGTATCGGGCGGCATTACAATTGCAAATATGTTTTTGTGAGCGATATTGGTTTGAAAAGGAAAAAGGTCAGGCAAAAAGGGTCATACCCTCATGGTTAAGGTGGACGAAGAGATAAGAAAAGAGTGGGGTCGAGGACTCCACTTTGAGATGGAGTCTCTGAGAAGATCCGGAGGAGGAAGGACCGAAGACGCGGAAGACTCTCTTTTAAAGGGAGTAAAAATTCCTTAGTTACGCCGTCCTTCAGAAGGGGCGTTAAACGGGGATCCCGAGCCTGTACGATGTCAGGTACTCGTTAAAAAATCCCTATCCTAATTAAACCTGGATAGGCAAACTTTAGAGCTCCCAATATAGCATCTTCCGATTAGCCATAGCAGCAAAATGTGACAATAAATGAACAAACAACAACAGTTAAGTCGTACTTTAAGTTTTGTTATGTACGAAACATTTTTTTACTAAGATTTATGGCCTTCAATTATTCGATATAATGAATTGAATTGAATTAATGACCTACTAAAATATATAAAACTGTGTTAACATCAAACTTTGAAGTTTGGTATATTGTCTTGCAAAATCAAAGCTTGCTAGCAAAATAATTATGGTACCTATGTTTTAAATAACATTATATCCTTCAAATGTTTATCATTCTATTATTCTATCTTTCTTGTCATTCTATAACAGAAAAAAATATTTTTTCTGGGATGAGGAAAAGAGTGCTCTGTCCAATGGCGCCAAAGGTCTGCATTAAAATGAAGGATGCAGCAAAAAAGTATGAAATGAAGGTTGCGTAGAGTTTATCAGGTTCTCACTGGCTAATTGATATAATATAATAATAATTCCTTAAAACATTTGAAGCATCTAATTTCCGTTCAAACTTATCTTTCGATAACAAAATACTTATCGCTGACTTACTCAGTGCATGATTAAAAGGAGATTTTTTTTTAATCTTATTGTTTTACAATAAATAATATTTCTACATAAATTGTAAAGATGCAATACATAACTTATTTATATGGTTCAAAACATAAATAATAGTAGTGCCAATAGCAGTAATGTACCTGTCAATGGTATCAGAAAGAAATAAACCATAGATTAAATTTCCCGAAAATTAGCTAGGATGGAGCCAAGAGAACGGAGAAGCACCAAAAATCCCTATCATCATTTTCAATAATTTTCAATAAATCAATTGGTTTAGTATGTTCAATAATGAATCTTTGTAATTGAACAAGAAAAAAAAAATTCTCCTTAATCGAGATTAGGTTCCAAGATAGAACCCAGATATCCAGATTTCAGTTTTCTTCAGATTTGGCACTAAATAAATGTATCACTTCAGCATTATCTAATAAACTCTTCAATCATAACCACTTACCTTTTATCTTAGAATATCTCAAGACGTTATTCATCCTTCAAACTAGCAGCCAGCCTCACTGCAGTAGAAAAGTTAGAAGGATTTTAATTTTTTATTAATTTTGGTAAATTTTTTGATTTTTAAATATTTTTATTTTTAAAGAGAAAAGATAGGCCCTCGGCCGAGATTCGAGCTCGGAACCTTTGTCTTTCCATGACAGCGCTCTACCATTTGAGCCACCAAAGCCGCCTGCCGGCAGAGGACAAATCTTATCTCTTATCCGATCCCATGTCCTCGTGCTCTCGCAATGTTTGCGATGAATACACTAGAACGAAATTCTTTGAACATTAATTTAATTTTAGGATCTTATTGACTTACGTCATATTACTATTTATAATTATTGGTCAATTTTTTTATTTTTAAATAATTATAAATAATTCTTCACATTCGTTATCGTACCATTCATTTCTCGGTGCCTTCTTCTTTGGTCTCACTACTTTATGGACGACATTATTCATTGCTTCTTTAAGAATTTCCATTTTTCGTCTACTGAACAATTTTCAGATTCTTCTTGAAATTCCTTTCTCATTTCTTCTCTTCTTCGCTTTTCCGTGACCAACTTTTCTATATCCACCGGGTCCGCCTGTCTTTCACTAGTCTTTTTTAATCCGCAATTTATCCTCTGTTTTATTTTGCTTAAGACTAAGTAATGGTCACTGTTACAGCTTGCACCTCGGTAGCTTTTGCAGTCTAGAACAGCGGATGAATGCCTCGAGTCAATGAGCACATGATCTATTTGATTCTTTGTAAGACCATCTGGGGAGATCCACGTTTCTTTATGTTCAAACATTGTGCTCATTATTTTCATACCGTTGGACGTTGCAAAATTTATTAGCCTTTCAGCGTTATTATTTGTAATATTGTGAAGACTGTGTTCCCCTATCGTGGGCCTGAATTCTTCTTCCTTTTCTATTTTGGCATTCAAGTCTCCGATTACTATTTTTACATCATATTTGGGCACTGAGCTATACACCCTTTCCAGTTCACTGTAGAATTCCTCTTTTTCAGATTCACCCTTCTCTTCTGTAGGAGCATGCACGCTGATTAAGGATATGTTGGTAAATCTTCCTTTGAGCCTGACGCTACAAAATCTTTCACTAACCAGTGATTAGTTTATCAAAGCCTGCTTCAGGGAATTTTTTATTATAAATTCACTTCCGTATTGGTTGGTCTTGTTCCCATAATTTATAATTATATATTTATTCAATGAGACTAGGTCACTGTCCTTCCAACGAATTTCCTGTAGTGCTGCTACATCCACTCTATACTTTTCTAATTGGGTCTCCAGATCTTTGCTGGCTCCCGCTTGCAAAAGGCTTCGGCCATTCCATGTTCCTACTCGCAATATCCGCCTTTTCCTCTCTCTCCTTCTCCTTCTCTTTTCTCTCTCAGTTTGCTTACAGTAAGCGCTGGTTGGGACACCCCCCCGCATCCGATCGGGTCCCTCTGGGGATTGTATTTACCTGCACTTTTTCCATGAACAAAGCTGTCAGTGGTTTCTCCACTGTTGTGTTTTATAGGGTAGGGTTTTTGCCCTACGCCCAACCCTCCTGTTTTATCCGGGCTTGGGATCAGCTATGGGGTCTAGCAAGCTAACTCCGTAGGCACAGTTGTGATTAATTGGGAGCTTAAAGCGTTTTTCTAGTAACCATCCATACCATTTACTTGTGTTAACATAATGCAGTTGTAAATTTCATTGAATAAATTATTAAAAAAAACAATATTTCTGCTGACTCCACATTCCAATAAAAAATAAGGGGGGACTATGTTGTGGGTTGAGCGTGATCTAGGATGTCACCTCCCTGCACAACCGTTGTCCATGTAACAGTACTAATCGTGGCTAGATACTGGATTTTCCTGTATCTGAATACAAGTGATACTGATACTTTTCTTTTCGTATCTGATACTTTTACTTGATACTTTTTTAGTTGAATACAGATATCCCGACTCTTACTCTTCTAATACGCTACACAGAAGCCTTTCTTGGGACATCAGTTTTTGCTATCATTTTTAAAGGAAAAAGTTATTCGCCGAAATAGTAACCTGCACAAAACATCAAATGATTAAAATCATGTTTTTATTGGTTAATTATTTTTTGAAAGCTATGGAATTATTGAGCATTAAAAAATAGATTTTAACCCTACCTCAAACGTTTGGTATTCACGTTCCAAGACACGTAAAATTTGGGTTGTAATACAAAATATGTCTGTCCGCCACCGCACGCTACACTCTTTAAAACGCTATAGCTGTTTTTTCCCCTCCGATTTCAATCATTTACGTCGATTGCCTTTACTTTATGGTGTAGATATATCCATAAAAGAACCCATATTTGCCCGAACATTGGTCGAGGTTTTTTTTTTGCAAAGTTGCTCCTGAAAAATTATGTATTAGGAGGCGATCTCAGAAAATGTTATTTCAACCACCCTTTACTGTTAACTAATTTCATAATTTATTTTCGTTTCTACATATGTGATAATTGACTAATTACAGATTATATTGATAATAAGTCAAAACTTGTTCACTATTTTTTTTACTTATTTTTTTATTAATACTAAGGGGAGATGCGGGGAAATTGGTCTTTCGCCGGTAATAAAATCACTATTGCTTATTATTTATTTATTTATTATAAAAATTATCGTTATTATTAGTAGACAATATTTTTTTTTTTAATCCATGAGACGATGTAATTTTATTGCCAAAATGAGCTTTGTTTTGGCCAAAAGGTTTGTTTTGGCGGTTCTCCGTCACGAATACCGGATTTTCCAGGATGGCAATTCCAGGTATCTGTCTATTGGGTATTTCCAAATTTTGTTTCCATTTTACTCTCAGTTTGAAGGTACCATTCGCCTTAAACGTATCATAGCTTCGAGTCTTCGTTTGTTAAGGTTTTTTTTATGGAAACTCTGAGGTCAATGGTGGGGAATACAAGCTGGTGAAATAGGTTCCAGTCAACTGGTCCCCTAATAAATGATGCTGGAGGAAGTTTGGATATTGGGGCTTTAGAAAGAATTAGGATCAAAGGACTGCGATCTGAGGACAGTTCATCAAGGCGTTCTATGGAGTAGTTTAGGGGACCTAAACCAGCATGGATGAAAAAGTCGAGATCAGGATTTCTGTTTGGATCAGTGGGCCAATATGTAAGGGTCCCGGGAGAAATAATTGTAGCGTTAAGTGAGGCATGCGGCCTCAGAAATTAGTAGTTCTTGAGCCCCATCGTTGATGTTTCGAGTTCAGGAAAGAGCTGAATTGAAAATTGGAGATGGATTTATTAGGAGGGCAGTAAACCGATGCTATGATGATGGAAAAGGAAATGGTTTTGATTGTAACAGTAGTATAGTAGAGTAAGCCCAAGATCACGGGTTCGTAGCCCGGCAGGTGACCCTAGGATTTTTTTAAGGGAGTAAAAAATCCTTAGTTACGCCGTCCTTCGGAAGGGACGTTAAATGGGGGTCCCGAGCCTGTGCAATGTCAGGTACTCGTTAAAAATCCCTATCCTAATTAAACCTGGATAGGCAAAATTTAGAGCTCCTACAGTACCATCGTCCGATTAGCCATAGCAGCAGAAAGTAACGTTAAATGAACAAACAAACAAGCATTATAGTAGATTGAAGGAGATGAGTGTTGGGAAAGGTATTGATAGACTATGGCAGCAGAACCACCGTGAGCTTTTCCATGAGGATGGTCAGTCTGGTAGGTTTGGTACTGTCTTACGTTGAGATGCCGTTTACTGGTCAGTCGAGTTTCTGTGATTAAGGCTACATTTTTTTAATGATGTTAGTTCGTCAGTGTGGTTCCGAATACCATTCGCATTCCAAAGGAGAATGGATAAGGTGGATGTCATTTAAGGATGTTGTTGGACAGGAAAGGGATGGTAGATAAGATTTGTCGAGGAATGGTGTGAGATCAGTACCATTTGAAGAAAGGGGATATGACGGATTTGGTGCGGGTCATTTGGAGTTTGATTCATGGAAAATTGTGGTTCTAAAGGGTTGATTTGTGGTTTTGGGGGTTCGGGTTGCAGTGTAGCCCTGAGACTATTTGTTTGTTGACCACAGGACATTTGGGCATAGGAAACAGTTCCATCTGCAATTTTTGAAGGCTGTCTTCATGACGCTCTCACTTCGTCGCTGGGCCGACGTATTATTTTTGTAGGTTTGACAACCTTTATAATTGGCTGGGTGTCCTTGAAGAAATAATGCGCAAACAGTAGGTGTTTCTCGCGGGTTGACACACTCTTCAGTTTTATGCGGTTTTCCGCATTTGCTTCACTAGGGAGACTTGTCAGGGGCTGAAATATGTTGGGTGAATAGAACGGTGAGTCTTCAACCAACTCGGTATATGGTCCTGAATGGGTATTTTGATTCGATGGCCCTGGCTTGGGTTCTATATTTTAATTAGGAGTCTTAGGAGGAATATCAACTTTACGCCTTGTGTTAGGTTTAGGTTTTGCGGGGCTATTTCTGGAGGTTGATTCTAGGGATCGGCTTCTCTTGGCACCTCCTAGACAATACTTGGTGGTGGAATTTCATATTTGCTATATTCAATATACGGGAGCTGAAATAAATAAAGGAAAAATGGTAAAACCCAGAGAGGAAAAGATAAATAAAAATAAAAAAGATCGTAAGAGACCTGATTTGGCAAAAGCACAGTTCAACCTCATTCGTTGCCGGGGCCGTACTGGTAACTGATAAGATTTCTACCGTATGTTGTGGGTGGGAATGGACCAGCTGCAGCCTATACACAAGATAACGAACTCCTGTCTCTTGAATCACTCAATTTTCTAATTAATACTGTCAAGTTATGAGTCAGTAATTTACTACGAAACTTCACATTTCACTTCACCGAAACACAAACTCTAACTATGTAAAAGGCCATATATGTACGTTGAAAGTTATAGTATGAAAGAATGTCACAGAGGCGATGTTGCTCACTCCAGGACATGCTGTGAACTTAGTTTTGCTATAATTTAATATAACTACTGGTATTATTGGTGATGTTGAGTTTATTAGGTATTCCTCTTAATAAAAGAATATTTAAAATTCTTAATTAAAAAAGAACATTTTCTTACAAGCCTATGTACTCTAAGATATAATATTGAAATATGTATAGTAAATAAAAATACGTATCACTAAAGTACAGTTAACATCTAGGTACCTCTCTTTTAGTCATCTTAACTAACATTTTCTTTCTTACTCCATTTATTTCATCAATATTGATTTATTATTATTATTAAAAATCGATCTTCCCTATCTACCTGTGAATGCTTAAAAGTGAGTAAAAGTGATTCATAGTGAGTTTATCTGTACGTCAATGTCTATATTTCCACTTGCACCATGAATCCCCTGAAGCATTCACCACGCGGAGATCCGAACGGGAGAATAGTTTACCTTCGGATAACGAGCGTTTTACCTTAGAAAGATCCATTACTTTTAAATATCTACAGATATTTTTTAAGTAACACATAATGTTAGTAGGGCGTTCCAGCCTACGCTACATCCCTCAAGCAAGCCTGAGAAGAGGGGGGGCGCTCACATTGTTGATCAGTGACTCCATCGGACTTAGCCGGGGTGAACTTGCAAGGGATTTCCACCAACTATCCCCAGATCTGCAACCCATGGTCGTATTGCTGAAAATATTCCTAACATTTTCTTTCAAAATTTGTTAAGCGAATACGATGAAATAAAGATTATTCTGTTGCTATGATACTTGAGTATATTTAGATTAAAGAAAGAACGAAATTTTTTCTCATTTGTTAACTGATTTTCTTATGGAATAGTCAATTTAAAACAAGAAAATTAGTATAAGAGAAATTCGGGAAATATCAAAGAATCCTTAGCGCCAATGGTTGAAGAGTCTTATAGAGTTTAAGCATTGCAGAAGAAGTTACAACTCCATCACGAAGCTAATTCACGTAAGTAAACAAATTTTTTTTATGTATAAATATTTAGTGAAAACTATTTTTACGATGCTTTCTTAAGCATGCATTAACTAATTTCCTCTTTCGTTTTAATTCGTCATCGAGTTTTATATTACAATAATATTTTCCCATATTCAAAAATAAATATGTTTGAGACATAAGTTCTTTTTATGTGTAATAATGATATGAAGCACGAATGTTTGAATACTGTATTTTTCAGACTGCAAACTCGATGATAAATTGAACGAAAGAAAATGTTATAAAATATAAATTTCCAAAAATTTTTGCGTGAAGATAGAAAAGAAACGAGAATGGTTTGATATGAATGAATTTGCACAGAAAAGTGTAACATTGATTATATTTGCAACGGGAGTGAAATAAACATATTTTTTAAATTTTAATTATTATTTTAAATTATTAAATTTAGCGTAACCCTTTTTAGCAAATTCTTCTATCTTCTCTAGTTTTAGACCTCGGTGTAGTTGACTTTTTGGTACACACCAAGGCGCGTTTACTGCGATCCGTGGGATTTTACTTTGGAAGGTTCTCGCAATATGCCTACGTTTGTTAGGTCTTCGAATGTTGTCCACACGAGTTTTTAATTGACGCGCTCCTTGGACTAGTACGTTAATTTTTCTAAATTTGTCTCAGATTTTAATTTTTGCTTGGATGTTTTTGAGGACTTTTTGGTGTTAGTTCAGGTGGATCCTCTCGATTTTTATTGAATTTATCGGTCCCTTTTTCTTTTTTACTAGTTATTTATTCACGTGTTAATTCGTGCAAGATTTGTACTTCATTATGATCTTTTTGAACATATAGTTCTGTAATATCAATATCAGTTTGTTTATTATTATCTTGTATAATTCCGAAGGTTATTCGTTTGGAATTAGTTTTAAATTTGTATCTACCGTATTGTTGTAAGCCGAGACTGCGATTCTTAATTTTTGTTCAAAAATGTACTTTTTCTTTTCGTGTGAAATTAGTCTTAATAATTCGGTCAATGTTAGGTGTACCCTGTTAAGTAACCCTAAGAGTTTGAATGGTTCGTAGATGTAATGGAGGGTTATATTATTACAATCACAAAACTGTTGAACTAAATTAGTCCTAATTCAAGGAAGAAATAGTTGGGGGTGCAGTCAATGAAAACATCAAAATAAGGATAACTTATTTATTATGTGCCGACGTTTCGGCCTACAATGTAGGCCATCTTCAGGGCGAATAAAACAACTTGCAGGTTAGGCCGCTCAGAGACAAGTAAGTTTTGATGTTTTCATTGACTGCACCCCCAACTATTTCTTCCTTGAATTAGAAGATACAGTCGACCAACTCTTCTCTAACATAAATTAGTCCTAGTCTTCTTCATCTCTGTATCATTCGTAAAGTGATCTGTGTTGGTGTTGGGAAGTATGATCAATAGGTCGTTCTTTTATTTGTTTCAATATCTCCGTTTATTCATAAAATATTTACATACTATATATATATATATATATATATATATATATATATATATATATATATATATACACATATACGATACATAATAAGTGGCCCATTATAATGATCGCTCTGTTTTGGTTTTGACCTCTTATAACTTCTCTCTCTAGATCCTCATAGAATTGCTCCTTATCTTAAACATCGGCGTCATCTGTTGGGGTGTACATTTGCATAACACTTACTTTTCCTATTGATAGTTCCATGTTTGCCACTATTATTCTTGAAGATATTGGCTCCCAGTCTTCTACTTAGGCAAACAACCTTTCAGACATGATCATGCCTACGCCCTCCTTGTCCCTCAGTCCAGCCGCCTCTCCTGAGTAAATAAGCACATAGTCTTTGTCAAGCCTCACTTATCCTTGCCCTTTCTTCCCATCTTCTCCAATTCATAGGATTTTTACCCTGATGGCCTTCATCTCCTCCACTATTTCATTATCTTTGCCAGTTAATATTTGTCTTTATATCCCACGTTCCAAATAAGATGTTCTTTCAAGCGCTCTGTCGTAACCATTGTGTCTGACCTAATCCGAGAGATCATTGTGGAATTTGAATCGATGATTCTCTCCTACGAGTGATTAGCCCACTAGAAGAGGCTCCATGCCCAGGGACACTAAGATACTATATAATTTTAGTCGCTATTTCTTCTATTTTTTTTTTATGGAAGCATTTACTATAAGAAGTGAGGTGCACTCCCTCGCAATTCAAGCATTTTGGTTTGCCTAGTCGCAGACATTCAGAAATAATATGTGAGCCGCTGCATCTTACATTTTACGGTGTGGTTTCAGTAGTTTACACACTAAACACTGTACACAATTAAATAGTCATTTCCTACTCTTATCAGAGCTGTTGTCAGTTGAGGTTGTATCCAAGTGATATGAATGGACCCCAACAGCTTTAGCCGAAATCTTCATAGAAGTAGTAATAGTATTTGTTTGGATAAAGTTCTTAAAAAAGGCTCCTGTACAAACAATTATAATATGTATTTTAATGTTCATTCGTCGAATTTAGGTTTATTCATCGTAATTAGGTTCATTCGTCAAATACTACTAGATCTCAAACGATCAATAGTAGTTCCAAATCCATCAAGATTTTATACCTTGAAGATCATAGACGATTGTGGACTAGGCCTACTGGGGATACCACATTAAAAAAAACGCACCCCGGCATTCTACCCCTGCGGTGGTGTGGAAACGAGTGCATTATTTATAAGTATTATTTAAAAAATTAATATTACTTAATTGGCTAGGAATTTGGAGAAAAACAATAAGACCTTTCCAAAATGTAAATCATTATTTTTCCCGAAGTAGCCACTTTTTAAACAAATTTTAAATAAAAATTTAATGATTGCCCATGCTATTCAAGTTTATTTTATAATGAATATAATATTACTTTATAATACAATAAAATATAATGAATTCTTCAGTCGTCTCTAGTTTTAGCTTTCGGTGTAGTTGACTATTTCGTACAAACCAAGGCGCGTTTACTGCGATTCGTAGGATTTAAATATGGAAAGTTAGTAATTTGTTTCGCTTAGTTTTGACACTGCACCCCACACTTCACAACCGTATATTAATAGAGGTCTAAGAATGGTTTTATAAATTAATAAGGCTGTTTCTGGTTTTAATCTAGATTTTCTATTAATTATCGGATAAAGTAGAGCTAATCGTGCGTAGGCCGGTGCTAATTTGGTAGTGGCGACGACTTGCACATATAGATGTTTTGTTTCAAATCTCATTTATTTTCATAATTTACATAAATTTACTATATATACATTTTATTTATAAATCAATATATATGCATACATCATAGGTACTTCATTTACCCGGAGGTATTGGGTATTAATTTTCATACGTATAGATGTGGAAATTATTGACTGAATATATCTTAGAAGACTGTTAAATTGGTCAGGAGGGTACAGTCAATACATTTGACGGTAAATAAGTTTAACTCATTTTGTTTGTGGCATTTGGGCAGAGGGATGAAAAGTCTAAGTTTGGAGCTTTCTTTTTTAAAACAATAATTAGACTTAGCAACATCATGTTTTTTGAAAAAAAGGGCTAGGGCCTTTTAAATTATCATGGCAGAGTATATATGATATAATTCGTTAATAGATGAGTCAGAATCATTTAGAAATATTGCAACTATAGTCAATGTACAAAAAAGTGAGATTTTATGCGATAGTTTTACATATACATTATAAGTTTATATATATATATATATATATATATATATATATATACATTATAAGTTTATATATATATATATATATATATACCTATATATATATATATATATATATATATATATAGGTATATATATATTGTTACGGGCTACTGGGTATTAAAATGAATTAAACAATTCCTTAATTAAAGATATTAATATTTATTAACAAAAGTTATAAAAAGGATACAAGGAAATTATTAACAATTAAATTATTAAACTAATATAAATTGACAATAACCATAGTCTGAATATTTATTATCTAGGTCTAACTCCTATTTAATTATTACAATAATCTAAGATATTACTAATTCTAAATGACTTAACTAGTTACATAAGTTTGTATGAATATTATAAAATTACCCTACAATTTATAAATACTAATTAACACTTACAGTTCACTACTCCACCGACCGTAAGATTCTCTAAGTATGACAAACTGACACAGTAACAAACAGAAACAGTTTATTACACTCGCGAGACTGTCACTGTTCACTGATACACTTATTACACTGGCCGGTTCAACACTGAACAGTTTATCACACTGACACTCACTTATTACAGATCATCATCTTGCCTGGTCTACTCTCAGACCGACTCGCTCTAGGCGAGGGAGGTATTTAAATAGGCAAGGTCGAACATTCTAGAACACGGAAGGGTGGAGACTGTTCTGGAACCTTCTTAATCTTTTCCGACAAAGCGGAGGCGGTTCTACTATGCTGAGAAGGTCCTAATCCTATTTTAACTTCTCCCGTCGACGGCTCAAGGGGCTAATTCCTTGCTTCCGTCTTCCTCTGTGTGGCCGTAGCAATATATATATATATATATATATATATATATATATATATATATATATATATTATTCCATTCCTACCAGTGATAAAAATTTATTTTGTTAATTAATACTCATTACTTCCGCTTATCTAAGGTATTTACGGGTTTAAATGGGCAGATTTTAATTACCAATATTCACTGAAAAGAACTGGAATAAATTACTTAAGCTAAATTGAAAATCTTACCTTGAATTGATTAATTACTTTTATTAACCATTAATAAACCTTTTATCATTTGAATATAAAAATGGATAAACATCAGGTAATCTATAGATAAGGCAAAATACATTTCATTAACATTGATTTATTATTAACCCCAATTGACAGCAATGATATAAACAAATTGATTCCAATTTGTAAACAATATAATGGACAAATCCATCTCAATAGAAATAATATAATAAACAGATTAATCTCAATATAAAATAACATAATGAATAAATTAATATCAATATATCCTTCCCCCCGCGATGGTCAATCTTCTTTCATGGCTTGAGATGGAGCGCTTGATGTTGCTTGATCGAAGGGTTGAAATGAAGTGTCATGTTACTCGCTGAAAGGGTTGAACTGAAATGGTTGTTTTATCTATGGAAGGGATAGGTGAGACTGCCGACCCCTATCGGCATTTTACTTAAACTCTTCAAAGTTCTCTATGAAATATTCTCCGGTCTTTGTATCCAGGTTTAATAAGGAGTGATTATATTATTCTTCATTAGACGATAGTTGCGTCATGTATCAACATATATATATATATATATATATATATATATATAAGTTAACTGGTGTAAATAGACACTTAGGCTTAGTAAATATCAACAGGAGTTAGGATTAAGTTTTGTTGTTCTTAGTTTATAATACATCCAATAGACTATATATAGAGCTGTAATAGAGAAATAAAGTCAGTTTTATGTTCAAGAGCGTGTCGTTATTCTGCCCAAAATCCCCTTTTTTTTATGTTATCATTTCAGTCTCATTCTAACTGGTGCCGAAACCCGGGAGTTTCGTTCGTTCACGGTTCGGAAATTAATTAGAGAGAAAAAATAAAAAGGGCTCTACATAATTGTACGATGGTGGAAACAGACGAGTTAGCCCAGGAACGCGCGAAGTTTGAGTTCCAATTGGCCAAGGCAGCGGAAGAGCATGCGCAGTTGATGGCTCAGCTCACAGAGGCTAAGAAATCGGCGCAGATCGAGTTAGTAAAGGTGAGAACTCAGAATTCTGCCTTTATCCATGAGGTCATAGGACAATTGGAACCGTTCACCGGTACTGTTGGTGACCTGGACCACTTCATTAAAGGAGCTGACAGGATTATGGCTCTTATCATGTCCCGACAAGAGAATGGGACCATATTTGAGTCGGATGTGAAAATGTTGGAAGCTGCGCTGGTCAGCCGGATTTCAAGACGGATCTTGAACGCCATACAGGGCGATACAACTGTTTCCTGGGACACCCTGAAGAACAGACTTAAGAAGTTATATGGCGGAGGGCGCTGGACTCCTGAAGAAGATGTGTTCTACCTTGTCAAGTTAAGACGGAATCAAGGGCAATCTGAAGGTGAGTTCGCTGAAAAACTTTTAGTGCTCTACAATAGAGTGGTAGAGAAGATGGTCGAAACGTTTGGTCAGGAAGAGGGCAGCCGGCGGTTGGAGTTCGTACGAGGACTTCTGAAAGTTCAATTAAGCCATTACATGGATCGCCCAGGTTCTCTAGCTCGTGACCGTGATTTTGTCGAATGCGCGCACGAGCTGGTAGATGCACATGACCGGAATAAAGCTCGGCAAGAGAAGTGCGAGGGTGAGTGGATCGAAGTAAGATCCACAAGGAGGCAGCATCGGAGCCCACCAAGGCGTGACGGGGGAGGTAGAGGATTTGAGAAACGACCCAATAGAGGCATCGAAGATAGACGGCGGAGGCAAGAAAAGAGGTGTTACGAATGTAACCAACCAGGACACCTGGCCGCACAATGCAACCTCACCCGATGTTATGAGTGTGGTAGGAAAGGACATGTGGCAAGGGAGTGTCCAAGACGCAACCGAGCGAATAGGAGGAGTTCACAGCCAGAACCTATGGAGGTTAACACACAGGAGTGGAGCGGAAGGCGGAACTACCAGAGGAGCAGAGGGCAATTCTCCAGTGGGGACTCATCCGGAGAAGAAAGCATACACTCTGGACGCAGCACTCCGGTTTCAAGGAGACACGAGGTAAGAAGTGGGGACCGCGGAAAGGGGGAACCTTCGGGACCCGAGACGGGGGCGCGACAACTACGGGCGGATTGAGGGTACGGTAGTCGGTGGGGCAACGGTCCAGGGGAATTATTAATTAATAATAGTGAAGAGAAGGGTAAATGGACGAGGTTGCCCGTGGCGAGACTGAGGGGAACGGGGATGAAATTTCTGGTGGACACGGGGAGTACAAATTCCTTAGTCAGTAAAAGGGGGGCTGTAAAGTTAGGTATCTGGGAAATGCGCAAACAGTGTGAGTGTACAATAACCACGGTCAGCGGCCGATGCAAAACTTAAGGCGAAGTTTATTTCGATTGTACAAAACTAACGGGAGGCGACATAAGAGTGAAATTACACATCACGGAGTCCTTGATGCCGGGGTACGACCTTATTGTGGGTTGTGACATCTTACGTAAGGCGGGTCTGAAGATGCGGGTAGAGCGCGGGGAATGGCGGTTTTGGATGGGCAAGCGGCGGTATCGAGTTGCCACGTCAAAAGGAATTGGTGGTATCGAAATCGGGGCGGCCGAATTCGATAAGGAAGTTATTCGAAACGTGGTGAACAGGAATAGAGACCTTTTTTATCGAGAAAACGAGACGCTACCGACTACGGGGAAAACGGTACACCATATTATCTTGAAATCAGACAAACCTGTGTACGTTAAAGATCGTAGGTACCCCCAGGCGATGAGGGATATTATTAGGGGACAGTTAGGAGACTTACTCCAACAAGGAATTATAAGGCAAAGTAATTCGCCCTTTAACAGCCCGCTGTGGGTGGTTGAGAAAAAACAAGGAGAGACAGGTGGGACGGAGAAACAATATCGCGTCGTCGTCGACTACAGAAAATTAAATGAGGCTACGGTAGATGAAAGATACCCCCTTCCACGAGTCGAAGATATCCTGGATCGACTATCGGGCGCAACAATATTTAGCACTCTCGACCTCAAGAGCGGATACCATCAGGTCAGGATGGCGGAGGGTGATATAGGGAAGACCGCGTTCTCCTGGGAAAGAGGGCATTATGAATTCGTGCGGATGCCCTTTGGGTTGAAGGGAGCCCCATTAACTTTCCAACGCCTTATGGACGAGTTCCAGAGGGGACTGGGGGAGGACTTCGCGCAGGTGTATATGGATGACCTGATAGTGTTTAGCCGGTCACAGGAAGAACACATAAAGCATTTAGAGAAAGTTTTCGACAGGTTACGGGAATTTGGTCTCAAATTGTCGCAAAGTAAGTCAAGGTTTGGACTGAAAGAGATTAGGTTTCTAGGGCACGTTGTCTCGATTGATGGCGTACAACCTGACCAGGAGCGCGTGAAGGCTATCCAAGAAGCTCCGTTACCCACTAACGTGCGAGGGATCCGTAGGTTCCTGGGAATGGTAAATTATTACCGCCGGTTCATTCCGGGTATCGCGGCATTAATACAACCGTTAACGGAGATCCTAAGAAAAGGGCGACGGTTCGCTTTGGGACCAACGCAATTGGAGAGCATCCGGAAGTGCCGGGAAATTCTAACGTCGAAACCCGTGCTCGCATTCCCAGATTTCCGGTTAATGTTCCGCGTAACGACTGACGCGAGCGAAATTGCTATTGGGGCGGTTCTATCGCAAAATTTTGCCGAAGGGGAAAAGCCAATAGCCTATGCGAGTCGGCAGTTAAATGAGGCGGAAAAACGCTATAGCGCCATCGAGCGTGAACTGTTGGCGGTAGTGTGGGCGGTGGAGCATTTTCGGCCTTACGTTTATGGCAGACGCTTCGAACTTATGACCGACCATAAACCCCCCTGGTTTATTTAAGTACCCTTAAGGAGTCCTCAGCTCGGGTATCACGGTGGAAAGAGCGGTTGGCAGCATATACGTTTAAGGTCGTTCATAAAAAGGGTGTCGAAAACGCGGTGGCGGACTGGTTGTCGCGGGATTTAGTCGTTAATGCTATCGACGATGAAGGAACTTCAGCTGAGCCGTTCGCTTTGCGCTATTTAAGGGATTGGGCTGAAAGCGGACCGGAGATTCCATTAGTCAGACAGGATTCAGCAGACAGCGCGGCGTCATTGGAACGTCCTAAGGAGTTACCAAAGATCGACGAAATCATCAATGACAAGAAATTGCAAATCGTTCTCCGTTCGAAGCAGGGATCCGGGACGGAAACCAGGGCTAGTATTTATGAGGGGTCATCGACAGTGATAGCGCGTATGCCGGTGACGGTAGACGATGCGGAATTAGAAAGAATTTTTTTAGAATTCGGTGTCCCCGGCCAGGTGTGCCACATATTTTCGGGAAATAAGCTCATTACCGAGAAGCTTCAGCGATTATGGAGGCAGGAGAGGATAGGAGTCGGTTTTCCAATAATCCGGTGCTTACGTCAGGTTGAAACTGTTCCCGACCCGACAACCCAACAGCAAATTATTGCCGATCATCATACGGGCAAATCAAATCACCGCGGGGTGGAGGAGACAGTGCGCGCCCTTAAACGTATGTATTATTGGAAAGCTATGAGCCGCACGGTTACGGAGTTTATTGGTCGATGTTCTGTGTGTCAGCGAGGGAAATACGATAGGCAACCGCCGGTAGCGGAACAGGTAGTTACCCCAACAGCGCTAGAGCCCCTTCAAAGTGTCCAACTGGATATCTATTCGAATGAGGGCCAGTCCTGGCTCACCGCGATAGACACATTCAGCAAGATCGCAATGGCTTATCCCATAGAAACAAAGACACCTACGGCGGTATGGGAAGGGGTGTTGCAATGGTGCGCAAGTTACGGAGTGCCCGAGCAAATTGTTTCGGATTGCGGACGGGAGTTCGATAATGCTTTGATACGGGAAGAGAGTACTGTCCTGGGAATTACGTGGCGGTTGAATACTCCTCACCATGTCAAGGGCAGAGGCGCCGTAGAACGCCTTCATAATACGCTTGGGGAACACCTTCGGCTTCTCAAATTAGGGCGAAACCTAGACGCATATGACGCCATGCCTAGGGCGATTATCGCCTATAACAATACAATTCATTCGGTGACGGGATTATCTCCGGTCGAGATTGTGTTTGGTCAAACAAGGCGTGATCGGGGGGATTTATTAACAGTTACTAACACGGAGCTATTGGCGCAACTTTCCCGGAAACGTGCCGAACAGACGTCGTCATGGAATAAGGTTCGGGAAAAATTGATTAGAGAAAAGACCTCTCGGGTACACAAAGCTAATGAGAATGTGAGGGTACATTCGAAAGGTTCACTTCCGTTGGGAACTGTTGTTTATCGACGATTGCGGACAGCACGAAATAAAACGGCTGCACGTTATGAGGGGCCCTTTAGGATAATCACGATCAGGGAACATAATTTATATACAATCCGGGACGTCAATCAGCCAACCAGGGTTCGTACAGTCCATTTAGAAGAGCTGCGTGTACCTCATACAGTGTCACCGCTGGAGCCGGAGGCCGTGATCCAGGAGTGTTAGTGTTGTTTGTGTTGTATGTCAGTTACTGTGGCCAGTGATTAAGAAGACAACTAAATTGTAACATATTGTGGAAATATTTAATCTATTTTGTAGTTCTTAGAAGTATTATTTTGTGTTGTCCTTTTTCTGATCTTTCAGGTTATATTTTTGTAATTATTTTTATGTGTTTCTTAGTTAATAGTTAAGCTATCCTTAATAAGGTTGTAAACATTTTGTTTTTGTTGTAATTATTTTTAGTAGTTCCTCCTAGTGAAGGAACTGGAGGGGGGGAGTTAACTGGTGTAAATAGACACTTAGGCTTAGTAAATATCAACAGGAGTTAGGATTAAGTTTTGTTATTCTTAGTTTATAATACATCCAATAGACTATATATAGAGCTGTAATAGAGAAATAAAGTCAGTTTTATGTTCAAGAGCGTGTCGTTATTCTGCCCAAAATCCCCTTTTTTTTATGTTATCATTTCAGTCTCATTCTAACTTATATATATATATATATATATATATATATATATATATATATATATATATATATATATATATATAGTTAAGGTCCCACGCTAGTGCAATGTCAGCACTGAGTCATTTCCTGTCCTATCCCTAGATATACGAGCCTCTCCAGGCTCCAAAGAGATTCATTATTAGATTATAGTTAGCGTATTTACTCTGTATTAATTGCTTGTCATTATTTTCAATAAAGTGATTTTTAAAAAGTGGTTTAGAGGTGAAGAAGACTTAATTGGCGCCCGAACAGGGACTAGAGGGCTTATTCATTGAAGACTTCAAACTTAGAACTTCTATCAAGAATTCATCAAAGAACTTCTTTCAACTTAGAAGACTAAGGTATATAACACTTGCTTTTTAGTAACGGTTCCTGAATATCTTCAATCATAAATTCAAGTTGTCACTGTGGAACTTGTTCAACAAACACTTGAATATAGAAGAATATTGCTGATCTCTTAAAGATCTTACTCAAGTCGAAAAGAAATATTAAGAATTAATTCATCCTAAACAAGATTTAGAAGGAACCTCTTAGGAAGAAAAGAAGACAAGCAAGGTTAGATTTAGTTAATATAAGTTTATTTTATAGTTTTATAATATTGCTTATGCCTCTTAGTGATAGACTTAACGAATTAAGAAATATTACTGATTTAACAAATAATTTAACAATGAATCCTAATAATAAAATTAATTCTAGCGATTTTAAGATAGTTCCCGTGTATGACGGACATCCTCAAAAATTGATGAAATACATTTTGAATCTAGAATATTTAGCGGAGGAATACTGTCAAACTAATAATGGGTACAGACTTTCAAACGAAAAATCAATTTTTATTCAAGCCTTAGCAAAATTAACGGGAGAACCTGAAGACCTTTGCTACGATAAAGAATTTGAAAATGTTCACCAGTTAATAACTTATTTAAAAAAACAGTTTTACGACTCGCGAAGCACGGAGTTAATATTAAAAGAAATTTTAGATACTAAACCCACACATAATGAACATCCCGTAGACTATATTAATAAATTGATCGAAAAACGTAGAGATTTAGTCACAAAATTATATACAGAAAATGAATCAAATAATTTAAAAATCTATGATAAAACCATCGCAACAACCGCTGTTCTAAATTTACATCCAGTTTTAACTAGACAATTTACCCACATAGTTTATAATAATTTGGAGGATATTAAAAATTCCCTAAAAAATGTCTTTTCTACAGTAGTATATCAGTTATACGGCGTTAAGAGAAATACACAACAAACTAACTTCACTACACAAAAACCTATTCAAAATAAATTTCAACAAAAACCACAACAATTTCAAAAACATAGACAAGAATACTACAACCCACAATATAATCATCCAAGACAAAACTTTCATTTTCAACAAACTTACGAACCAAGACAAAACTTTCAGCCTCAACAGCATTACCAACCAAGACAAAATCATCAACAAAATAATTATTACCAACACCAAAATAATTTTCAAAGACCACAAAACACACAATGGAATCAACATGAACAAAATAAATTTTTTAATAAGCCTAACTCAGGACAGTTTCGTGCACAACACAATTTTGAAAAAACAGAAAAACCAGAGACAGTTTCTATGAGAACGGTATCCGACAGAGCTCATCACATTGAAAACGATGAAATCCTTTGTCTAAAACAAGAAAATCAAACTCTAAAAGATGAAATTCAGAATTTAACTTCTAGGTTCAATGATTTTTTATCCAACGGCTTGCACACCAGCGATCCACCACCAATAGAACTAACATACGAGACCGACATGTAAATCATAATATAATTAATAATAGTACAGCTAATGATAATTTCGAAATTCCTACTGTTAATGTTAAACCTATATATAATCTAAATGATACCTCAAAACTACCTAGTATAAAAGATTTTAATAATAAAATATGGCTCATAGATACAGGAGCATCTAAAAATTATATTCACCCTAGGATAATTAAACAATACAATTTAGAAATAATAGAACAACCATTCTCAATTTCTACTCCAACAGGAATAGACAATGGCCAATACAAAGTAAGTTTAAATATGTTAGGATCTTTAGGTATTAAGACTAAAATAGAATTCTTAGTTTATCCAGTAAATAATAAATATGATTTTTTACTTGGCTATGAAACGATGAAGGATTTAAATATTTCAGTAAATTGCAAAGATAATCATATAGTGATCGGCGATACTGTATTTAAATTCGATCATTCAAATTATAAAAAAGTAAATGAATGTCATTTAATGGATAATGAGTTAGAAATTAAAAACGTTATTAGACATGAGCATCTAAATAACGATATTAGAAATAAGTTAATTAAAATAATATCTGAAAACGGTGAAATAATAAAAAAAGATTATGAAAATTTAAAAAGTACCGATTTATTAAAGCATAAAATTGTAACGCGTAATGAAAATCCCATTTACACAAGAAATTATAGATACCCGGAACAGTTTAAAGAACAAATTAATAACGAAGTTTCAAAGTTATTAAAGGATGGAATAATACGTCCAAGTAATTCACCTTATAATTCGCCACTATGGATAGTGCCGAAGAAAGTAGATGCAAGTGGAATAAAAAAAGTACGCATGGTCATAGACTATCGCAAATTGAATCAAGAAACCATCAAAGATAAATTCCCTTTGCCGAATATAGAAGACGTATTAAATAGACTTAAAGGAGCTAAATATTTTAGCACTATAGATTTAACTTCGGGTTTTCATCAAATATTAATAGATGAAAGTTCAATTATTAAAACTGCTTTTAGCACTGATAATGGTCACTATGAATTTTTACGAATGCCGTTCGGATTATCTAACGGACCTCCAACATTCCAAAGAATGATTAATATGGCAATTTCTAATTTACCAAGAACTATGGCATATGTCGATGATATAATAATATACTCAAAAAACAAAGAAGAACATTTGGAAGACATAGAGAAAGTTCTACAAAGATTAAAAAAACATCATTTAAGTATACAGCTTGATAAAACAGAGTTTTTCAAGACTGAACTAAAATTCTTAGGGTATATCGTCACACAAGATGGGTTAAAAACAGACCCGAAAAAGATAAAAGACATATTGGAAATGGAATGTCCTACTGATGAAAAATCATTAAGAAGGTTCTTAGGAATGACAGGGTATTACAGAAAATTTATAAAGAATTTCGCAAAGATAACAAGACCTTTATCCTCAGCTATAAATACAAAAAATATAATACAAAAGAATTTAGGGATGCCTTTGATACTTTAATCAATATGATGTCTAACACTCCAATTTTAGCTTATCCAGATTGGAGTAAACAATTTGTTCTAACCACAGACGCTAGTAATCAAGCTATAGGCGCAGTCCTTAGTCAAATTACTGATGGAGTCGATCATCCGATTGCATATGGATCGAGAGTATTATCTAAAACCGAAGAGAATTATTCAACCATAGAAAAAGAACTACTAAGCATAGTTTATTTTTCACAACTGTTTAAACCATATCTTTATGGATCAAGATTTCTTTTACAAACCGATCATAAACCTTTGACATGGGTTTTCTCAATGAAAAATGGAAATTCCAGGATTATGAAGTGGATCTGGAAGTTGCAAGAGTTCGAATTTGACATCAAACACATAAATGGAAAAATAAATCATGTCGCTGATGCACTTTCTAGACGAAATGAAATCAACCATCTTGAAGGAGAATACATGGAAACAGAACCATCCGAAATTCATATACCAGATTCATCATCCCCTGCTTATGAAGCTTTTATAGAAAACTTATTACAAGAGGGTACAAATAATAATAATGAAATCGAGCCAGAGATAGATCTACAACTACCCGATGTTGAAGTTGATGATAACCAGAGTATCATCAGTATCATGACTCAACACTCACAACTTAGTAGTAATGAACAATTTTGGATAGTAAATAAGGACAAATGTGTAAATATTGAGAAAAGGCAGATAATAATAAAAAAGGGATCAATAAATAAAGTTAATATTGAAAAAATATTTGAAAAATCGCGTTACACAATCGAAATTAAAGATATCAATAAAATCTATGATTTATTATTAAAAGTATTAGAACCTAATAAAACATACGGTATATATTGTCAATCTAACTTTGCAGTAATAACTCGAATATTACAATCTTATTTTAACGAAATAAAAGAAATAATTGAAAAAGAATTTAGGACAGTAAAAATAAAAAAATATTCATTACTCTGTAAAGACATTACAGACTTGACTGAGCAGAAACAGGAAATAATAAATTATCACTTAGGAAAAACTTGTCATCGTGGGATATTGGAAACCTATGAACATCTTAAAAGAGAAATTTACTTTCCAAATATGAAGGATAAGATCACAGAACTTATAAATCAATGTGAAATCTGTAAAACGAGTAAGTATGACAGGAAACCTATTAAAGCAAAGTTTCAACTAACTAACACACCAGAAAGACCTTTTCAGGAAATAATGATTGATTTATTCTTTTACGATAAACACATTATATTTACTAGTATTAATACGTTTTCAAAACGATTATATGCACAAATAATAAATTCCAAGAATGCTATGACAATTTGTCAATCTTTAGAAAAATACTGCATGCTATATCCTCCACCCGAACGAATAATTTGCGATCGAGGAAAGGAATTTGATAACATGTTAATCAAACAGTTTTGCAAATCTTTAAAAATTGATATTCATTATACCAGTACCAATCATTCTAATTCACTCGGAACACTTAACAAATGTCACGCCACATTAACAGAAATTTTAAGGCTCAATGCTAATTCCCATAAGCAATACAAATTTGACAGAATTGTACAAACTAGTTTAATTGCTTATAATAATTCACTAAACCAAAATCTTAAACTAACACCAAATGAAATTACATTTGGTAAATTTCAAAGTAATTATGAAACTGAAGATATACAAGAAAGTTATATACATGATTACTATACTCACTTAAATAAATTGCAAAAAATGGTTCATGATCAAATAACTAATGAAAAAGAAAAAAGAACAGATAAGCTTAACGAACGTAGAGAAGAACCACCAGAATTAAATGAAGACGCTATTTATGTAAAAACTCCTAAAGTTAAAAGTAAAAATAAAAACCTATATAATAAATTAAAAATTAATAAAGAACATGTTAACAATATAAAACGTCCTAATAAAAAGAAGAAATCTTATTTTCGTGTTTCAGATGAGGATCTTAATCACTCTTCAACTACTCCTCATACATTGTAATTCATTAAAAATACAAGACTTGTCACAATCCCCAGGTATTCTTCATTATACTGTAAATAACATTAAAATTATTGATACTTATTATGAAACATACCATTATTACAAGACAGACTTACTGTCAAAAGAAGTCAATAATCTGTACACATTACTAAAACAGTTTAATGAAACTGATATTTATGATATTTTATTAAATAACGTACAAACTGTAGAAAATCAATTACGAATTTTAAAATATACACCAAAAAATAAAAATAACCATAGAATAACTAGAGGATTAATAAATGGACTTGGTTCGGCTATATCATGGTTAACAGGAAATATGGATGCGAATGATAAAGCATACTACGACCACATGATTCAGAAGACACTAAGTAATACTGTTCAAAATAATATTAACGAGAAAAACATAATTGATACAAATAAACAGTTAATAGATAAATATGAAAAAGATGTAAAAACAATTAATAATAATTATAACAAGATTCAAAATGCTATTAATGAAATAAATATGGAAGATAAAGCCTATTATTTTTATATGCATACACAGGCGTTGGAACGCAAATTAAATGAACTATTGCTCTCAATAGAATTTTGTAAATCAGGAATTATTCATTCTAATTTAATGATAGATGTTATAAACAACATACCCTCTAATGTTACTTTAATTTCTAGAAACATTGAAATTGTATGGGAAAATACTAAAATTTATTGTTCCTATTACAATTCTACATTTCATGTATTTTTACGTTTGCCTACTCACGAGCAATCTTATAATGGATTTTTAACAATTCCAGTACCAATGTACATTAATAATACTTTTAAAGAATTAGATTTAAATCAACAATTAGTTATTAAGAAAGATAACAACTATTTTCATGCAGATTGCATATTTAATAATGAATTCTATTGTAAAAATATAAGAGAAACAAAAAATAAGTGTATTCTAAATATTATTAATAATTCTAGTTTTACTTATTGTACATTTACAAATTGTACTACTAACATTATATTTAATGATTATATAAAAATGTATGTTACTTATAATATTTCTAAAGTTAATAATTGTCATAACGAATCTATATTTTTACCACAAATTGCTCTTATCAATGTTAGTCAAAACGATTGTATTTATAATTTTAACAAAACTTATATTCATACTTTATATTTTAAGTTTATTTCTTAAGTTATTCTATACCCTTGTATAGATCTTTTAAGCTAGAATTAATGCAAAATGTAAATATTTCTCTACCCACTTTTATTGAAACCTCTTATATTCCTTTTATTTCTATTGAATGGGTTTAAGGATTAATAGTTGTAATCTTTATAATATTTTGTGTATTTGGATATTATTATTGGTATAAAAAGAAAAATGTAATAACTCCCGCAGGACCAGAAATGATTGTATCTTACTCTAATGTACCAAAACCACCATCAGTTGTAACTAATTACGAAGTACAATACCAACCCTGGTCAAAATATTGTAAAAATAGCAATCCAGGAGTATTGCAGAATCTTCCCCCAGGAGGATTTAAGGTCCCACGCTAGTGCAATGTCAGCACTGAGTCATTTCCTGTCCTATCCCTAGATATACGAGCCTCTCCAGGCTCCAGAGAGATTCATTATTAGATTATAGTTAGCGTAGTTACTCTGTATTAATTGCTTGTCATTATTTTCAATAAAGTGATTTTTAAAAAGTGGTTTAGAGGTGAAGAAGACTTAATTATATATATATATATATATATATATATATATATATATATATATATATATATATATAGTAGTACAAATAGGCGGGTTGAGCCGGAGCCGTGACCTTGAGGTCATTGTCTGCTGTAGCAGGGTCGTGGTCGTGACCTTGAGATGACCTTGAGGGTGGGAGGGGTGTAAGGCAGGACGAGGGGGTGTTGACCTTGAGGTAGGTCCAGGTGTGCAAATTAAGATTTGGCAACGTCGCAGATGAGATGTTGCAACACCGAAACTAGGTCACAGCATAATGAGAGAGAGTATATTGTTTTCCGAATGGGAGAGTGTCATCATTTTGTCTTATGAATGAAGCACGTTGTTGCTTCCTTTATCAGTTAGTTTAGTATGGGTCGGCTAAGGAGCAAGAACCTGAGGTACGAAGACGGAAGGTTGTCGACATTCGTCGGCTGGTCGTCACCGGTGAGTCCATTGAAACTAGCGGCTGCTGGGTTGTATTACTTGAAAGTGTCTGATAGGACAAGATGTCCATTTTGCGGAGTAGTCTTGCATGAATGGAAGGAGTATGACGACCCTTTTGCCGACCACAAAAAATGGTCTAAAAACTGTTCGTTTATAGAGTATTGTGAACAATTGAATGAGCTGCAAATCATAGTGTCTGACGAGAATGATAGCGAAGAGACGGTATGTTGTTAAAAGGCTTCACAATTTTCTACATCGACTCAAAGATTTGCAATTATGCATTTCCTTGTATGAACTAAAAAGAAGGGAAATAAATGATGTGATAAAAAAACTAGAACAGCTGCAGCTTTCTCCCCTCCACTCCGTTATACCACACAGTCTTGTCGTTGATGATACGCGAGATGGATCGTCGAATGGACCTTGTGACCGAGTACCCACTCACCAACAGTAAATGTTTTCGAATCGGTTTGTGTAACTTTGTGCCGACTATCGCCATTAGCGAAAAGAAGAAAACTGTCGTTTACATGAATGTTGAGGAATGGACATATATTACCACCCGAGCTCCGAAAATTTTGTTATTGCTGCAGAAACGAAAAAAATCCTATGAAAAAGACCGATCAAGATGTCAAAACGTGATTTGTGAACTTACTACAAGAGGACGCACTAGGGTGATGCGGATAGAGCAGGTAACGCAATGGTTTGCAATGTTTAATCATGAGACCCTTCCACCATCGTCTGCATCTGCATGTTTCAACAGGAACGAGACGGTCAAACTTTGCGCAAATATAGAAAAAATCAACGATTCACTAGCATTGATAACAAAGATGGTTGAACTTTATAATAAGAATGAAGCAAGTGTAGTTAGCGAACCAATTGATTTTAGCATAAATACAAATACACTGTTTTACAACTTAAATGAATTGAATTGTGATGATAATCAATAAAATAAGTTTCCTTTAATATGTTGTATTTTTTATTTGTCCCTTGAAAAATAAAATAGGAAGAAGGAAAAAAAAAAAAAACAAATACAAATTTACTGAAATCAAATATTTTTATTTTATGTAAATATAAAATTTAATTAAAAAAAAAAATTAATAAATCTGAATCAAATACTGATAAGGTAAATATAAAATTTTTAACAATTAACAATCTTGTAATGTTTCTGATAAACAGCTGATCTGTGGGTTGATTCCAGGATAGGACTCAGTATCTTGGAAATATGTTGAATCCTGTTTTCGAATCTTACTCTGTCCCTCGCATATGTTTCCCATGGACTGATACGTGCTGCACGATGAGCATAATTCCATGTTACAAGAGTACGAGTTTCAACAAGGTCCTCATCAGGCTTGAAAGATACCTAAATAAAAGATATTATTACTCGATATTTTGTATTTTCCGAATCGAGTTCTAATTCGTTTATATTTTTTTTTTTTGGTTGTACGTTCATTTTACATCTACTTTTAAAATAAAAAGAAATTAGTATACTCCTCTTCTAACAACCACAAAAAAAACAAACAGAGAGTCAGTACAATTTACGGACCAAACCCGTTCCCATTTCATATTCTATTATTTTATCATGTAAAATGAGACAGTAAGCTTTAGTATTGGCTGGAAAGTTTTCTTTCGCCTCTAATAGTACTCTGATATCGATAGTCGCACTTTTGATTGCTTCAGATTGCTTAGAACAATCTATAATCACTAGAGGCGCTAGTTTCTCGAAATCGGATCTTGAAAGCAGGGGCTGAGAATGTCTAACGCCATAATAACTCGTTTGAAATTCGTTATACATTTCATACAACAATGCTACTTTTCCTTGCTCAAAATCTAAATTTAAGTCATCGTACGGATATTGTTCACTATTCAAATAAAGTTTCAAATTTTTTAATTTGCAACTATCGAACAGACTGCTATCTTTGTTAGAGGTTCTATTTCGATCACTTTGAAATGCAAAAATGAGATAGCGCGGTTTTTCTAAATTTGTTGAAGTTTTGACCGACCAATTTTCCTGCTGCGTCGCAGGTACATTGGGATATTCGTAAAGATCCCATGATCTGAATGGAATAGAAACGACCTTGTTCTTGTCTACTAGTTTTAATAACCTCAGACGTTCATAATCTGAAACACGAACATGAGGCATTCTCCACACCAATTTGTCAAGTTTTATTTGTACATCATCGTCACCTAGCACGCAGTTTAGGTCAGTACTTGATCTGATCAAAACGAGCTCTTGCTTCAGATTGATTAAAATTTTACGATAGTCCTCGCAAATCCCAAAAAGAATATCAAGTGGTAGGCATACGCTAAAAACGCCGTTTTTATCCAAAGAAAGAGTTTTACCGGGCATTGTCCACCCCGCATTTTCTAATCCCATTACTCGATTAGGCGAAAATGATGCATGCCCTTTAAGAGTAGTAGTTATCCCCGGATTTCGTACTCGATCGACTTCTATACCGTTTAGTTCATATCTAATTTCGTCAAACAAAAACGCGAATGCGTTATTAGTCAACTTTGGAGTGGCACCGATAGTGCCATCACTTTTTAAGATCCTCCCTTCGAGATAAATAAAACTTTGAGAAGGAAAGGTATAAATATCTTGTTGATGAATAGGAATTCTAATCTCGTCGGATTTGTTAAAGGTATTTCCCGTATAAGGCTGGTGCGAGTGATATTCAAATTGTGTAAGAGAATCGACGAATTTTATATCCGTCGTAACGTCTAGTATGTCATTCATAATGTTTGTTTAACCGAAAACCACACTGTTTTAAAAATATAGCGTTCGCAGTTGTTAGCGCTCTTGTTGATTTAGGTTTACTGGTTTTAACCGTTGTTTGACATCTCCTTTTATAATAATCGATGCAACAACTATCTCTAGAAGAAAAATCAATCCCCATTCTTTTTTAAATGTAATCTCAATGTAACCGTTTCTCCTCTAAAGTCGATAAGCTCTCCGTTCTGATCTACTAATCGAACGATGATATTGTCTACAGTCCTCACGTTGGTTGGAAAGTAAATGACCGGATTCGTGATTTCTATTATTTTATATCCTGGGTCTACACGCGGAAAGAATTGATGAATATTATGATCCGGTTCTCCGTTCACATAAGACCCCGATGCGATGTTACATTGAATTGAAATAATGTTTACGCTGAGAATTTTAACAATGTCATTTGATTCAGTATAGGAGCGATTCGGAGGAATGACATGATCGGATCGTGTAAAACCCAAAAGAGGACCAATAGAGTGAGGCTTCTCGGAATAGTTAAAGTATACTGCATGAGTTGTTTTAATTTCCGTTTTTAGCGTGTTGGAATTTCCTCTTATTATCACTACAGCGGTAGGGTCAAGATGAGAAATTTTTTCACGTAAAAAGGAGGCTATAGCATCGATATCGTACGATCCTTCAGGTATTTGGATCGAAAAATCACCAAAATAAAACATATCATTAGCGCCCTTTTTTATATTCGGAATAGTATTATATGTCTCAAATGATAACAACCCAACAGTATATATTGACCCCAATTCTAACGGTGGTAAAAAGTTTGCGGAAAGTACGCTAGAGTTGCCCGTAAGCGTTACTGTATAGCTCATGATTAACAATGATCAAACGCTTTGAGAAGCATCGACTAAATACTGTAAGCAGAGATGTCCACAAACCGACGTATTCCACTCCTGATAACGCTCTCTATTATAAGTTATTTTTAGCCCCTTAAAGTATTCGAGCAACTGTGGTGGTGGTTTTAAGTTTCCAAAGGAATCAAAGTATTTCACAAAATTATTTTGTTTTACATAACAGACCCAATGTGAACCAAGTTCTGAGCTCGGCTCTAAATTTACAATAGCAGACTCGTGTTTGTTTGGATATCTAGGAAGTTTATCAATCATAAACACTCCTCGAAAATGTTGGATATTTAAAACTTTGGCCAAATAATTTAATTCTAAATCCGTCAATGGCTTATTCGGTAGTCAGATCTTTCCAGATTTGTTTTTTTGTCGAGTTATAAACAGGCCGTAGCCTTTCCGATATGGTTTCAAATAAAGTCCATTTCCGATTTTCTGACTTTCCATCGCTAAATTATGCCTCTTTTGCTCATCTAATTTATGTTTAGCTTCTTTCGCCTCGTAGATAGCTTTAGCCACACTCGACGCTCCTCCCGCTAAAGATCCCACTGCAGAAAGCCCCGCCATTAACGGCACAAGAAATGGAAGAAATCCTCCCTCTTTTGGCAAAGGAAGAACTCTGGGAGGCAAAGGTTTTGTCTTACCACGTAAATGCATTTTAGCCTTTTTGTATGCCATTTTTGACGCTTCGAGGATCGATGATACGTT
Organism: Arma custos; assembly: GCA_037127475.1. Lineage (NCBI taxonomy): Eukaryota > Metazoa > Arthropoda > Insecta > Hemiptera > Pentatomidae > Arma > Arma custos. Next base: position 104,220,639 of record CM073760.1, on the reverse strand, counting down.
AGCAACCTTTAGCGATTTAACTAATTTTTTGAAACTAATCTTTTTATTTTTCTTCTTCTTCTTAATACCGGCACCAATTTTACCTTTCGCTTTCATAGTATTTGTAACTAACCAAGCCGCAGCTTTTTCTCCCAATGATGAATCCGAAGCTTTAACTCGTTTCCAAGCGTTTTCAACCAAAATCTTGTCCGCTTTTCTACGACTTTGCATATCCTTATCTTTGCTATAAGCAATATCGTGTTCTTTACAAGCTTTATCAAGCTGGTTTATTCCACTATCTCCTCTATTTAGTCGTTTTTCAAGGTTTGTACCGGGGCCACAATACTGGTATCCTGGCAGGTGTAATTCAAACGGTAACTTATTTATGAGACTGTTTATCAAGCCTCTTCCTTTGCGAGTCTTACGAATCATACTGTAGTGAAAAATGACAATCGGCGATATATATATATATACAAGAAATGAATGATTTTGTCTGCATTCAAAATGAAATTAGTCCAACAAGAACAACGTTTTTCTACTTTGAAGTGTTTGCCTGACGAATCTACTGAGGTGAAACATAGCACATTATTACCAAACACCATACGAGCGTCGATATGCGGATCAAGCGGATGTGGAAAGACGAATATTATGATTGGACTTTTATTAAATCCAAATGGTTTAAAATTTAAAAATGTATATCTATTCGGAAAAACTTTACACCAGCTCAAATACCAGTATTTAAAAAATGTTTTAAATATGGTTCCTGAAATAGGATTTTACGATTTTGAAGATGCAAAAGATATGCCTCACCAAGTTGAATCTAATTCAGTCTGTATATTCGATGATGTTACGATGGAGGATCAAGATATAATTAAACGATATTTCAGTTATGGAAGACATATGAATCTAGATTGTTTTTACTTAACACAAAGTTATGTTTGCATTCCTAGACATCTGATCAGGTGTAATTTTAACTTTTTAATAATATTTCCTCAGGACGAATTGAGTTTAAAACATATTTACGATGAACATGTGAGCACTCCTGCTATCGGTTTCCAACTTTTTAAAGACATGTGTTCATTATGTTGGAAAGAGCCTTTCGGTTATCTGGTTATTGACAAAAGTAGGGATTTAAACAATGGTCGTTTTAGAAAAGGAATCGATACATTTATTGTAGATATATAAAGGGTTTCCAGTCGTTGACGGAGCTCAGTCATGGACCCTAAAGTCACCCGTGAGATTATAAAAACTAGCGAAATTTTAAAAAATAAATTTCGGACATTGAAACGCGGTCTTCAGGATGTAGATGAGGTTCGTCAAGCATTCTTTACACCTGTATCACAACCTTTAGAAGATATTAAAGAGTCGTTAAAGTTGCAAAAAGAAACCAAATCGGAGCCGTCAAGTAAAAAGATTAGAAACAAAAATGATGAGATTGAGTTTACAAAAGATATTTACAAAAGAGCAACATTGACACCAGAGTTAGCTCATTCGACTCATCCGACAACTCCAATAATTTCATCATCTAGATTGGCGTTTCCTGAAATTAAAGTAGAAAATGAACATCATGAAACTGAAGATTCACTAGTAGAAACAATTAAACAGTTTGGAAACCAACAAAGAAAATATTTGGAGAAATTGTTGAGAGGCGATAATAAAACCTTCGATTCACGTTATGGCATTAGAGTCATGCCCGATGGAGGATTCGCAATAGGTGACTCTACTGATATTCAACTACATACAAACAGCGATGACATAACAATTAACGGGGTAACTTATGAAGGCACAGAGGGATTGTTGCAGTTACTTTACTTGAAAAATCCCGAAAAGTATGAAAAAAAAGACTTGGAAATGTATAAAAACATTTTAATCTCGACCAATGCTCACAAAAAAGGCTATAGTGAAGAACGAGGGAGACAAGGAATCAGATCAGAAAAATATAGAAAAGTAATAGCGATGCTTTTCACACCTCGTCATACCACACCCCCTCCTAGTAAAATAGCCACACTTCGTTCGCACAAAGGCACTGGTCTCATGAGAGCCGATAAACCCATTTATGAGTATTGGGATGATCCTAATGAGCTAGTTGATCGGCTGAGGTTGCTAATATCTTCGGCGAATGCAGGTCACTAAGGACATGAAAACGAAATAGGATCGATAATTGAAGAGCTACGAGAAATAAATATATTATATTAAGTGAATATCTTTTCACTGTGTGTGTGTGTATCTCGGTGATGCTAATAACGCTCGGTTATCTTAAAAGATGAATGCATCGTTGTTGAAAAGTGCTGTCGTAAATGAATTGCACAAACCAGCTCGAAGAAAATATCCACGTCGGAAAACTGTTTTGAAAGGAATTAACGATTTATGGCAAATAGACCTTGTGGAAATGATACCTTATTCTGGAGAAAATAAAGGAAATAAATATTTGTTAACGGTCATAGACTGCTTTTCGAAATTTGCTTGGGCTGTGCCATTAAAACAGAAAACAGCGGACAACGTGAGCAAAGCAATGGAGAGTGTGTTTTTATCGAGTAAATCAACTCCAAAACATATTCAAAGTGATCAAGGAAAAGAATTTTACAATTCAAAGTTTAATTCTCTAATGAAACAATACAATGTTAATCATTATTCAACTTTTTCTAATATAAAAGCTTCCATTGTAGAGAGGTTCAATAGAACATTAAAAGAAAAAATTTGGAGAGCATTCAGCCTGCGAGGAAATTATAAATTTTTAGATATATTACCCCAAATTCTACAAGAGTATAATTCATCATTTCATAGGACTATAGGTATGAAACCAATCGATGCTCGGCATAAAAAGATGGAGAGATACTTGCTAAAAAATGTGTATTCTACAGTGACTAAATCGAAAGTACGAAAGCAGAAATTTATAGAAGACGATTTTGTAAGAATATCTAAACAAAAAACAAGTTTTTCAAAAGGCTATAAGCCTAATTGGTCAAGTGAAATTTTTAAGGTAGTCAAGATTCAGGAGACATATCCGTACACATATTTGCTAGAAGATCTAAAAGGGCAACCGATCAGTGGTGCATTTTATGAAGAAGAGCTACAACAGGCTAAATATCCAAATATATACCTGGTAGAAAAGGTTTTAAAAAGGAAAGGCAATCAATTATATGTCAAGTGGTTCGGTGTTAATGAACGCAGCTGGGTTAATAAAAAGGATATCGTATAATGTTGAAGAAGAAGAAAAAAAAAAAAACATATGCTCTTGCACTAGACATTTATTTTTATACATATATCATATGTCATTAAAATTTTTTGTTAATTATTGTTACTTTTCTTGAAAAAATAAAAATCTAATAATCTGTTCACTGGTCTAATTTTCTAACCTATTTATTAATTTAAGTAAGTGCGACGTATTTTATTTGTCCTTGAAAAAAAAGAGGAATAAGAAAAAAACAAATTAACTGAAAACATTTATTTTTCTTTATGAATGAAAAATTTAATTAAAAATCATCTACATCAATATGTAGCAATTATAAGAAAAACATATTACAAAATAAATCTAAATGAAATACTGATTTAGTAAATACAATATTTAACATATTTTAATTAAAAAGACTCCTCCTCAAACCATAAACAATGCGGGCTACACGCCCTATGGTAATTGAGAGGGTTTATTAACGAATCGGTGTCATACAACAGTCCACAGTATACACATTTAACACTATTTTTGACTCCACGTATAAATCCAGCAAATGACAGCATATGATGAGGAGAAGAAGAATTGTCTCTATACGTTCGTTTACGAACGTCTCTTTTAGTGAAATCTACAGCCTCGCTATTTTTATTTACCCATGCAGCCAGACGATGAGCTTGATTTAAAGAGCAAACGAATGAAGTGTCTAAATGATAATGACATGCTATCTTATCATATTCCAACTGTTTCAGATTGGGGCATCCAAAGTCGTGCAAATCATAAACAGGTTTATCAATAAGGTCTTCTATAAACTTACACTTTTCTATTCCTTTTCCCCATAATACGTCATAGTTTTCTGCAACGGATAGTAAAACATTTTTCAAAGATTCATAATTTACATCACCATAGTCCCATTCCAGACCATGAAGATGTTTTTTTACCCAGAGATTTGTCTTTAGCCGATCAGCATTTTCGGCTCCTTGAGGCGGTTTAAAAATCCAATGACTAGAGTGCTCGTAATTTAAGCTAACTACTGACAGTTCTTTCACTATCAGCTTGTTCGTTTCCAAACGATAAGCCTGTAAATCAAGAACTGCTGACGACATGTCTGGAATAACTCTACTGAAAGCGGGCCCAAATACCGACTGACCTGATCAGCATCTGACGCAGCACCTTAGCGTACTTATAAGCCCTCGCCTTTTCTATCTCCTGATCAGTCAGCCACTATGCTAGTATAAGTTCATAGTCTCAACGTCTTCAGTTTTCATTACAACTGCAGTAAAGTAAGTTTTTTTTTTTTTTTAATTTTACTCGAATATCTGTTTACTAACTAAGTATATGATTTTAATTTTTTTTTTTTTAGATGTCACTCCTGAAAAAATTAAATGAAATTAAACCCGCATATAAAAATATTGGAGAATTAATTATAGGACGGACGTATCAAATTCTACAACTTTCGAAGAAGGAGACGGAGTATGGCCCATCAATTGAAGCAATATTATTAGATGAAGGAGAAAAAGAAAAAATAAGAATCTTTCTACCTAAAAGATATGTCTACGCATTTACAGAAGAAGAAATATTCAACTATGAAGGTACATTCTTACATTTTAAACATATAAAGAAAAAAAGTTATATATTTTTTTTTTTTTTACTTAGCCAAGTGATTATTTTCTGTTTTAGGACAGCTAAAAATTCAATATATGGGAAAGAAGAAAAATGCTTATGACATAAAGTTTATGTAAACAAAAAAAAAAAAAAAGGTTGAATCAGGTTAGGCTACAATTGTTTTTGTTTTTTTAATATTACTTTTAGGGGGTAGTGTATATATATTTTAGTATTTGTTTGACCAAGTATGTTTTTAGATTAAAAATGAATAATAAAAGTAACGGAAATAATTATTTATGTGCTCATTGTGGATTATTGCTTACAAACTGGCGACATAGATGTCAATCGTTGTTTTACTATTGTCGAGGCTGTAGGAAAGAATTTAGCAAAAAGTTTAACTTTGAACGGCATAAATTAACTTGTCAATTTGGGGTTAGTAGTAATAATACACCCGACGTGAACACAATGGAGATACCAATGAAAAAAAGAAAATATAGCGTTTTTAGTAGACAGATGCGAGGGAATACGGTAGCTCAAGAAAATGGGATTATTAAAGCTTCCTTAGGAAATGCGGTTGAAGATGTTTACATTCCTAACGATAATAAAAAATTATTAGCTTCAGAATTTTTTAATAAGAAAAAAGAGGTTTTAGTAAAGTTACTAAATAGTTATGTAGATGAATGGAAAAATCTAAAATTAAACATAATGTTAGAATGTACATATATTAAGAAAAACGAAAATACTATTAGTGAAAGAACAGATTTTAATTTTAAATCGAAAGTTAGTACGATAGATGTTTCTATAAACCTCGAAAATTACATTGAAACAATTTTTGATAAAATTTTAGAGGAACAGGATGAGTTTGAAAAAAAAGGTTCCGGTTGGATGTATACCTCTGCAAACTATATCTGCCTACATTTAACTAAATTTAAGCCTTTCGGAGGGTCTCAATATATTGAATTACCTAAAAAAATACGAGACAAACGTTGTGTTATAAATGTAAAAAATAATACTAACGATTGCTTTCGTTTAGCTTTACTTAGTGATAATATTAGATCAAATGACTTTAACGCGTACAAAAATATTCATACTCCATATTCTTTTGATTCTATATCGTTCCCGACTCCAATTAGCGATATCAATCGATTCGAAAATTTAAATAACCTGTCTATTAATGTTTATGGCTTAGATGATAAAAATAATGTTTATCCAATTAGAATCAGTAAAAAGGATAATTATGATAAAACGTTTGATCTGTTGTATTTACAAAATGGAGAAAATTTTCACTACTGTTTGATCACAAATCTTTCACGATTAGTAAGTTCTCAAATATCTTTGTCAAAACGCGCTTATTCAATCTGTCGTAGATGTCTGACCGTATTTCCAAGGACGTACGTAAACAAGTATGGGAAAAAAGGCGATGAGCGAAAAGACGAACACGAATTATTTTGCCGTGATCACAAACCAATTCGATCTGACTTTCCGAAAGAAGAAAAAATTGAATTTAAACATGTGGAATATACACAATCCATTCCAATCGTAGTTTATGCAGATATTGAATCTCTTTTGATACCAATTTCGGGGCCTATTCCTAATCCGTCAACATCTTGGAACAAAGCTGTTCATGAGCATCGTGCTTTTTCAGTTTCACTTCTGGTCAAGTCAAAAATGTTTGAATGTAAACCGTTTGTTTATACGGGAGAAAACTGTATGCTAGCGTTTTTAGAAAAACTCGAATCTATAGTTGTTGAAGCGGATAAAATATACGGTAATACTATGCGAATGGAAGAAATGAGCAAAGGGGAAAGTAAAATATTTTATTCTGCTAAAGATTGCATCTTATGTCAATACCCTTTAGACGAACACGATCGAGTACGACATCACTGTCACTTATCAGGAAAATTTGTTGGACCAGCACATAATGCTTGTAATTTAAGAGCAAAAAAGCCCGATTTTATACCTGTTTTTATGCACAACTTACAGGGTTACGATTCTCATTTTATAATCCCTTTCTTGGGCCGTTGTGAAAATATCAGCGTAATTCCTAGTAATTCTGAAAAATATATAAGTTTCAGCATAAAATTTAAAGGATGTAGTACAAAAATACGATTTGTTGACTCGTTTAAATTTCTATCATCAAGTTTGGAAACATTAGTGAACAATTTGCAAAATAAATCTAAATCAATTACTGATATATTTCCACATATGGCAAATATTATTAATGATGAAAACAAAATTAAATTATTGACAAGGAAAGGCATATTTCCGTACAATTATTTTAATTCTTTTGATCGTCTAAACGAAACTCGACTACCTTCCAAAAATTCATTTTTTAATGATTTAACAAAAACATCAATTAGCGACGTGGACTATGAGCACGCGAAAAGTGTCTGGAAAGTCTTCAACATCCAAACACTAAAAGATTATGCGGAATTGTATATACAAACAGATGTAATTTTGTTGTGCGAAGTTTTTGAAGCCTTTCGACTTCTCTGTCAACAAATTTATCGACTAGATCCTGCATGGTTTTTTACTTTGCCACAGTTATCTTGGAATGCAATGTTGAAATACACGAAAATAAAATTAGATGTAATAAAAGATATTGATATGGTTCAGTTTTTTGAAAAGGGAATAAGGGGAGGCATTTGCCAAGTTGTTTCTCGGTATGCGAAAGCTAACAATAAATATCTAAATGAATATGACTCGACTAAACCCAGTAATTATTTACTTTACGTAGATGTCAACAATCTTTACGGTTATGCCATGAACCTTCCCTTGCCGTATACAGATTTTGAGTGGGTTGATGAAAAATTAAATGTATTAGATGTTGAAAATGAATCAGAAACCGGTTATGTGCTAGACGTTGATGTTGAATACCCCAAAGAAATTCATGATAATCTTTCTCAATTACCTTTTTTACCCGAAAAAAATAATCCACCTAATACTAAAACAGTTAAACTATTGACGACTTTGATGCCCAAAACACGTTACATAGTACATTATGTGAATTTAAAACAAGCCCTACAACTCGGGGTAAAGATTTCAAAAATTCATAGAGTGTTGAAGTTTAAACAAAAAAAATGGTTGGCTCCATACATAGAAATTAATTCAATGATGAGAGCATCAGCAAAAAATACATTCGAGTCAGATTTTTACAAATTGATGAATAACAGCTGCTTCGGCAAATTTATGGAAAACGTGCGCAACAGAATCGATTTAAAAATAGTAACAAATGAAAAATCATTATTTCGTCAAGTCAATAAACCAAATTTTAAAGGAAGGATTATATTTGCAGATAATGTTACAGCGGTTCAGCTGGAAAAAGAAAGCATTATTTTTGATAAACCCTTGTACGTGGGATTTGCAGTGTTGGACTTGAGCAAAGTTTTGATGTATCATTACCACTACAATGTGTTTTTGAAAAAATATGGTGTAGAAAATGTTACTTTATGTTATACCGACACCGATTCATTTTTATACAATATTAGGACTGAAGATATTTATTCCGATATTTCTGGAGAGTTAAATAAATATTTTGATACAAGCAATTTTCCCACTTCTCATTTCTGTTATTCTGAAAAAAATAAAAAAGTCGTAGGTTTGTTGAAAGATGAAACTTTTGGAGATCCTATAGTAGAGTTTGTCGGATTGAGGCCCAAAATGTATTCGTACATAACAAAGAATGATATAACGGTTAAAAAGTCAAAGGGAATAAAAAAATCGGCAGTTAACGATTTTACTTTTAGCGATTACCTAAACACATTTAAAGACAGCAAAAGTCTATATTCTTCATTTTATACAATTCAATCTAAAAAGCATAACGTTCAAACCACACTGATAAATAAAAAGTCATTATGCTCATTTGATAATAAAAGATATACATTACACGATGAAACCACTCTCCCTTATGGCCACTATAGCCTCAATGAAACAACGAATCTAACATTGTAAATGTATAAGAACCAATTAATGATTGTATACTAGTATTATTATTGTTTACTTAAATTTATATTTAGTTAGTAAAGACCTGTAATTAGAGTACTAGATTTATTTCAAGAATGTCTACTTGTAGTATTATTATTGTTTACTTAAATGAGAAAATTAGAGTACAAGAAAAGTAACAAAAAATATGTTTAAGAATATGATGTATAAAATAAATGTTTTGTACAACTGTATTTTTTTTTCTTTCACATATCCTTTTCCAGCTCCTTCAAAAAAATTTCCTATATATTACTAAAGTTCAGGAGGAACACATACGTCATCCAAGCTCATAAAAAGCTAAATAATCTAAATCAATGAAACGTCATCCAATAGCCTATCTCAAAAGCAAGCCTAATCCCATTCATAAAAGCAACTCCCGTCTCAGTCATAATCTCAAAAGCATCCCATTCATAACTCATTCATAAAGACAAATTACGTCACACTACCATTCAGTTCATCCATTCATAAGATGACGTCACACGCCCATTCAACTATTCCATTCATAAAACGACCAACATCCATTCAGAACAAACCGTGACCTAGTTTCTACTGCGCTGTTGCCACATCTCATCTGCGACGTTGCCAAATCTTAATTTGCACACCTGGACCTACCTCAAGGTCAACACCCCCTCGCCCTGCCTTACACCCCTCCCACCCTCAAGGTCATCTCAAGGTCACGACCACGACCCTGCTACAGCAGACAATGACCTCAAGGTCACGGCTCCGGCTCAACCCGCCTATTTGTACTACTATATATATATATATATGTGTGTGTGTATGTATATCGATTAAATATTTATTTTATTTTACGGTACAGTAGATAATGCTCTCTTTTTCCTGCTTATATAATATCATTATATAACTATAAAAACGCATTACAAATATAAATTTAGAAGTAAATTATCCTATGAACTTCTTGAAATGAATTAATGAAGTTCTTGCTTTTATTAGTATTATTTTCATTTACCTCAGGGCAACACCGCTCTCTATGGGACAAAAGTTGTATATATCAACAAAATCTTTTGGGTTATTTAAAATATTTTAATCATATTTTCAGATAAATATGAAGAAACGAAAGATGGTCCCTCCTGATGGAGGATGGGGATGGCTTATCGTTCTGGGATCATGCTTAATAAAAGTGAGCAACATCTCCAAACTTATTTTCTATTATTAATATTGTAATTACTACCAAGTGAAAGTTTATTTTTAAATAATGTGAAAAAAATCGTTTGAATATTAAGCCAACTTTAAAAAGAATTTTTGATCATGAATTAAAGATTATTCAAAACGATAAATTCGATTGAAACATTGAGATCTGAATAAATCCATTGATTTTGTGTGATGATGTAAATTGGAAATTACTGTAGGATGCGTTTTTGGGGAAAGAAATCTCAGAAGAGTTGTCTAAGGGGTATACAATTTTAGAACGTCTAGGTTTATTTACTTATTTATTTATATATGAATTGATTTTTTTAAAGATGTCAATGATAGCCGTTCTGCCATCATTTGGATTGCTTTTCGGAGGATTCCTCATGCAGCTTGGAGCCCTCACGACTGACGCATCTCTGGTCATTTCTACTACGGAAGGAATTATCTGTTTGTCAGGTATTCTTTACATTTCCAATAATACAGTGATAGTTTATTTCTTGGCAAGCTCACGAAACGAATTTCTAATTTCTTGGTTTTTAGGAAAGTACATTAATTGGTGATAAAAAATATGATAATTTTGCCACTATTCTACATTCAATAACACGGAATCGAAATTTTCCACAATGCGCTTTTGGAGGAGGTAGATTGAAATAGATTTTTTAATAGTCAACTGAAAGCTGGTTGAGTTATCTTGCTGCTATCGTGTGAAAAGCTAACGTGTAAAATTCAGTTCTGAAAGGTGGCACTCAGGGCATAATTATGTATCTTCAGTACTAACCTCTCTGGAGGTTGCAACAAATATCCTCACCCAATATTTGTTTTCGTATACAAGTTTCATTAGCAAGGAAATTCAATTTGAGGACTTTCGCCATTGGTGTATCGAAGAAACAACAATGGAACAAGTATAAAAAATTGCAGGGAACCTTCAGATCAAATGAACCGACCCCAAACGTCGATCAGATTTATCAATCGTTGCATTTGAGTTATTATCGTTGTATTTGAAATTTATCAATCTTTGTATACTGATTTTAGACTTATCTTGCCTCTTTGGGATTATAAATTTAGAAAACGAGGCTGTCACAATTTCCGATCAGTCTCTCATAAACTTCACAAAGAGGATCACTCTCTTTTTTTAACGTAACCTAAGTGTTATATAATACTGAACTTGAAAACGCATATGAATTATACACTAATATGGTTTAAAAACAGTTTAAAGCCCATCTAAAAGTGTAAAGCCCATCAAGCAACAATGAAAGAAAGCTACTGGTAATAGTATTAACTATAAATTATACAGGCGAAAAATATTTTGATGAAACAAAAGCACTATGAATACTATATAAAATTATACAAAGAAAAAAATCTGATTTGACTTGGCATTTACCGGTAAATTAATAAAGAATGATATTTATCTGGGTAAAGATTACATAGTATATTACATAATTCTGGCATTTATCCGTAAATTAATAAAGACTGGCATTTATCCGAGTATATTACATACATAACTGAAATTTATCCATAAAGCAATCAATTTAACCACATTTAATTAGGCTCGGTGATTTTCTCTCATTTCTATTAGTCTCTACACTCATTATCTGCTTGCTGTTGTCTCCTCCTCTACTCCGCCTATTATTATACCAACATCATGCGTGACTCCTCACTGGATGTAAAGACCACTTCTCTGGTCTGTGAAAACAAGATGCGTACTCTCAAGTGCAAGATCTTAGGCATCCTCTCCTCCGCGAGAGATGCTCTAAATGACTCAACAAAAATTCCATTCTTCAAGGAAAACCTGATTTGTGCCAAACCAACTGGAAAACATATCAAAAGCTGTGGGATGACAGAGACTCCCTACAAGTCTATTCAGAATCTCCCGACTCTTGGCCGGACGAGGCTTGGTATGCCGATTTTGATACAATCCGCAATGAACTGATGCAGTGCGAAGCATCCGCAATCAATATGCAGATCGGAGAGAATCAGAAATGTCCCACGCATCACAAGACACAGCTACCACGGCTTATAATATCGACAAACTCTCAAGGGTCTCTTTCTCCAGAACCTCAAATAGCTCCTTCTCTTTCCACAGACTGCAATGTCCAAATTTGTCGCAAAAATACAAGCCACTTGCGCTTGATACAACTAGCTTGAGAAAATTCAAGAAATGTTCAGATTTCAGGTATACGACGACTCCTAACAATCTGTCATCTGATCGCCAAATCATACCAACGACTCAAGACGACCGACGACTGACCGATCATATTTCAAATGATGCCTCCTCAACGCATCTAATGCCCGGGAAAATCGTTTCTCTTTAAAAGAAAAATAGATAAAAAATAAAACAATTAACAAAAAAAATATAATATTTTAGTTAAATATCATCATTTCTTTTTAAAATATAAATATTTAAAATATGATAATATGAGTTACAATAACAGTAGGAGATCAAAAATTTATTGTTCAACTGCTTTTATCAAACCAATTGTTGAATATGGATATTTAATTGTACTAGTAAGTGCTATTTTTTCTAAATAAAAAGTCGTCTGATAATCAAAATATATTAATTTTTTTTTTAAATGGCCGGAGAAGTTTTCCTTAATTTGAAACTTTGAAGTGATGAAAATGCCTTTGGCCCTTTTGCATCCGGACTAATTTTCTTATATTTAATAGCTACACCTTTCCTATGAATAATAAGACACATTTTAGCCCGCACACTCGAGTACAACATTTTTTTATAGAACTTTATTTCAAGAAGATATTTTGTTGAAGAATGGTTGATGCAGCCAAAGGAAGAAAGAAACTCTTATCTCTTTGAGTAGCTTTCAACCAAAATTAGTTTTGAAAACATTACAGAGGACTCTGAAAGGAAAATAAAAATGATTTTGGCAAGGAATTCTTCAAATTTATTATATATCTTATTTAGCATTTATTTACCACAAAACAAATTTAATTAGTTTTATGATTAAAATTTGTTGGATGGATGAATGATGAGCAGTAGTATATATATATATATAATATAAGATATATATATATATATATATATATATATATATATATATATATATATATATATATCTTTACGTTCTTAAATTATTTTGTTGTTTTTTTCTTTTCCATAAAATTTGTATTATGTATGTAAATATTAATAGTTTTCTTCTTCTTTATAATTATTGTTATGGTATTTATATTTTTTTTCTTTGATTTAATTGGTTATTGCGAGGTAACTCCTAATTTATATTCATTATTTTTTTATTTTCATATATTTATTAAATTGTAATTGTATACTGTAAGACATTATAGTTTATATTTTATGTTCCATATCACTATTCTAAAGAAACTTGTGCCAGTTGAATAAATATGGATTTTCATCAGTTTTATTATTATATATTGTCTTAGTTATACATGTTTCTTTTAATTTTCTAATTATTATCCTTGCAATCCTCTTAAATTCAGTTGGTAATTACCATTTTTTATAATTAAAATACTTAATTAGGCGAAAGAAATGCAAAAATGCCGAAAAAAAAAGTCCAGCTAGATCCTACTAACCCAAACGCTGTGTGGCGAGTGAGAAGTGCCAGAATTTTTAAATTTTGTAAAAAGGATTTGCAATATTTTAATAAGATTTGGCATCTTATTGTACCTTCGTTATTGATTTCGCCTGAATTAGCTCAACACTGGGGTCATTATCCCCAAAGCACTGTAAGGTTATGTTATCGGGAGTCGGTTTACAATGGCTTGGTGGGGTTTATTTTGTTATTTCTTTAGAATGTAATTTATCCACCTTCTTGTAACTCAAGACTTTTACGACAATGTCGGAGTTGGAACTTTTGTTCTTTGACACCTTTTCTCATGAAAGTAACGAGGTAATACATTGAATATTAAATATTGATTATTATTCATCTCATGTTTGAATATTAGTGTCTGTTTCTGCTTATCACACTGATAAAATTTACTCCCTAACTTATTTTTAAATCCTTATAAAATTATTATTTTCGATGAAAAGTTTAATACACCATTTATAAACTATTATAATTTTTATTTTTTTATATCTCTCATGGTTTTTATTCTCATTATTATTCATCCTATTTTTTTAATTTAATGAATTCAAGTAGTAATTTTAGTCTTCTTATTGTTATTATCATGTTTTATTGGAATAACTATTTTCAAAGTTTATGTGTAATCCATTGTTTGATCAATGGTTGACACAGTTTAGTATGTAATCTATTAAGAATATCAATCATGTTTGATTTATTTATATAAAAAATCACCTTTGATAATTGGATATTATAATGTGGGCTCATTAAAATATTATGCCAATACTGATCTTAATGATTTAACTTCGTTTAGTAAATTATTATCTCCACTTTTTTCTTCTCTCTGAAATTCATTTACAGTTTCAGATTGGTCTGGGATGTGATAATTAACTTCACAGTTATTGCTTCCTATCGTTTTGTCATAAATTTAGCTTATTTTGTAATTTTTTAAAATTATCATCCATTTCTAAGTTGTTAGTTTGCCAGTTATATCTTTATAAGATGTCTTAACATCTTCAATTTGTCAGTGTTAATTGTTTGGCTATAATCCTAAACTATGGACTAGAGATTCTTCTAAATCTAGATTTATTCCTTTTATTTCTTATATTCTCGCTAAATGTAGAATTTTCCCTTACAACACTTATCTTCCTTTATTGGGGTTCATGCATGATTCTCTGCTGGAATTTCTCTGGCATCTTCTCCTGCTACTTCACGTAAAACATTCAAATTTCAAGGTCTATTTTTCTGGCAGTTCTTGCACATCGCCCATGGGACACAGTCCTGTTTTAAGCTGATTATCCCCTGCAGAACCATTTTTCTCTTGTCACTGAATGAGTTTTCAGCTGCTCATAAAGGATACTACTCCAAGACTACTCTCTATCCCTTAGAAGCACTTAAGTGAGGAGTAATGTCAAATTTTCTTCTTATTTTCATGCCAAGAATTATCATTTCTCCAACTGATCTAATTCTCTGGCTGTGTGTTTCCTAAGTAATAGGTTAAGCATGGTGGAAGTGCCTATTCATTCTGTGGATCCACAAGACTATAATTTCAACCCATCCAGGATTGATTCGAACCGGCATCCCAGCAGTTATGTATGAAGGTTGCTGGGATGGTGCCCTAATGACCTGATTTCTGATAAATAGCCTCTTTTGATGTGTTGCAAGCTATAAATAATTATAATAATAAACAATCATTATATATTTGGTTTAATAAACATCTTGTAATATGTTCTAAGACGATTTTGTTATTTCTAAAATTTCTTTTAGGAAATTAATTTAGATTTGGTGCAATTTCCGAAACCTGTTTTTATTGGAGAAGTAAGAGTTATCCCGCTCGGAGCTAGGGTACAAGCTGATTTTCCTGGTGGAGTGAGATTAGGGTAAGTTTAATTTTGAATATTTACTGTTTATTCTTAGACTTTTGTATTTGTGTATGTTTGTAAAAGTGAAAACAATAATAGAAAAATATCCAAGCTTATTTTGAGTTTTATTCTTTACAACTGATCCCTAACTGGTGTTGCTACTACTTATTCTCATCAAAATTAATCAGTTTTGCATCTATGTTATAAACTTAATTTTGTCACTAACATCATCAATTATTTTTTGATAATGAGATTTTTTTTAGGTGAGAGTAGTTTAGCTCAGGATAACTTATTATATATTTTAATTATAATTTTTTTTCCTTTGTGTACCGACTTCCTACTATTTATCTTGAGTATAACTTCACCTATCATTAAGGATTATATTTGTTGTAATAGAGCAACACAGATTTTAATTTGTACTAATCAATTTCAGGGCTACAAATCCATCACAATTCAAAATCGAATTTTTCGTAAATGATTTAAGCAAACCCAGTGCTTCAACATTTGAAAATTTGGGGTCAATTGATTATAATCAAAATGGTAACATACATTTGGAGTGTGATCATAGGGTAAGAAACTACAAAGTATCTTTACTAAAATTATTTTTAGTATTTATTACAATTATTTATTAGTATATATATATATATATATATATATATATATATATATATATTATTTATGTATTATTTATATTTAGTATTTTATACTTAAGCTTTCACTGATTAGAATTTGCTGATTAATAATGGTTTGCACCATTATGAGCATAGCATTACTGAGTTAAGGTTATGATCTTTAATTTTTATATAAATTTCACAATTGGTAGTTAGTATGTGCTTAGTGGTTTTAAAGAATGCCTGTTTACTATAAATTGTGTAAATTCCGGTCTTATATGTTAATAGGTGTTTTAGTGTGTATTTTTTAATAAAATTTTATTATTGGTGATACAAATAAATTTAATTATTACAAAAGACTTTGTTAATTTCTTCTGGTTTAGACGGTGTAGAACTTCTCATCTCAGCCCTGAGGAAGTCAGCAGCATGGTTGGCAAAAAATTTATCTACACGGTCTAAACCAAAAGAAATTAACAAAGTCTTTTGTAATAATAGTGGCCATGGAAACCTAAAAGAAAATTTAATTATTTTTTATTTTGGAGAAAACCAAATTTTAATAATAAAAAAATGGTAGCAATTTGATTACTCAAGTTACTAACCATGGCTAGCTGCTCTTATTTCCGGCAGTGTGCAATATTTTCTTAAGCATGTAAAAAATTTCCTTATGGGTCTCGTGGTTTTCACAAGTCACTTCCCGATGATTCTTAAAATTCTTCTTGGGTATAACACAATTTTTTCATTTAAAATATATCACATTTTTATCATGGTCAGAAATAATATAATTAAATGTATTTTAATTTTACTATTTACTAGAATCTTTTAAATTTTGATTTGTATACCAGGTCTGCAAGTTTAAAATGTCGTTTTAATTCCAATAGAATGCGCTCTTAGCCTATTGAAGGATTTGCTTATCTCTAAACGCTATTTTGTTTGTTAGTCATTTGTTTACAAAAGTCAGTTGTTTTTAAGTCGTTTACGTGGACGTATCATACCTTTCTTTGGTGTTAAAAATGTCTAATTTTAAGCCAAATAAAGAGCATTTGCGGCATGTCATGATTTTCTTATTCAATCAAAAGAAAAAGGCATCTGAATGTCATCGAATTCTTGTTGAGACTTATGGCGATCTTGCTCCAACCGTCAAGACATGTGAATGTTGGTTTCAAAGTTTCAAACGTGGTGATTTTGATGTTACTGATAAAAAACGAGAAAATCGACCAAAAAAGTTTGAGGACGTCGAATTGCAATCTTTATTAGACGAAGGCAATACCCAAACCCAACAAATGATGGCAGAACAGTTGAATGTCACTAGACAAGCCATTTCCGATCGCCTGAGAGCTATGGGAAAAATTCAAAAGGTTGGAAAATGGGTTCCACATGAATTGGACGAACGACAGATGGAAAAACGAAAAATTGTGTGCGAAATGCTGCTTTTACGCCACGAAAGAAAGGGTTTTTTGCATCGAGTTGTAACTGGCGATGAAAAATGGATTTATTTTCAGAATCCCAAACGAATAAAATCATGGGTAACGCCAGGACAACCATCCACATCGAGTGCAAGACCGGATCGTTTTGGGAAGAAGACAATGCTGTGTGTGTGGTGGGATCAGAAGGGAGTAGTCTACTACGAGCTTCTCAAACCCGGCGAAACAGTCAATACCGACCGTTACCAACAACAAATGATCAATTTGAGTCACGCATTGATCGAAAAACGCCCAGAATGGGCTCACAGGCACGCCAAAGTCATTCTTCAGCATGATAACGCTCCTGCACATTCAGCCAGATTGACTAAGGAAACGATTTCTTCGCTTGGTTGGGAACTCCTACCCCACCCGCCGTATTCACCTGACCTGGCGCCTTCTGATTATCACCTATTCTCATCGATGGGACACTCATTGGCTGAGCAACACTTTAACAATTTGGAGGATGTAAGAAAATGGCTCGATGAATGGATTTCAAATAAAGATGAAGCATTCTTTTGGAATGGTATCCATAAATTGCCCGAGAGATGGACAAAATGTGTAGAAAGCGAGGGCCAGTACTTTGAATAAAATATATTATACTTTTTTTTTAAATTAAATTATATTTTAAGAAATAAACGACATTTTAAACTTGCAGACCTGGTATTTATCTTTAAATGTATAGGGAATGTAATTTTATTCTACTGATTAATCATATAACTCCTTCTCTTTTAGCACATTCCTACCGATGGTCTTGTTCTGAAAGGCTGGTACACAACTATTACCCTAGCTGTCTATGGAGTTTTAACAAAAACCATTGTCACAGAACCTCAAGTTCCTCTCCAACATGAACAAGAGCTTGCTACTGCCGACTGGGTCCAACAACATGCCCAGGTACGCAGCCTGTCTTAAGGAATATCGAAGCAGATATTTGCATTTAAGCTATGTCAATATTGCCCACCTTAACCCCCTTAATTTTAATCTATGTTTTTAATTGTTGATTTGTTATTTTTTTTTTTGTTATAAGATCTCATATATATTATATTTATATTTTTATTTTTATTTATTATGTTAAAAATGTCATACCTTTTGTATGAATTTTAATGGCCCATGTGATACGATTTAATTTTTCATATAACATACCCTTATTGATCTAGTCATTTGATTAAAAGAATAAAATAAATATTTGTATTGTAATCAAAGTAAATAAAATGTGTATTTAAAAAAATGAAAGTTTCTTGAATCCTATATCACACAACCCTTGCTCGCTTAGTAAAGATGCAAACTGTGTTAAGAATGTTTAGTGGAGCATGTTTAATGAAAAATTATATCGTGTAATATGGCCAGAAAGAGACATTTCATTTGGCTTGGTAGGGACTAAAAAATCATTAGTAAATGATTCTTTAAAAGTGAGTCATAATTATATCAGGTTAAGTATCTTTATTTTCATCCAAAAGTAATACTAACGATATAAATTAACTTTGCTTGAGAATGAAGCTAATTCTTTTATTATTAAATTTCATTTAACAAATATTAACTTTTGATTTGAGCTGCATATATTCTGTTGATTCTGATTCTTATAGTTTCTTATTGATTAAAAATATAAAATCTCTTGCTCTTAAAGCTTTGCATTCTTAACGCTTTTGCATGTCATGAAAATTTCACACCAAACCAGTAAAAGTAAAAAAAAAAACAGCAGTCGAAAAATGTCTGCTTCATTGAACCAATGAATTTACAAAGAAGATTTAGAATATAATTAAATACTTTTTTATATTGATAAAAATATCGAGAAATGTACAGTTTTAGTTACAAGAAAAATGACATTTTAAAAAAAATTACTTTTATTCATATTGACACTAGCTTATGCCCACGGCTTCACTCGCGTGGAATTTGGTCTGCCACATAAAGTTTCGTGAAAGATCATTTAAAATAAATAATTTAATTATTTTTTTAAAATATAAGTTACTCGTACATCCAAAATTTCAGATATCTAACTTCAAACTGACGGATTCTATACAACGGATTGAACCCCTATTATATTAAAGGGGAAGCTTGGAGTGGAATTATCCAAATTTCTTTCTTAAACTATACAAAGAACCTATCTACAAATTTCAAGATGCTAAGTTCCTGATTATGTACCTTTCCTGAAATTATGTACTATAATGGGGGGGGGGGGAGCACGTGCCCCCACTAAAATCTGCCCTTGCTGTAGCCTATGAGGTATAACCTATTTTACTCAATAATTTTCATCCAAATCCGTTTAGTAGTTTTTGCGTGAAAGAGAGACAAACATACAAACTTTCACATTTATAATATTAGTAGGAAATCAAAACAAATAGTTTCACTCATGTTCTTTCTGTTATTTTAACAATTATGATCATGTGATTTGCCTTTAATTATTTACTATAATGGATTCTCCAGAGTATCTAAAAAAACTGTGGGGAGGAAGACGTGCCACCGTGCACCCCCCTAAATCCCCACTTGCTATAGCCTGTGTTATTCTGATGTGTAACCTATATTACTGTACAGTTTCATCCAAATCCGTTTAGTAGTTTTTGCGTGAAAGAGAGACCAACATACAAACTTTCACATTTATAATATTAGTAAGATTAGTAGAATACCAAAACAAATAGTTCCACTCATGTTCTTTCTGTTATTTTAACAACTATGATCATGTGATTAGCCTTTAATTATGTACTATAATGGATTCTCCACGGTACCTAAAAATATGTCAGGGGGCACATGTTCCTGTGCGCCACCCTCCTAAATCCGCGCTTGCTATAGCCTATGGGTTATTCTGATGCGTATTCTATATTACTGTAAAGTTTCATCCAAACCCGTTCCGTAGTTTTTGCGTGAAAGAGAGATAAACATACAAACTTTCACATTTATAATATTAGTAAGATAGAATTTACACTTATAATACCATTTAAAAATAGTTTTTATAATAAATAAGGAGTGATTTTTGTTTTCACAAAATAATATTCAGATATTAATTTCAACATTAGAAGCACTTTTAAAAATTAAAACCAGTTTTATCTCATATCACTGTCTATACGTTATACAATTATTCTGATATAGTTATATTTGATAAAACCATAAGTATTTCATTTTTAATCCTTTTATACATGATGTGAGATTATGTCGAAAAATTAATAATATCTATTTTTACTAATTGAAATCCTCGAACAAAGGATTAATAGTTTTAAAGAAAGAAAAATAAATACTCTACCTGCTTCATTAACTGTTTCAAATGTTAACTTGATTTATTTTTTTTTAATGTTAGTTATACACTATTCTAATGATAAAGTTATTGAGAAACTTTTAATTGTCTTTCGTAGTTACTATTCTATGGGAAAAAATGGAATATGCAGCAAACCAAGTTTGTGTTTCAACAAATGAAGTAAACTTGAGTTGGTTATCTTAGTAGTTAATGAACGCATTTTTCAGTTATAAATAATATTTTGTTTACATGTATCAAAATAACCACAAGGATACATTTTTAAAAAAAAATTATCAAATTTAAAACTGTCTTCAGCTACTTCTTCTTTTTCTTGAGACATTCGAGTTCATCAAATCAATAATATCATGTTCAAAATTAAAATCTTTTATAAATTGTTACTTTTATCTGAAATGTTGAACATCCGTGCTTAATATATCATTATTGAAAAATTCAATGAGAAGTCTTTTTAAATAAATAAATTAAAAATTAATATGATTAACAGCTTAGCAAAAATTGCTCAGTGAGTTTCAGATAAACTGTTTGATGTATTCTGGAAGTTTTATCCTATCAATATTGTTATTAATTAATACTCTATGTTCGAAAAAATTCAAAAGGTGATAAAATTCAGTAAGACCACTTATAACACAAAAATAGATTTAGTGCCATTATCTTATGATATATACGAGAGTAATTCAAGATTTATCCGCAATTTAGTTATATTGTTGTTTATGTTGGTAGTACTGTCGTTTTTCTGATGATAAGGCATGCTTTGTTTATTTGTTGTTATGTCTATGCTAGTTTTAAGATGCTAGGTTAGCTTCGTTATAGCTGTCGTGCTTCTAATCTTGGCTGCTCCGCTTTCTATTTGCACCAAAGATGAGTAACGTTCAGTGAACTGTTTCTTTTTGGTCGGAAGGGATATCAGGGGCCGAAATTCATCAAAGACTTTTGGTGCAGTACGGGAACAGGGTTTTGCTACAACAGAGTGTCTAAGAATGAATTGAAAAATTGTACAAAAAGGAGCCGCAGGACCATTTACTGCCACAAATGAAGAAAACTGTTCACGTGAAATGGTGCTCTTAGACAGATGAGTAACTACCGACTTATGGGCACATTGTCTGCAAATTAGCAGTGAAAAAAGTGGTGCATTACTGGCTCGCAGCACAACTGAAAACCTTCTTTTATGAGGGCATCATGAAGCTTGTACAACAATGGACCAAGTGTGTTGAAAAGCAAGGGGACTATGTAGAAAAATGATGTACTAGTAAGTTTCCTATTTGTTTGCAATAAAATTTTATAACTATGTTGTGGATAATAATAGGCTTACCCTCGTATATTACATCTAAGCTCTGGTTAGTTAGTGGTAAAATCGAATTTTGTCCAAAGAGAGTTAACTGTATTTTTTTAGTTTGAAATGGAGTTCTAATATATGTAATAACTCCTTTTCAAGCCAATACCTGATTTAGACCCTCAATCACTGAGGAAATAATGCAATTCTGCTTCTTTAAGTACAAAAAACTCATTTTGGAGAAAATTTGACTTAACCACTTATTCACCAGGGCTGTCAAGGTATATAGGTCAAGTTAGTTAAGCAGGCTAATGTTATGTAATGTTACAATTTGGAAAAAGCTTATGAAGACACTTTTATTGATCTGATTTGATAATCAGGCATTGCTTTATCAGTAGATTAAACCTACAAGCTAAATTGAGGAAGATTTAATGGAGTTAAAAATAAGGCAGCATTTGCAAAGTTACTAAGGAAGATAAAAGGGAATGAGAAAATCGTTAATTGGGTCAGTTGGCATACTCATACCTTTTAATCAGGGGTTCCCAAACTTTGACTTGTCTTCGCACTTCCCAGGTTGGTAACCCCCTGTCCTTTACAATTAAATTTACAAACTTATGTTAGAACTCCATCCAAATATTGAGCACTTTAATAATTCGATTTGGGATGAGTGAACTTGTAAATAACTGTAGGCATATTTAAAAAAAACAATAAAGCAAACCTAGTATTTAACTATTATATAAAGCTAACATTATAGTATTTAGGAGAATGGTGAAACCTTAGAAAGAATAGTGCCAATGACAAGGATTTAAAAAAAAAAATTCTATGATATAAAATTAAATATGTATGAGATGAAAATAGTTGACTGGATGATCTAATGTAAAGGAGATAGTTGGGGGGTGCAGTCAGAAAGAACACTGAATAAGTAATAAACTTATAATTATGTGCCGACGTTTCGACCTACAGTGTAGGTCATCTTCAGGGCTATGAGAAAGAAACAAACAGAACAAAAATTATAAAAATGTACAGCAACAGCAATATGGTGACAAGTAATGTAGAAATTTAAAATAGTGGCAGATATGAAGATGGAAGATACCGAATATTAAAAAGTGACAAAAGTGATAAAATTAAGATATAGACAGATTTAAAAAAATAATGATAATGAGGAGAAATTAAAATAGTGACAGATATAATAAAATTGAGATAAAGACAGATATAACAAAATTAATGATAATGACAAGAAAATGAAAATAATGACAGATATAATAAAGTAAGACAGATTTAATAAAATTAAAGAGAATGAGCAGAAATGACAAATTATAAATAACGTATATAAAATAAAATACAGAAAATAAATGTACATTAATTTAATAAAATTAAAGAGAATGAGCAGAAATGACAAATTATAAATAACGTTTATAAAATAAAATACAGAAAATAAATGTACAGAAAGGGTAGTAAAGTAAAAATAATATAAAGGAAAATCAGAAAGGAGGAGGTAAACAAAAGAAACAAAATGAGAATATTTACATATACAAAAAACGGTCGGAACATGAAGAATAAAGAAAAACTAGTAAAATAAAGATATAAAGTGAATGATAACGGACTTAAAGATGTTACATGTTACAGAAAAGTATGGAACTGTATGTACAATAACTAATGCGAATAATAGAAATACTATTATACAGTAACATTAGTGTACAATGACTGTTTGAAAAATAGTAGATAGGATTTTCCTCCCTATATTGTTAATAAACTCATCCATGACTACTATAACCTCCCGATCGCCACATCCACCATCTATCCCTATATACAGATCCTTGCCATATATACCCTCCCTCTCTAATAACATTCAAAAATACTTACGTTCCTTTATCCCCAATTTACGTATTGCCTTTAAATCCCATAACAAACTTTCCCATATTTATACCCGTATCAAAGATCCTATTGCCCTCAAACTACGTTCCCATGTCGTTTATCGTATCCCCTGCTCTACTACTAATTGTAACTCTTCCTATATAGGTGAAACCAAAAACTTCCTTAAAGACCGTATTACCCAACACAAATATGCCATTTCCTCCCGTAACCATACCTCCTCTAAACTTTCCGAACATGCCCTTTCTTTAAACCACACTTTTGATTTTGATAATAGGTCTATCCTAGCTACGGTTACTAACCATGAAAAACGCTTCCTCCCTGAAACTATCCACATAAATTTAGATTCCTCCACTATCAATCTTAAGACTGATTCACATCACCTTTCCTCTACCTACTCCCAAATTTTTAACTTACTAAAAAAACCTTAAATTCTGTTACTTCGTCACTGATGTTTCTTTTGTTATCACACTATTGACATTTATAAATTTTTTTTGTTTTAATTTTATTTATTTTATTTTATTTACATTAATATACGAATCTGTTAATTCGAATAATTTTTAGTTTTAATTTTATTTATATTAATTTTATCCATTTATTCACTTTCCCTCTTTTTTTCCTATACTCCAGTATGGTTACCTTCTATAGTTAACTTTTCGGCCGCTAGAGATCGCTTCTAACCCTTCCTCCTTCCTCCCTTAACGGTCTTTTCAGTATTAGGCAGCCGTTACATCAATCAGCCGGCTTCTCTCTCCAAATCGGTACGTCCTTTCTTTATATTTTATTTATTATATCCTTTTCTCTTTATCCTTTCTCCATTCTTCACACTATTATTTCCCCCTTATCATTTTGGCATCCATCATATGTTGGTAATCAAGAGTTCATATTTTTAAGCACTAGTTTTAATTTTTCAAATTCATTAATCCTATCTACTATTTTTCAAACAGTCATTGTACACTAATGTTACTGTACAATAGTATTTCTATTATTCGCATTAGTTATTGTACATACAGTTCCATACTTTTCTGTAACATGTAACATCTTTAAGTCCGTTATCATTCACTTTATATCTTTATTTTACTAGTTTTTCTTTATTCTTCATGTTCCAACCGTTTTTTGTATATGTAAATATTCTCATTTTGTTTCTTTTGTTTACCTCCTCCTTTCTGATTTTCCTTTATATTATTTTTACTTTACTACCCTTTCTGTACATTTATTTTCTGTATTTTATTTTATAAACGTTATTTATAATTTGTCATTTCTGCTCATTCTCTTTAATTTTATTAAATTAATGTACGTTTATTTTCTGTATTTTATTTTATATACGTTATTTATAATTTGTCATTTCTGCTCATTCTCTTTAATTTTATTAAATCTGTCTTACTTTATTATATCTGTCATTATTTTCATTTTCTTGTCATTATCATTAATTTTGTTATATCTGTCTTTATCTCAATTTTATTATATCTGTCACTATTTTAATTTCTCCTCATTATCATTATTTTTTTAAATCTGTCTATATCTTAATTTTATCACTTTTGTCACTTTTTAATATTCGGTATCTTCCATCTTCATATCTGCTACTATTTTAAATTTCTACATTACTTGTCACCATATTGCTGTTACTGTACATTTTTATAATTTTTGTTCTGTTTGTTTCTTTCTCATAGCCCTGAAGATGACCTACACTGTAGGTCGAAACGTCGGCACATAATTATAAGTTTATTACTTATTCAGTGTTCTTTCTGACTGCACCCCCCAACTATCTCCTTTACACAAAATTAAATATGGTTTCTGAAATTTGTAAATTAATTGAAATCTTAAAAATTATTTTTACACTGTATGGGCCTGAAGAAAAGTAAATTAATTTTACAAAAATTTAATAAAAAAAAGTATACAAATTTACTTATAAAGATGGAAGTAAGAAACTATTCTCTGAGCAGCTGGAGGTAACTGAGAAGGTTGTTGGACTAGACGGAAATAAAATGAATCTATAATATTAAACATTTATGTTGGATTACTATTAGGCTAAGTCAATCAAATTGACTAGCATTCTTTATTTAGCATTCAAAAGATTCTTCTTCTTCTTCATATAAATTAAAATTATTCATTTCTAACTTAAATCACACTATATTTTATGTGATGTAGCCATCTCACACTACAGTTCATTGGGCTGAAAGTAAAAATGATTGACTGAACTTTTCGAGATGGAATTTATTACTGTTTAACTGTTCCTGAGCCAAATTTATATTTCATTACTTACAGAATTGTGACATTTCATTAATTAACTAATAGTAATGGTGTAATTTCAATGTCTTATCAATTCTAATTTCGGTCCTGGCAAAAGTAGATGGCAATTTTTAGTTCATCACTTTTACCTTATACCCAATGTTAACTTTTGTGTTCTTGGTGGTCTTAATATATAGCTTAAATAATAAAGAAAAACTGTCATTTATGTTGATATTGATAAACAATAAACTGCATTGTTTAGTAGTATAATAATAATGCTTTTCAATAATCAAGTTTAACTGCATATATCTGCATTTAATAATAATCAGGCATTATTTTCTTATTAATTTGGTAGGTACTCATTATTTTTTCTTTACAGTTTCTGTAAATATAAGTTTGATTGAATTTTGATTAAACTTTACATTTATTAAAATAATGGTGTTTGGTGTGGAAACAAAATTTTAAAGGGTACAATTGTTTTCTTATGTCAAATTTATTTGGATATATTACAAATAAAATTTATTTTTGGTTTCTTTATGTTTTTTGTTTTTTTGTCGTCTTTAATGACATGTATTTTCTTTGATGAAATTTGATTGTGACTTTTCATTTCAATAATATTATTACAGAGCTTTTTTTTAAAAGAAAAGAAAAGAAAAAGTTAAAGCTATTACACTCACACATTTTTCTTAATTTAATTTTACTTATAAAAAAATAACATTCATTTTTTGAACTACTTCAAAAGCAAATCATTCATGCTCTACTGTTGTCCATTATTTTATGCCAGCAGTTTTGAAAAATCGATTTTTCTTATCTAATTTAATTATATTAATATTCAATTTTGAGAATTGTTTATGTTTATTGGCCTATTAACAATTTTTTCTTTCATCCCAGTGCTAGCTTTTAATAAATAAAAAAATATTAGTTAAATATCATTAATATATTACTAAGCCTATCTTGTCTAACTGCTGGTGAAAATAAATAAAAGTATTATGATAAAGTTATTTATTCATTTAGTACGGTTAAAGAATAAGAAAGATTATTTTATAAAATTTATTTTAAAAAAAATTAAAATATTTTATTTGATGTGTATCTGATCAATAAAAGATTTTTTTTTAATAATTAATAAGTAAAATATTTTTATTTATTACGAATACTTTATAAAATTTTAAAATAGACCATATAAATATTTTTTCCTTTTATATGGATAATGTGTGATAGAAGATCGGATTGCGTAATTGTTTAAACTATAAACTTTAAGGTTTGGAGCTTATGAATGTTCCTTGCTTACAAATCCTCTTCAATTCCTTGTTAAGTCATGATAAACTAGTGAAAATTAGTGCTTCCTTCACAAAAAAAGAAAAGAAACCATAGTTACACTTACTATTTGATATTGTACCCTTTAAAATAAGTTTGTCTTGATGAGCTGGTGATATGTGGTGTGTGGTACGCATGGAAGGAGGACGGTGGTCGTGGTGCATACAATGAGAGCGATCCCTCAACTGGCCAGCAGTTCGGAGGATACCCTCAGGGCTACCCATCCCAGCACGGATACTCTAGGCACCACTACCCTTGGAGCCAGGTCAGTACTCTTTTGACTCAACATACTACAATTTATTTAACAAATTTTTATAATATTCATATTTTTTGATTTTTTGCCATGAAGCAAAATGATTTGTAATTTTTTCCAAATGTTAGCTCCTAAACCTTTTGTGAATTGCAATATATTGTTTGTTGCAATATATCATCCTTATTGTTTGTATTTATTTATTAGGATTTAATTATACCTAGTATAATATGTATTAAAGTTTAAAATTATACCAATTTAAATAAATGATGTACATACGGTGGCGACAGGAATTAAAATATAAAGTATAAATACTTGACTAAAGAACTATCGTATAAATACAAAATTAACTCTTTAACCTGAGTTGTTTTATATAAAGCAATATTATGTTGTTGTTTTTCGATGTCACAAAAACACTTATACAATAAAATATATTTTTATTTGTAACATTTTTTAAAGGCCTTTAAAGTATTTTTAACTTTGTCAATTATAATTAATCAGTTTTCATTATATATAGATATAAAAATGGATAAATATTAAGTTGTTGATGGATTGTTAAATATAAAAAGTAGATAATAATAATAATGTTTCTTTGGAAATATTATAATAGACAATTTTTTAATGTATTTCAAGTAGGGTGGTAAGTAAATTTATGTTATGTGTTCACTGCACTTGATTTAGATTTTGAATTAGATAGTCTGCTGACGTCCTTTTTTCATGAAGTGGAGAATTCTGCCCAGCTACCAAATCACAGGCTTTGCTAGATTATAAGAGAACAGAGGATTATTTTTAGTGATAAGGTTTTAAATTCATCTATATAAACATATGCTTAAAAATTATGTATATACATAAATTGAAAAAAAGATTATCCATCTTACTAAACTATCCTGTCTATAATCTCATATCCGTAATTACAATGAATACCAAACAACTATGTTCCTCCATTAGAATTTTATTTTATTTTTTCCCTACACATTGATATTTACTTACCTACATAACTTTTTATCTTATTCTTTTATTTTAGTTAGTTTATCTTTTTTTAAATATACCTTTAAATTTATTTTATTATTCTTAAATACAAATCATTACTTTCTATTCTGTATTTTTGCATAGTTTTAATTTGAATTACAATATATTGCCAACATTTTGGGTTAATATAGTTTACAATTCATACTTATGTTGTCATACTTCCCCACTATGAGGCAAAAGGAGGAAGAAAACTATCTTGATGTACATTTCATCATCTTCCAAATCTTCATACAAGTAATTATAATTAATATTTTACACCTTAAAATTATCATAATAAACTATGTTTCATTTGTTTATTTCATTTAATGTCACCTTATTAAATGAAATAAACAAGCAAACACTGTAGCATCGTCCGATTAGCCTGTTATGGCTAATCGGACGATGCTACAGCGGGAGTCTTAAATTTTGCCTATCCAGGTATAATTAGGATATGGTTCTTCAACAAGTACCTGACATCGTACAGGCTTGGGATCCCTGTTTTACATCCTTTCCGAAGGACGGCTTAACTAAGGATTTGCACGTCTTCTCATTTATCGCATCCCCAACCAAACTTCTCTAATATATATTTCTACCGTTTACTATAATTTCACCTTTAAAAATATAAAGTGATTGTATTCTTTATGTTTGTTTCAGGAAAATTATGAATCAAAAGATAGCTACGAAGTAGAAAGCTGGGATGTACGACAAAGTGATAAACATTGGGATAGAAATAAGGATAGGCATCAAGACCAGTATAGGTAATGTATAGTAATGTGTTTATGGAATGAAAAATTCATATACATCTCTTGTTGCAAAAAATGGCATGTCCAGTAATTATTTAATCAAATTGTATATGTCTAAATAGGTGACTAAACTGAAAAATAATGAAAAGCAAGATCAATTGTATTAAGGTCAAAATCCAGCTGATTAAAGAATGCACTGTAACTTTGATAAAAAAAATATTTAAATTATACTTGGGTCTATTGTCATGAAAGTATAGATATAATTCAGTCTGCAATAGGTGGTGACTGCTTGGTACAGAGACAATTTACAATGTTCTGTAGCCACTTTTTTTATATTAGGTCCCTAGGAATTCATAGTTATTGTGTTTGAATGGATAATGTTTTAAATATTGTTTATATTGCTTGTGTTTTATTTAATCTTTATTTAATACAAAAATCTATAAAAACAAAGCAATTTAAATGGCTGAATCATCTTCCAAATCTTCATACAAGTAATTATAATTAATATTTTACACCTTAAAATTATCATAATAAACTATGTTTTATTTGTTTATTTTATTTAATGTCACCTCATTAACTATGAAGGCATGTTTAACATAGTTTTTTAATGCTATCATGCTAAGCTATCAAGAAACAAAATTTACCTTAATATTCCTATTTGCTGGAGTCGATTTATTTTCAGATTTGACAGAAGCCATGACGATAGGAGCCCAGAATACAGAGATAGAGGGACTCCCGAGTATGACTCTCGTGGCCGAGACGGCAACTATTACAGGAGAGATTGGGACAGTTGGCAGGGAAGTGGTAGCAGGAAGCGACCTCATACCCCACCACCGCCACCTCAAATTCGCCCTTCACCTCCACCTCCAGAAAATCAACAACCACAAGGTAGTAAGATATAAACTTTTCTTATTATTAGCGTTCACCCAACCCCCTCTCCCAGTTGCTCTGAAGATGGCCTATATTGTAGGTCGAAATGTCGGCACTAATTAAATATAAGTCTGGTACTTATTTGGTGTTTTTTTGAGTGCAACCCCCAACTATCTCTGTTCTTCATTTTCTTATTATTGTTTTTCAATTACTATCAAGGCTATTAACATAGTCCTCAACACTAAAAGAAAAATACTATTAACAAATATTGATTAAAGTATCTTAGTAAATACTATATGAATATATTAGGTTGGGGAAAAAGAAATCCATTATTTTCTCTGTAGTGATCGATGTCTTGTAAAGTATCGATCAAACAATTTATGCATTACCATTTATGCTTACACAATGAATTATTGTATAAGTAAGTTGATGGATATTTACAATTTTACTGTTATAAAATTCCTTAATCATATCAACATTTTTATTAATGAGCATTATATTTAGTAAATAAAATATGTCAAAATAACTTCAGCTACATTTTTGAATTCTATAAAGAAATTTAATATTGGAATATTTCTCTTCACTAATCCCTGAAGAGATAATCAAACCTTAATGGGACAACACTTAGGAACTGCATGTATTTTTATAATTTAGATCAAATTTGTCTTAATTAAAAAAATTCATTTATGTGAATTTATAACAACTATTAATATATTTCTTCACTTTGTGTCGTTTTGGAATTTTATTGTTTTTGTGGGTTTATTAGTTGCTATCTCAAACTATAGTTATTTATGTGTACATGTGTTTTATGTTTAAGCAGATGAAAGTGGTACTGCCAGTGGAGGAGGTTTTGAATCAATGTCCCCTGGAGATGTGGAATCTATTTCTGAAGGAGATATTCCTGAAACTGAGAATTGCATTTCTCCTAGCCATGGGGATGATGGTGCTGAACCTTTTGAACCTATTCTTAGTGATGAAGAAATAGCTGATGATGGAGGAGAGCATCAGGTTACATGAAATGTTTTCAAAAAAAGAAGATATATTAATATTGGGTTTAATTCTTTTATTATAGGTCTTTTTTTTTTCTTTTTTTTAGGATATGGATTATGATTTTGGAGAATACTCGGAAGATCCACTTAAATCATTTAACCCTTACAATAATGAAATACAACCTTTGCAGGTAATTTTGATGGTATATAGAGCTGTTATTTTGTTTATCTTTTGGTTTGGTGGTATTGTTATAATATGTTAATAAAATATACGAGATAAATACCAACTTAACTAATTTGTAGAAATTTATTTTCAGAATTTAGAGGATCCTGCTTTAACACTTTTTGAATTTCAAACTAGAAATAGTGTCAAAGAGACCAAAGAAAATGCAAAACCTCTATTGTCCCTCCTCAAGTGTTCAACAGAGGAATGCAAAGAAACTTGGGTAGAAAATGCTGAGCAAGTTGTTAATACTTTATCAAAAACATTGCCATGTGTTGAAGATTCATGTAGAGCAGGTGATATATTCATCATACAAATTTTTAAACATCTCTGAAACTGCTGAGTATTGTATCATGGGAAATTAATTTATTTTATTCAATAAAAAAACGTTTAATTTGATTCTTACTTTTAATACCCTAAGTTAATAAATTGAATGCTGTTAAAATGAATAATTATTTTATTTTTCAGATGTATTCGATAAATTAATACAATGGACCATCATCGGATTAGACTTTAATCAAGCCCTATCACAACCTCAGCCAGCTTTTAAGCTACGACACATAAAAGTAGGTGTGCGCTTAGTAGAATCACTTGCACAATGTGGAAAAGATGCCTGTATCAGAGTCGTTAAGGAGGCTAGAGCACAAGAACGCCTTTTGGATCTTCATCAAGAGGAACATATGGCTCTCTCAATTAAATTGATGATTTTAAAGGCATTGGATGCCACTCTTCGATTCGATAGTTCTATAGAACAATTTATTCAAGTAGGTAAAGCTGAATGTACTAGCGGCTATCAACGCCTCATCAGATTACTGGAAGAGAAGAATCATGCCAGGGTTAAATATTCAATATGTTCAATAATTTGTAAACTTCATTTGTATGAACAGTTAATTAAACTTCATGCAAATGTTATCGATATCAATAGAGAAAATTTTGAGAATGAAGAAATTTATGAAGCAATTTCTATGATTCTGGATAATATTTTACAAGTATTTATTGATGCTCCAAGAATGATTTCTCAACCAAAAAGATTTCTTCCAGTTTCTGCTCAATTTGAGATCAGCAATAGTTTCCCTGATCCATATAAAGCAATTTATACATATTTCAGATTTTCAAATATTTTAGATGACTTTATTAGTTTGTTGAGCCACCCAACTGCATCATGTCTTCCCTCAATCCTAGCACCAGTTAATGGCATTATTTCAGAACTTTTAGAATCATGTGATGGACTGAAGTTTTTACTGTCTACCTCTAATGTAAATAAGTTAATTAGATTACTGCTTGGCAGTCCATCTAATTCAGAAAATGAAATTGGCCGCCCAGGTGTCAATCCTACATTGGGTTTACATGCGGCTTACAGGTTACAAGCCCTTTCTTATCTTGATGCTTTGAGTGGTCTACCTAAATCATCTGATCCCGACAAGCCAGAAGTATTGGACATCTTGCACGGGATATTTAGCCTTACTTTGTCAAACGTTGGCAACATTGGCAAAGCATCTGTAGTTCACGTGCTTAGTCAAGGAAATAACATGGATATACTTTTGAACCTCTTAAAGCATAAATCTGCAACACGTAAACGATCTCCAAGTCGTGGCTACATATGTGACCTTA
Source organism: Arma custos (assembly GCA_037127475.1). NCBI lineage: Eukaryota > Metazoa > Arthropoda > Insecta > Hemiptera > Pentatomidae > Arma > Arma custos. The sequence goes on along the minus strand of CM073760.1, from coordinate 104,187,682 downwards.
TTATTCTTACTGTCAAACTTTCAACAAATATGCCATTCTTTCAAAAGTATGCAGAAAATCTACATTCTTTGATTCCAGACTTTTCAGAGTTGTCAGAAACACAACTTTGGCTTAAACCTTTAGAAAATCAAAATGCATTTTCATATGATAATATTGCTCCACTTTGTGAATATCTGAAAAACAATGTTGATAGCTGTACATCACTTCCAGGAGACCTTATAACGACTGCAAGGTTGCTTCGGCACCTCGGCATTCCAAGATATGATAAAGATTTGTCACCATTACCTTCGAATCAAGAATATATTGAATTAAAATATAAATGTGTCATTCTCCAATTGTATTCGCTTGATGGTGTTACTCATTTGACTTCTATACTTCAAAAACTCTCAGAATATTATGAACAGCCTGCCTTACATTCAGCCAGCCTAATTGGCCGTCAAGGTCTTATATTATTGTCATTTATCCATCCTGCTGTTCAGTTGCTCAGAAGAATGTTAACGTATGTAATTAAAGCAAGAAATACCGATTTCAAAGATCTTACTGCAGTGCCAATTCTATTGAATATTTATAACTTAATGCAAGCTATACCAATAAATGCTCAAGCACATACAGATGCTCTGAGAGTTTGTCGAGAAATTATAGAAACCTTGTTGGCCTTCACGCAGCCCATTTGTGCTGACACAACTACTGAAGCAGATGCACTAAACAAAAGCCTTTGGACTTTAATGATTACGGAAGTCATTAAATTTTGTTCCAACAATCCTCACAATTTCATTTCTGGCCTTACAGTATTTTCAGAACTTCTGCCTCTTCCACTTCCACTGCAAACTCGGAAGTCATTATCAGATGAAGAAGCCTCAAGATTTGTCAGTGCCAGGAAGATGTGGTCAGCACATTTACATTCTTTGAATCCTGCGATTGAAAGTATGATTGCAACTATTGGAGTCAGCAACTACCAGCCTTTACTTCAGTTACTGAGGCGTGTATGCGTGCAGCTTGCTGACCTTGCAGCTCCATCATCATTAATGGTTGTGCGTACTTTACTTGACTCTATCTACTCACAAATTCAAAATGATTCTAAGACCTCTCAGCTTGCTCGCTTACTCAACTTCTTAGCTTGCCTGATGACTCATGGACCTGTCAAAGCAGCTTTCCTAAGCCTTTTAAAAGGCAAGGACGAAAAATATGCCAATCTTCTCAGCAGTTTAATTGATATATTTAAAAGTCCATCTGAAGGTTCTGTTCATAGTCAAGAATACATTGCTTCAATCATTCAATCACTTTGTGACAGTGAAATTACTCTGGTTCCTCCTACAAATTTATCACCTTCAATCACAAATGAAACATTCCTAGCCAATGCACTGCCTTCAAAAGATATGCTTGTTACATTATGCAATGCAATGCTAGAACATATTACATCAAGTGAACATGCTTTGGCCACAGTGCTTCCTGTCATGAGAACTCTAGTACTCCTCACAGAGCATGATTATACCTACTATCACTTAAAAATGTAAGTAATGCGAGAGTTATGCTATTGCTAAAATATTTTCTCTTACCTGATTTTATTGAGCTGGATTTGACTGTTTTAGGTGTTTGGAGCGTCACCCTGATAGTATACTTTCAGTGCTTGAGAAGGTGAGCAAGCAGTGGTCCAGGGAGAGTCATGAATGTCTCGCAACTCTTGAGGCTTCCTTGGAATTGTGTCGTGTAGTTTATAGTAGTCGTGGAAGAAGCCATCTTTCTGAACTTGTAATTTGGAAAAAAGAGCATCCTTTACACAGTATTGAAACATCATTGAAGGTTTGATTCTATTAGTTTACTGTAATTGTTTAAAAGTATATCATTAAAATGATAATGTTTAAAAACATTAAAATATGATTTAATTTTTGCAGAATAGTGTATTGGAAGATGAATCATTAGAGCCATTACTTGAAAATGTATCAGCATTAATTAAATTGTTAGAAGAAGAAGAACCTAAACAACAAGATCATAAAGGTAGGTAGTATTAGATTTTATAATAATTTGGCATTATCCCTTAGGTTATTTAGAATTCTTTAATATTTTATGTTGTTAAATGTTGGTATTCTGGGTTATTTTTGTGTTAATGACAGATAAAATTGCTCACCCTGTTTAAAAAACACTCAAGAATAATACATATAAATTAAATTAATTGTTTTTATTTAACAGATATCATATTTATATCATTTTACTATTTCTAGATATGGCAGAGATAAACCTTCCTCCTGGTGAACCTTTACTGTCCCAATTCGCATTACGGCAAGTCTGGGTAATGGTCGATTCAGATGATGATCGGCTTTCTACTGCTTATTGGCTTTCACCTCCAAATATGCATGATGTTGAAACACCTGATGCGGAACAGGTTTGTTTGAGCTTAAGATAATTTGAATAGATAAGTTTGCATAACATAACTATATCGTAGATCCACATCGAACTATGATAAGGTTTTTAGTCATCTATGTTCCTAATTTTATGTATGTATATATATTACTCCATTCCTACCAGTGATAAAATTTTATTTAATTAATTTATACTCATTACTTCCGCTTATCTAAGGTATTTACGGGTTTAAATGGGCTTATTTTAATTACCTATATTCACTGATAAGAATTGGAATAAATTACTAAAGCTAAATTTAAAATCTTACTTTGAATTGATTATCTACTTTTGTTAACTACTAATAAACCTTTTATAAACTCTTTGAATATAAATATGGATAAACATCAGGCAATCAATATATAAGGCAAAATACATTTCACTAACATTAATTTATTATTAACCACAGTTAAAAACAATAATATACACAAATTGATTTTAATATAGAATAATATAATGGACAAATCCATCTCAATAGAAAAATTATATAATAAACAGATAATATAATATAGCGCTTTGAAATTATTTAATTTAAATTTTATGAGCTCTAAAAATTGTGTAGCTATCGATGTATTCTGCAGAATAATGATCTATTAGTACTTGCATTTACAGACGATATGATACTTCCAGCCGCGATGGTCAATCTTCTTCTATAGCTTAAGGTCTTGATGTAAGGGTTGAAAATGAAGTCTCCTATCTTACTCGCTGGAAAGGTTGAACGGAAGTGGCTTCTAATGTTGATAGGTCGAAGGGCCCCAGTGATCTGTTACTTGGGGGGATTTTTTAACTGAAGTCCCTTTTATCTATGGAGGGGATAGGTTTAGCTGCCGGCCCCTACCGGCATTTTATTTAAACTCTTATAGGAATGATTATGTTTTCTTGATTAGACGATAGCTGCGTCATGTATCAATCGCCCTCACTTGTTTCAAAAAAAAAAATCAAAATTTTTTTTTTTTTTTTAATATGTTTATCCTACTATTTAAACAATATTACAAAATATCATAATTACATACTAATAATAAACAAGTAGTAAACAAGTCTTATAACTACAAAGAGATTATATTATGTTTTTTTTTTTTTTTTTTTTTTTTTTTTTTTTTTAATAAACAATACCTATTCGACATATTTTTTATTTACAATTTTAATTAACGTTTTATTTTGTGTGTTATGTTTATTAAAACATATTTGTGTCATATTATTGATGTCATGTTATATAATTTGCCAGAATTGGGTTATATGAAAGCAAAATATTTTATGCCCCCGGTATAGGCTGTAATTATTAGGCCTTGCCATTTCTTTTATATTCATTTATATATTTATATAGAAATGATTATTCTTTTGTTATATTCTCGAGATGTTCGATGGAGTTGTTGGGAATACGCATTAAAAAAAATTTGTATGAAACCTTTTTTCTCACTTTTTTTACTTCTTGGGATCTGATACCTAACAAAAAAAAATTCTATACTCTTCCAATAATTTAGTTACCTATTCTATTGTTATCTTCAGGAGATATTCTATTGAATTTACTGAGTTAGTGTTATAGGATTAGGAGACTAATTCGACTGAATTGGTTAGGAACAGGCATTAAAAAAAAACTGGTACAAAACCTTTTATAAAACCTTTATCTTCCTCTCTTTTACTTCTTGGGATCTGATACTTAACAAAAAAAAGGATTCTTACCCTTTCATTATTCAATAAGCAGGAATATATTAGATCACTAGTTTTTTCTCAACGACCTAGTCATTCAATTATTATTTTCCCCTTATTCTACTTACTATCTCTCCTTTTTTTCAAAATATCTTTTTTTTTTTCACAAATTCCCTTAAAAAAATATATCTATTTACTTCTCCTATTTATTTTTTTCTCCTTTTCAAAACTTCAAAATTCAAAACATCTTTCCCACGAATTCCTTTTTTTTTTTTTTTTTTTTTAAATTTATATCTATTTACTTCTCCTTTTTCAAAATACCCTTTTTTCACAAACTCCCTTCAACTTAAATAAAAAATAAACGTTCCCAACACTCATTCCCTTTTTCTCTTATAAAATATAAAATAGTATTTGCTTAGTTATATTTAAATTATTTTAATTTGTAACTCTATTTTTTTTTTCTTTTAATACTGAACGCTCCGTTTAGTCCATGCGATTGTCCTTATCCGTTCCATGTTGTAACCTATTGTTGACCGAATTAACTAAGGTACGTGCAGTCGTTAATTGCAACAAGTATTCAACTATACTTGCCCTGCGTATCGTGCTATTCTCCCCCTTTGGGAATTCGGTATCTTTTCAACGATGATATATGGAATCGTCCTCTCCACGAGTTATCGTCTGGGTTTATTAAAGCGTACGTCGTTGCGCTAAGTTTTTCTCTTACTTCATACGGCCCTTCCCAGAATGTTAGAAATTTTAAAATTCCTTTTTGATGCCGTGATATTCTCAATGAGGCAACTAAAAATCGCTCCCCAACTTCTAACTCGTTTATCTTATGGTTATTGTAGTGTTGTTTAAATTTTTTAGCTTTTCGTTTTAGTTTTTCAAAAGTATTCCTTTTTAATTTTGCCGAACTAATATTTTTTTCTTTTTCGTCCGGTAGATTCACTGTTTCCTTTATCGGTTCATTAGTCAGTGGTTCTGGATATTCCTTACACAAGGAGGCCATTTTATTTTGTTCTAAAATAATTTCGGGGTCTTTATTAAACTGGCTCTTGTCATTGTTATCTAATTTCCCTTTTAAATTCACGACCGATGTTTGGATTTTGTTCAATTCCTGGACCTTCCTATCAGTTTCCTCGGTCAACTTTGATTGAATTAAAATACTTTCGTTAACGATTTTCTCTTCACAAATTTGTGGTTGATATTCTACCTCGTTATTAATGTCTGCGTTATAATTATCAAACTTAATTGACATTTCCGATTTTAATTCTGATATCATTTGAAATTGAACATTAAACTTTCCGTTTTGTTCTTTGATTAATTTATCTAATTTTTCACTATTACTACGTATACTGTTATTTAAGGTTTCGTTATTACTCCGTATAGTGTCATTTAATTGTTGCATCATCGCTAGTAACGTTGATGATGAGATCTCTCCTGACGGGAGTTCGGTTCCCATCGCATGACACTTGGTGTCGTCAGAAACTGTTTCTTGAGTAAGGGGAACTGGTTGAATGCTGACCGTACTGGAATCGTTATCTGACATTTTGTTAAAATTTAATTGAATTTTTAATTATTATTATGAGTAATTTATTTCCAAATATTAATTTTAAGTTAGTCAAATTTACTTTTTGAAATCGCGAATACAGTTTTGTTTACCAAAATGTTTACCATAAATAAATAAATATTGATAGTAAAGCATGCAACATATAAAATTGTTATAAATTTTTCTTTAATTGTCTGTTGTTTATCCATATAAGATCAATTTAAAAAAAAAACCATTAAAATCAATATCATATCCCATTAAAAATCAAAAATCATATCCCGGAGCGGCCCCCATTTTACTCCATTCCTACCAGTGATAAAATTTTATTTAATTAATTTATACTCATTACTTCCGCTTATCTAAGGTATTTACGGGTTTAAATGGGCTTATTTTAATTACCTATATTCACTGATAAGAATTGGAATAAATTACTAAAGCTAAATTTAAAATCTTACTTTGAATTGATTATCTACTTTTGTTAACTACTAATAAACCTTTTATAAACTCTTTGAATATAAATATGGATAAACATCAGGCAATCAATATATAAGGCAAAATACATTTCACTAACATTAATTTATTATTAACCACAGTTAAAAACAATAATATACACAAATTGATTTTAATATAGAATAATATAATGGACAAATCCATCTCAATAGAAAAATTATATAATAAACAGATAATATAATATAGCGCTTTGAAATTATTTAATTTAAATTTTATGAGCTCTAAAAATTGTGTAGCTATCGATGTATTCTGCAGAATAATGATCTATTAGTACTTGCATTTACAGACGATATGATACTTCCAGCCGCGATGGTCAATCTTCTTCTATAGCTTAAGGTCTTGATGTAAGGGTTGAAAATGAAGTCTCCTATCTTACTCGCTGGAAAGGTTGAACGGAAGTGGCTTCTAATGTTGATAGGTCGAAGGGCCCCAGTGATCTGTTACTTGGGGGGATTTTTTAACTGAAGTCCCTTTTATCTATGGAGGGGATAGGTTTAGCTGCCGGCCCCTACCGGCATTTTATTTAAACTCTTATAGGAATGATTATGTTTTCTTGATTAGACGATAGCTGCGTCATGTATCAATATATATATTTTTTTTTTTCTTTTGACAGATAAATATAGATTTGGTTGAAATTTCAAAATCGGAGATTCCTGATCTTTCATTAACTGATGCAGTTGGTAGACTTTCTCAAGCTTGTCCAACACCTGGAGAAATACCTGCTGTTAGGGAAACGAAAAAGAGAAATGTTGAAAGTACAGGGACCAAGAGGCCTTTTGGTAAATTTCAGCTTTTATATATTATATTTTTGTTTTATTAAATAATACATTAAAACTGCAATATTATCTTCAATCCATTCATCATATATTTCTTCTGGTTTCGACCTTGTCAAGTTCTTTGCTAACATTTCACTGGCCTCACTGCTGGTTCTTTAGGGCTTAATCTGCCTAAAATGAGATTTCAATAACAGATTAAGCCCTGAGGAAGCAGTATGGCCAGCAAAACATCAGCAAAGAACTTGCAACACAATCTAAACCAGAATAAATATGTCATGAATGGATTAAAAATTTTGGTTGTGGCTATCCAATATCCAATAATATCTATTTTGCTGACTAGAAGTGTTTTTCTTCCTTTCAAGCAGGGCTGTATTTAAGATGGTACATATTACTGTTACTTTTTATTTTATTACTTTTTATAGTATTATCATTTTTGCTATGATTTAATTAATATTTTACTGCGCTAGTACACTTACAGTAAAAAATTGTAATGCCTTTAATTTAGCAAATATTGTTTGAAAATAAAAATAATTTATCTCTATCTTTCCTTCTGGAAGGAAAATATAATGCACTCTGATTTTTTTTACCATTAGTGTCAATATTCAACATTTGTAGATGTTTTAATAACTTGAATATTAACTAAGACAATTATTGCTATTAATGTATTGAGTCAGGTAGTAGAATGATAAAATAAGTTATTGCATTTCAAATTATATGTTATTTAGTTGCTGTGATGCGTGGGAGGGGGTATAGGAGAGGTGGAGCTGGGGGAGGTGGAGGGACGGGCACCGGAGGAGATGTTTTCAGGTCTCGTCCTCCGAACACTTCCCGCCCTCCTTCGTTGCATGTCGATGATTTTGTTGCTTTAGAAACCTGTGGTGCCCAACCGACTGGGCCAACAGGTTATAACAAAGCTTCCATGAGAGCTGCACAGGTAAAGTGCATTACAGTAATTTAAAATATAGAGTTCTAGAAGAAAAGTTTTAAATTGTTCTACAATTTAATTTCGAGTTTTAAATTTATTTGATAGAATAAATTTGTGTTCTTATATAATTAGTGAATAAGTTGTAGTATAATTATATTTAATACATTTCATTATCAGTTTCTTATTTTAAAAAGTACTAACAATAAAGATGTTTCTGATTCAGTGTCAACAAAATGTTAAATTCTTTTGAACTTCTGAAAACTTCCTGGTCATTGTTAACACTTGTATGGATTTAATAATCCCATTTTCTTTGCTTAATTTGTAAACATATAATGAATCTAGTTCCGGAATGATTGTTTTCAGGATTCAATTTTGATTTCATCTTGTACAAATATAATTACAATTTAAATAAACTTCTAAACCTTAATCTATATTTGAGACTTAAATATTTTGCTTTTCTTACTATAATCTCTGTATGTATTTTGAAGTTGTGAAATATTTATCCATCATTCTATGTTTCTATCTGTTTGTTGTAATAGGATTTGATGGCTAGCCGGACGAGGGGTAGGGGAAGGACATTTGGCGTAGAAAGAGGAGGTGGAAGATTTTTTGGTTCCCCCACAACTTACCATCGAGAAAGTTCTGGTAATTATAAATCTTCAAGAAAAAAAAATCGGCTTCCAGTCAACTCCTTTATTGTTTTATATAACAATATTGTCATATAAAACAATAAAGGAGTTGACTGGAAGCCGATTTTTTTTCTTGAAGATGAAATTCAAATAAATCCAGTTTTAAAAAAAGGAAAAAATTATAAGAATGAGTAATTATAAATTTAAACATAATATGTTTTATGGTTTTACTGCAAATTATTGTTAGGTCGTTATAATGCATAAATATGTAAAACGTAGAAAGTTGTATATAACCTCTGAGATGTTTAATATTAATAAGCCTGTTCTTATAAGTTGTTAAAAGAGGTTTTCTTCTTTTTCACTGGTATCAAATCTTAAAAATCAAATAAAAATACTTTTTTAATCTATATATATAAAAGAGTTAGTTACTGGCCTAATAATTCAAGAATGTCACCAATTAGGACTGGTCTCCGGCCTAAAAAGAAGAATACCCAAGAAAAATCGAAACCAGTCCAGGCGTTCTTGAGTTATACTCATTTTTTTTTGTGTTTTTTTTTTAGTTTTCCCTAAGAAGGGAAGGCTTAGTTACTAGATAATGATGAGTCATCGAAACGCCCAACGTATTCACTTTGTTGCCCTCTACTCCTTGGCCTTTCATCTTCCCTAATAAGGTGAAAAGGGTGACAAACGTTTGTAATAAAAAAAAACACATCATTTTTAGCAAGAGCACCATGAAATTTTAGATTTAGCTTCCACATTAAAAAAAAAAAAATATGTGTTTTTATTTTTGGAAAATCAACCCCTAAAAGAGTAAAATACAAGAAATCGTAACATGTTAAGTTAATAAGTAAGCAGGCTTTAAATTTTAACATAACAATAATTGTATTCATGATTTTGCAAAATCAACTCCTAAATATTACAGTTTTGGATATTATGTCCAAACGGTGGATTTCAATACAATGCTTATCAATACTTCTGTAATTATGCCATTTAATATTTAATAGTTAAATTAAATTAAACATGTTTAATATTTAATAGAAAGTTTATTAAAATCCATCAATAAAGGGATAAGCATTGGTAGGCTGGCTGATTTCGCAAATGCTTTAAGTCATTGTTTATAATTTGGAGTTCATTTATGGAATTCAAAATTCACTCTCCGTTTAAACTTAACATAAATTTCTATTTAAATCAATGCGGACGAAGTCACGGGCAAAAGCTAGAACAGTCCGTTAATAACTATCTAACAATTTTCTTATCCTAATATTTCACTTAAACAACTAAACCGTTTTTGAGATGACCTTACAATTACCTATGTATGTTATATTTCAGACGTTAGGGTACTGGAATAATTAAACAAGAGAGATGTAAAGAAAATTCAATTCATTGTGTAAAGGTAATAATAAAAACTTCTGTCGACTCTTTCCTAATTTATTAATAAATTATTTTAAAAATGCCTCCATTATTATTATTTCTTTTAATAATCTTATAGAACTATTATTTCTAAAACTTAATTTAGCCATAAATGGAACTTCTGGTCATGAAAGGTATAAATTTTTAAAACGACTGTTATTCGAAACCATTCCAACAATTACAAAAAATTGAAACAAACAAAAAAAAAGGATCGCTTCATGGAAATTATTAAAATTATAACGAAAATAGAAAAGCCAATTGAATAATAAATAAAACTTTAAAATTTGTTGAAGGAATAAATAATTTAAAATTGCATCAGAATACCAAATCTATCAGGTAGTCTTGGGAAGATATATTGGTGTCTGAAAGCTTTGAACAGAAAAATTCAGTTCAAACTTAGCAATTGGAAGGTTTAGGAAGGTACAATACTGAATTGCCCAGATGTAGGTAGTAAACCCTAAGTACGGAACTACCTGAAGATAGTAAGGTAACTAACTACCTGTGCAGGAATCTATAAGGAAAGTTTAATTTAGGTTTGTTGGTAACTATTGTTTATTAATAGTAAGTCCTAGATAATATTAAAACAGTATATCAATATACAGCATAACACATGGCATTATTACTTTTAATAATTAATAGTTACCAACAAACCTAAATTGGTAACCCCAATGTGATCTAAGTATCGTCGATATAAATATATCGTCTTCCAAAGTGATTTTTTGACGTGTGTTTGTGTTTGTTGGAACGTTTGTTCATTAACCATATCACGTCAGGGTCACCAATTTAGGTTTGTTGGTAACTATTAATTATTAAAAGTAATAATGCCATGTGTTTTGCTGTATATTGATATACTGTTTTAATATTGTCTAGGACTTATTATTAACTATATACTAATAGTTACCAACAAACCTAAACCTGTTTTAAAACTAATAAAAAAAAATCTATGACAAAATACTGTAATAAATATTTCTTGTGTTATGAAGAGATAAGATTCCTTACTTAAATTTACTTTTATTGGAGTTCACTTATCTCAAAACCTTTCAATGTTTTATAATCTTAAAACTTGGAAGAATCTTTAGAATAAAGATAACAGAATATATCCATGCCTAGTTCACATATGTGTTAAGTGCTGAAAACAATATTTTACAGGAGTCAAATTTGATAATGATATAACACAAGAAATACAGTTCAAGTTTAAGCACACAAATTGTACATTTGTAACCTTCACAGCTTCTCTATTAATTTTATATCAACATATGATCTATGACTTCCTGATCACAACTTTACAACATTATTTATGTAGCAAAACCCATTTTCAAAAAATTTGCACTTAATACATTTGTGAACTAAGGCATCGATATGTCCATTGTTTAAAATTATTTACAAAAGAAAAATAGTTTGTTGAGATCCCTTTCTTAAGTAGGAACTTTTGAATTCTCTTACGCCTATCTTAGAAAGGTGATTGTAATGAAAATAAACCTTTTTACGAAAACTAGGCTTTATTATTCACAATGATCATATGAATATTTTAAAAGGTTACAATAGGTTATAACTGCTAGAATGATAATAAATCATCACATTCTTCCGTTCTATTAAAATTTTAATTCATAGTCCTTCAATCGGGAAGGCGCACGGTGCTCTTTAGTAGAGCGTCGCAGAGAATTTTCATGAGGCTGAGCTTCTTTGTTTAACCTGTGTCCTGTATCCTGGATATCTTGATGTTGAAGGGTTCTTGCAGGTTCCGGCTCCTGTTGCCCAGTTGGCTCGAGCTCCGGCTCAATTTCCTCTGGTTCTGTCTCAGTGATCGTCCCACCTTGAGGTGCTAAATGTTTCAACGATACTGTCGTCTCTCGCCTGTCTCCGAGGCGTACCCTGGCATACTGTGGATTGACGTCAAGAATGTCAACTTCCTCGACCAATGGATCGAATTTACTTCTTCGTATCTGTTTTTTTCATCAAAGCTTTCTGTGAAGGGAAAGCCAAGTCGGGAGTGAAATGCTGTTAGAAGATCGTCTGTTGTGTCGAAACATTCTCTCATGAGGTGTCTCGTTGGTTGCTGTGCACAACAGGGATCGAATTGAGTGAAGAGCATCAGGGAGCACCAATTCCCAATTCGATGGATCCAGCTTTCTATGTTCAAGAGCAAGAGATACAGTGCGCCAAATTGTGCCATTTTCTTGTTCAATTTGGCCATTTCCTGTAGGGTTATAAGGCGACGACATGGAAGTGGCTACTCCCCTACTGTGAAGAAATTGTTTTAGTTCCCTGGATCCGAATGAGGTTCCTCGGTCAGTGTGCACATACGAAGGTAGACCAAATGTGGTGAATAAGTCAACAAGGGAGTCAATTACTGTTGATGAGTTCATATTGGGACACGGATAGGCGAATGGAAACCTAGAGTATTCATCGACAATCGTTAAGAGGTATTTGTTTCTTGATTTTGACGGAAGAGGGCCCTTGAAGTCCATGCTGATTCTCTCGAACGGATGCGTCGCCTTAACGAGAGTAGACTTCGAGTTTTTGTAAAATTGAGGTTTTAAGACATTGCAGGACGGGCACGATGCCGTCATCCTTTTGACATCCTCTACTGAATAGGGTAAATTATGAGTTCTTACCTAGTGGATCATTCTAGTCACCCCAGACTGGCATAAGTCGCAGTGTAGTGAATATAATTTTTCAATTTGGGTTGCGTTACAAACCCTGGAATATGTATCTGCTACTTGATTATATTTTCCCGGCCTGTAAATTATTTCATAATTGTAACATGACATCTCCAACCGCCACCTCTGTATCTTCTCATTTTTTATTTTATTCTGATGTTTCATATCAAACATGAATGATACAGAGCACTGGTCCGTAATAATTTTGAAAAACCTTCCGAGTAAGAAATGTCTCCATTTTTTAAGGGCACTGTACACAACACTATAAGCCTCCTTCTCAACGGCTAAATGTTTACGCTCGCTGTTGCTCAGCTTTTGAGAAAAGAATGCAACTGGCCGTCCACACTGCGATAGAACAGCTGAAATCGAGAAATCAGAGGCATCCGTTTCAACTAAGAAATGTTCAAGTCATCAATCGTACTCACTATTGCCTTAGAGATCTCAGTTTTGAGTTGGTCGAAGTCAGATATAGCTTCAGGAGTCAAGGGGAAGGTTTTTGAGTTAAGAAGCCGTTTGACTTTGTCCGAATAGTTAGGGACCCATCTAGAATAGTGCGCGAGCATTCCGATTGTCCGCTCAAGGGCCTTCCGACTGTCTGGAGATGGAAGATTGAGCAGCGGCTTTAGACGTTCAGGGTCAGGAGATATGGTCCCACTTCCGATTTTATAACCAAGCAAATTTATTGAAGTTAGTGAGTACTTGCTTTTTTTCTTGATTGATTGTGAAACCATATTTTTTGACTGCATCAGTGAAGCGCTTGAGATTTTTATCGTGTTCCTCCTGATTCCGACCACACACCGTTACATCATCCAGGTAAGCATACGTTTTCTCAAGTTTTTCGTGAGTAATAAAGTCATCCATCACCCGCTGGAAGGTGTGTACTCCATCTGTCAATCCAAAAGCTAGGCGTCGAAATTGATATAAACGGCCACATGTCTCAAACGCGGTGAAAGGCCGATCTTTTTCTCGTAAAGGTACCTGGTGATAAGCAGTCGATTGTGCTAAACATAGAATTTTTTGAAACCTTGGAAACAATATCCTCGAGACTTGGGAGGGGATATGCATCAAGGTGCGTGAACCGATTAATGGTTTAGGAATAATCTACGACCATTCGCTTTTTATGACTCATTTTTTACAACGAACGCTTATGCCCTCCAGGGAGACCTACTTTCTTCAATAATCCCATCAGCAAGCAGTTTTTCAATTTCTTTCTTTCTTTCTTCTCAATGAAATCGGCGTCTTCTAAAGAGTGCTTCCGAGATTTGGTGATTATGGGTTCGACATCGTTAGTTAGAAATTCAAAAAGGGGAGGAGGCTCTATCTTTGCTGGAGCCAGATAACTGATAGTCAATGGAGGTTTGATTCCTCCAAAGGTAACCTTGAGGTCAGAGTGTTGTTTTCGTAGATCATGTCCAACAATAACATCGTGTCATACACTGAATTTTGTTTTAGGATAACGGTGACCCAACAACTCCAAATGAGCTATACAGTAATTAGAAATAGGCTTGCTGAGAGATGTTGAAGTCATGGAGACTCTACCAATTGTAGGGTACATTTTCAGGTTACAGCTTTTCGCAAAACACTGTAATATAAATGTCTCGGAGCTCCCTGTATCAATCAAAGCAAAGATAGGAGTGGAATTTACCAGAACTTGCACTTTAGCTTTGTAGGACAGTAGAGGCTGCAACGAGTGCGGCTGATGAGGGAGCTTTTTTAGTTGATCTGCAGACAGATTTCCAATGACCCGTCTTCTGGCATCTTTCGCATGTATCATTTAAAGCGGGGCATTGCTGACGAGTATTATGTCGCTGCCGACCACAAAAATAGCATTTTTTATTTTTGAAATTCCAGTCCCTGGGCCTAGTTGCTGCCAAATTTGCTATATCTTCCGACGAATTATCACTTTCCAGAGGAATAGATGAAGAAGCGTTAAGGGTTAGCTCAGAGGTGTATGATGCAGATTGATTTTTGGCTGATTCTAGAGCTCGAGCTTTTTCAACAGCCTCATCGAGAGTTAGCTTGTTAAATTCCAATAGTCGCAGCCTTATCTGACTGAGGCCGCCAATGAACGAGTCACGGACATATGTTTTCCAATGTGTTTCTGCATCAATGTCCGCAAACTCACAGTTTTTACTCAACTGTTGCAATGCTTGGTGGTATTGGTCAATTGTCTCATCTGGAGACTGCTTACGGGAAGCCAGTTTATGTCTTGAGAAAATTTCGTTTATTGGTTTCACGTACGTAGCTTTTAGTGTTTCAATAGCTGTCGCGTACGTGCCCTTATCGGCAATCAATTGGTAAATAGTATGTGAGATGTGATTAGTAAGCAAGCTCAACTTACCTCAATCATCAATCGTTCCTAAACCCGTGATGAAATTTTCGAACGTCTTCAGCCAGTAATTCCACTCCTGAGCAGCTGCAGGGGAGTGTAGATCTCCGTCGAACTTCTCCGGTTTCAGAAATTTGTCCATTGTGAATAATAAATTGTAAAGAAAATAAACCTTTTTACGACAACTAGGCTTTATTATTCACAATGATCATATGAATATTTTAAAAGGTTACAATAGGTTATAACTGCTAGAATGATAATAAATCATCACAGTGATATCTTATGTCCAAGTCTCATTCAATATCAAGATCAACTATGTTTCATGTTAATTAGATATTTTTTGAAAATCGACCCTGAAAAGTGTAAAATATGGGAAATTGTATCATGTTAAGTTACAGATGTGAATTTAGTAAGCAGGCTTTACATTTTAACATAATAATAATTGTATTCATGATTTTACAAAATAAACTCCTAGATATTACAGTTTTTGATATTATATGGTGGATTTCAATAGAAAACTTTATCGATAGTAATTATGCCATTTAATATTTGTTAGGACAGTTTATTAAATTCTATTAACAAAGGGAGAAGCATTGGTAGTCTGGCTGAATTCACAAATGCTCTAAGTCATTGTTTATAATATGGAGTTCATTTATGGAATTCAAAATTCACTCTCCGTTTAAACTCAACATAGATTTCTATTTAAAATCAACACGGATGAAGTCGCGGGCAAAAGCTAGTATTAAATAAATCTATTAGAATAAATTTTTTTTTCTTTTAAATTAAATGTATTATAGCTTACCCATTTTATGGTGCATGGATTGATTTATTTGGTACTAACATGTTTATCTCCTTTTTTATTGTTCTATTACATACCTGTATATTGTACTCTTCTAAAGTAGTTTAAATGTAAGTTGGAGGGAGGGGTAAGAAAAAAACGCTAGTACTGACTTAATATAGCATGAGTTCACCCTTGTGCTGTAATTTTATTCCAGTATTTAATAAACCCTTATCCGAAATATTAAGTTTGTAAAGTATGCTTTTTTTCAATCAAGTCTTATAGGATCATAAAACAATTTGAATTTTTATACATTATTTAAATGTAATAGTTCAATAAATAGTCCTAATGTAATTTTATTATTTACAAAATATAAACATAAAGAAAACCTAAAAAAAAAAAAAATTAATCCTTCATTAGTTATATTCAATGTATGATTATGTTAACTGTAATATATACTTTAGATTAAACATTTTATTTTCTACTAATACTGTTAATTTTATATATTCTCAATGTAGCAAGTAACCTACTATTATTTTTATAGGAGAAAGTATTTGGGGAGAAATGTATTCCGGTAGTGGTGTTACTAGTAGCGAAAGGAGGGGTGGTGGAGCCTGGCCAAAAGACTTGAGGGGAGTGCGCACGCGTAGCCTCAGATTCTTCTCTAGATAGATCAATCATGTTTTCTTGATTGATCTACATGTACATTATGTAACTTAACATGTTTTATTGTATTCAGTACAAATTTATTTTTTTATAGTTTCTAATTTAAAATTGTACACTTCATTTAAAATGATATATTTATTTTTTCAACAAAATAAAGGATATTTGTGATACTCCTATCTTAAACTCTTAAAAGTCTAAATGAATGGCTTGAAAATATTTTAAATTTATACGAAGTCGTTAAATTTATGAGGAAGAACTAATAAAAAAATTTTAAGATAAAAGGTGTTATCTTTTTGGCCATATTCCTTAGAGTATGATAAGTTAAGTACTAATCTAATCCTGATAAAGTGATAATACTATAATTACTCCACCTGTGAAGTTGAAATGTTAAAATAAAATTTTATATCAAAAGTACACCTAAACTTGACTCAATTAAACAGTGGTGCTAGAACTTCACTCTATGATTAGATTGATTGCATAGGGGCACATAATATTGAAGCAATAAGATTCAGTTTATACAACTCTTTCTTGTCAATAATCATATTATGTTTTACAGTTACCAGGTCTGCAAGTTTAAAATGTCGTTTATTTCTTAAAATATAATTTAATTTAAAAAAAAAAGTATAATATATTTTATTCAAAGTACTGGCCCTCGCTTTCTACACATTTTGTCCATCTCTCGGGCAATTTATGGATACCATTCCAAAAGAATGCTTCATCTTTATTTGAAATCCATTCATCGAGCCATTTTCTTACATCCTACAAATTGTTAAAGTGTTGCTCAGCCAATGAGTGTCCCATCGATGAGAATAGGTGATAATCAGAAGGCGCCAGGTCAGGTGAATACGGCGGGTGGGGTAGGAGTTCCCAACCAAGCGAAGAAATCGTTTCCTTAGTCAATCTGGCTGAATGTGCAGGAGCGTTATCATGCTGAAGAATGACTTTGGCGTGCCTGTGAGCCCATTCTGGGCGTTTTTCGATCAATGCGTGATTCAAATTGATCATTTGTTGTCGGTAGCGGTCGGTATTGACTGTTTCGCCAGGTTTGAGAAGCTCGTAGTAGACTACTCCCTTCTGATCCCACCACACACACACAGCATTGTCTTCTTCCCAAAACGATCCGGTCTTGCACTCGATGTGGATGGTTGTCCTGGCGTTACCCATGATTTTATTCGTTTGGGATTCTGAAAATAAATTCATTTTTCATCGCCAGTTACAACTCGATGCAAAAAACCCTTTCTTTCGTGGCGTAAAAGCAGCATTTCGCACACAATTTTTCGTTTTTCCATCTGTCGTTCGTCCAATTCATGTGGAACCCATTTTCCAACCTTTTGAATTTTTCCCATAGCTCTCAGGCGATCGGAAATGGCTTGTCTAGTGACATTCAACTGTTCTGCCATCATTTGTTGGGTTTGGGTATTGTCTTCGTCTAATAAAGATTGCAATTCGACGTCCTCAAACTTTTTTGGTCGATTTTCTCGTTTTTTATCAGTAACATCAAAATCACCACGTTTGAAACTTTGAAACCAACGTTCACATGTCTTGACGGTTGGAGCAAGATCGCCATAAGTCTCAACAAGAATTCGATGACATTCAGATGCCTTTTTCTTTTGATTGAATAAGAAAATCATGACATGCCGCAAATGCTCTTTATTTGGCTTAAAATTAGACATTTTTAACACCAAAGAAAGGTATGATACGTCCACGTAAACGACTTAAAAACAACTGACTTTTGTAAACAAATGACTAACAAACAAAATAGCGTTTAGAGATAAGCAAATCCTTCAATAGGCTAAGGGCGCATTCTATTGGAATTAAAACGACATTTTAAACTTGCAGACCTGGTAGACTAACTGGCATTAAGTTTTTTGATCCATTAATGTTGCTTTATTGTATCTAAAGTATGTCAAGAGAGTTTAAAAGTTTTCCTTAAACCTCACATTACTTTGAACCATGGTATTACGAAAAACTGACTTTAAAGTAAGTAATAAGATAGTGGGTCGTCTATCTTATGAAAAAATCTTCCAGATGGACATGGAAAAATCAGTTTAGATTCATGGAGGGACAACATAAGTAGAACACGTTTTGAGTCAGTAGGTTATTCAGAAAATTTTGATCTTGGATGGAACTTGTGTTACCACATTACATCACACATCTGTTTCTGTTTTTGAATGGATACTTTAAATTTGTCTATCCATATCAGAAGAAAAGCACTCGCCCAGATATCTCTATATTTATAAGTTAAAATTACATCTTGGTCATTCTCTATGGAAAATTTTATATCCGTAGGATATCATTCATTTTTTCGGTAGCCTTTAGTTTTTCAGTATTAGAAAAAAAAAGTAATTACCAAGGGAAAAAAAATGGTATTTCTCATGGTCATTTTTTGATAAACACTATCTTAACAGATTTTGATATTCAACACAAAGCCTTTTAGCATGGTGTTTGAATAGCCACTTTGATAAAGGATTAGTTAGTAAAGAAAATAATAATAAAAAAGGTTTTTAAAAATAATTAATTTATTATTTACAGTACAACTTTTAATATTCCTTTGAAAACATCCATGGTTTGATCATCGAGTAGAACAATATCGAATAATTCGAGATATTGTGGCAGGAATTCGTCAATCTAGAAAATATATGAATGTAAATAATTAACTTAATGTTTATATTTATAATCCAGATTTATATTTTTTAAAATTAAAACTTATATAATTCTATAATGCAAATTTTTAACTCTCATCTATATAACTATAATGGTTCAAAATAATAAACATAATCTCAGCAAAAAATAACTGAAATATGTGAGAGCCATAACTGATAAAATAAAATTCTAGTTGGAAACTAAAAATGAATTTAATTGAATCCTGAATCTAAAACGGAGTTAACTCCAGGATGAATTTAAGGTAAAATATCCTAATATATATATATTATATAAGCATAATACATACATTTACGCTCAAGAAGCCAATTTTAAGGATAGTGCCGCCTTCAGCAACACCTTCAGCCATGTTTGCATCACCTAATGAATCTCCCATCACTAGCACATTTGTTTTTTCTGATAGTGACTACATAAAAAACATATTACGAAAATAGGAACAATATTATACATAGGAAGTAAGAAAAGTTGCTCATTATCAAAAAATAAAAAACAATACCTGAAAGTAATCACTATTTTCAATGGCATGCTGATTTTTGTTATAAACATTCATTGGTTGCCCTTGGAATTCCACAATGTTTCCATCAACAATCTACAAAAAATAAAAACTGAAAATATTTTTGATATTTTCTAATTTTATATACAAATATGAGTATAGAATGTTATATAGGATCTCAATTGATTACTTAAGGTCTAATTATAAAAATTATTAATTTTCCAATAGCAATTAGTTGTCTTTTATTTATATTCCTCATATATCCGTCTATAGGAGCCAATGTCATATTTATTTAATGGACAAAAATAAAGCTAGGAGGGCAGGTCAATAAGTCCGTTACTTTTTGAATAAAACATAGGTTTTTATATGAAAAGTTATTTTATGTATGAGAGGAAAATAGTTGACTGGATGATAAAATGGAGAACGGAGATAGTTGGGGGGTGCAGTCAAAAACACCAAATAAGTACTAGACTTATATTTAGTAAGTGCCGACATTTCGACCTACAGTGTAGGTCATCTTCAGGGCGATTGGTAAGAGGAGCCACTGGGTGCACCGGCTAACCAACAATGAAAAGTTATTTTATTTGTCAACATAGTCTCCTTTGAGTTCTATACACTTAGTATAGAATTTTTTTATCCCTTCCGAAAAATATGATTTGTCAAGGTCATCAAAATAGGCATTTGTTTGTGAGATGACTTCCTCGTTGGAGTCGAATCTCTTTCCGCCGAACCATTTCTTCACGTTTGGGAACAAGAAATAGTCACTCGGGGCTACATCCGGAGAATAGGGCGGATGAGGAAGCAATTCGTGGATTTTTGCCACGGAAACTGCACATGTGTGCACCCTTGCATTGTCCTGGTGGAAAAGAACTTTTTTCTTGCCCAAATCCAGTCTTTTTTCTTTTTCAATTCCTCATTGAATCGACCCAATAAGTTGGTATAATATTCGCCATTGATTGTTTTCCCCTTTTGAAGGTAGTCAATGTGGATTATGTGCATCCTGAAAAACGGTCGCCATAACTTTATTGGCTGACAAACCCACCTTTGCCTTCTTTGGCACCGATTCACCCTGAGAAACCCACTGTTTTGACTGCTGTTTGGTCTCCAGTGTGTTGTGGTGGATCCACAGTTACGAAACGGAGCAAAAACTCGTCCATATTGGGGTTGAAGAACGCCAAACATTACTGTGAAACTGTCACACGGTTGTGTTTGTGGTCAATTGTGAGCAAACGCAGCACCCATCTAGCCGAAAGCTTTCTCATACCCAAGTGATCATTCAAAATTGAAACCACTGAGCCATGTGAGATGCCTATAGCTTCCACAATCTCTCTCACTTTCAATCTCCGATCGGTTAAAATCATATTGTGAATTTTTTCAATCGTTTCGGATGTAGAGACCTCAACTGGGCGTCCAGAACGTTCGGCATCTTCCCTGCTTGTACAGCCACATCGAAATTCAGTAAACCACTTCTTTACCATGGAAATGGATTGTGCAGAGTCCCCATAATATTTATCAAGCTTAGCCTTCATTTTTATGTTAAAAATTATTTTTAAAATCCAAACAGTTAACTCAAGAGGATAACATTCAGTTTTTCTCAGCTCTTTTAACATTCAGTGATTCAGTTATTAACAGTATAAAATAGAATTAATAAAGTAGAACCAATAATCAATAACAATCTCTGATTTATAATATAGGGGATATTCATATGTAAGGGATCATAAAACACTAAAATAAATATCAAGATCTAACTTCAAGACTGAACAAAATAAATAGAACAGTCCTGTTAATAACAGTGCCACTTAATTTTAAGAACAGAGAAATGGAAAATTGATAAATAAATTACTCACATTTACAGATCTAATTTCAGTCGTTACAGATTTAATCTCGTAGGCCATAACTATTTGTTTGTTCCAGTATTGCATAAAAGAGATCTTTTTTAAATCTCCGATTCGCCATTAAAATTCATTCACCAAAATAAATTGAAAATGATGATGTGCAGTAGTATCTAGGTGATAAAAAGTTCTCTAATTTGCTCCATTTCTAGGCAAATTATCATTTTGATATGGTAACTTATATGAAAAAAAATTATAGAAAAAAATACTGAACAATAAATAGATGCAAAAACATTTAAATTAAATAAATAAATATTTAATTAAATTTTTTAAAAAGTGACAAAAATAAGTATATTAAGATAAACATAATTGGTGGCACTGTTAATATCAGAACAGCACCCAATTAATTTGTGATTTCTGTGTGAAAGTATTAATATTAATCTGATCTAACCAAACCAACATAATTGCTTCAAAGATCTTAAGCCAGGTTACTTATCAATACCACTTTAACAGAGATCTAAACTATTTTCTATTTTGAAAAAAAGCAATTTGTTACAAGTAAAATACAACTTAAAATTGTCCAATGGCTGAAACATGATTAAAATACATAATACACGATGTTAAATAATTTGGATTGAAAGTAAAAAATCACCAGATTGTGTAATGCTCAGTGGTGAATAGACGCTACCCATTGGTAACTTACAATACAAATGCCTGCTCGATTCTTATCATATTTCTTTGCTCGCATTTAGCCAGGTCTTTACTTTATATTTGTCGATTACACATGGCAGATCCAGCAATGAAAAAGTCTGAATAAAGGTCAATAACGAACCTGACTATCGTGTTGTTAAATTACCAGATTAAACTTTACACAAACTGTAACAATCATTATTATTGAAATTATAATTTATCAGACAAATGAAAAATAGTTACATAAAAATATTATTACTAAGGTATTATATTAGTTTATTTTATAGCAGTCTATAATATTAACTCGCTTTCTCACTCTGGTTAGGACTTGGTCACAACTTGTGAATAGCCCTAAGGGTTGGCAAACCGGGCTGTTAGTATGCTTGATGATTTAATTGACAAAAAATTATTAAGTCACGATTAGTAGTCCTCCCCTTTCCAAAAATAATTGTTTTATAAGTATAAATATACATTAATATTGAAAAGGGAAATAAATAAATGTTTAGACCGTGGAAAAATTCCAACGAAAAGCCCTTAAGTCTCGAAACTAAAACAGAAATTGAAAATATATTTTCAATGTTTTAGTTTCGAGACTTAAGGGCTTTTCGTTGGATTTTTTCCATGGTCTTAATATAAATATAAACTTTAAATTTTGAATACAATACATTTATAAGAATTTATATTAGAAAAAAAATTTAAAAACCTTGAAAAAGTTGGATATGACTTCCATGTTGTCAAACAAAAGGTCATAGTGCTTTAAAATGGCTGTTACAACATGCCCCAGTCCAGCAGAAAAAACTAAGACGGGAATTTTCTTTTCATTGAGGATTTTAAAACATTCTTCAGCATGATCCCTAAAAAATGTTACATTTTAAATAAATAAATTAATATTTAGGATAATAACTCATGAGAGATAGTTTATTGAGCATGAAAAATATGGATTCATAATGCAGAAAAAATATTCATGTAAAGGTTATTGGAATTGTACTGCAATCCAGCCATAATGGTTATCCATAATTACCTGACTATAATAACATGTTTATGAATGACATGTTGGGGGGCTTGAAACAAAACACCAAAAACGAGTAGGCAACGAGAGATGTGTTCTTCGCATCTCCATGAAACAGATCCCCATGATAATTTTTTTTTCAATAAATTGATCGATCTCAAATTTGTATTATAATTTAGAGTATGAATCTCAAAGAGCTGAATACAAAACACAAGAATTTGAATAATTTAAAAATTACAAATTAAATAAAGTGAGATCATTGAAAGGTCTGTAATCACAAGATGCAGAGAATAAATAAAATAACCTACTTCACACAATGAATCTTCTTCAAAGTGACATGATATTGATTAGATTGGCTACATAGTTTTCTAAACTGACATTTTATAAGCTGTTTTAGAACAGTATGAAGGCTTCCATATGAAAGATAAAGACAAAATTGTTACAAAAGCTTCTTGGGCCATTCCATATCAAAAAATCTCCCAGAGAAAATTTAATTTGACACCCATTTTTATAGATTTTGATACAATAGATCATAATTGATTCCATACTGAAAACTTCGGCAAAATTTATTTACCCTATGTTTATTTTCCTATCAATTTGTTGCTTCGGACTTTGCGCCTTAAATATGCAAAACTTATTTTCATTTTTCTTGAAGTTAATAAAGATATAGGACTTTGCAGGAGATTTGTGCATTAAACCTGAAAGTAATGAAATATACAATTATCATATCGTCCCTGCCATCGCAAAGTATCGAATGTGAAAAAACACAGTTTTCGTTTTCGACTTATAGCAGTTGCTTTAGAATTGATAATTGATATAAAATTCATACAGAGGCCTCTATCAGTCACAAAAACAATGTAAAACGAATGTCACTGCTTTGACTACAGGCACTAATTTTTATTGAACCTTGAAACTGTTTTTTTTAATTCTCCTCAAAAGTACCGATTTTCACATTCGATCGTTGGAAATGAATGGGACGATATCTCCCCTTTCAAAAATAAAAATATTATTTTTTTTAGAAATTTATATCAATATGTAGAGTCTCAAACAAGATAGACCGCTCAAGTTTGTTGTATAATGATTCTAGATAAATAGCATATTAAATAAAAAAACATATATTTTGTTATATTTATATTTAAAAAATATTTTTAAATAATGAGTATAGTATATGCTATAGGGGTGACTTCAAGGCTTTGGAGATCTTCAAATAAAAAAATATAAAGGATAAGATTTTTTTTTCACGTTTAAACAGGATAGTAATAGAATCTACCAGAATTAAACTTCATCAAAATCTGAGATGGGTATCATGATCAGGGAAACCTGACTAGGAATGACCCTCTTCAATTTGGCAGAGAATGTGAAAAAGACTTACGCCTCTTATGAAGCAGAACTAAAACTATTCTTTATTGGGATAATTATCAAGATGTATCCACATAATTATTAATAAATCAGTGAAAACAGCTAATGAAATTTAATAAAGAATCGACTAACTGAATTCAGCTTTTGACTGGATATCTGAAAAGAAACATAAATAATACAAAATAGGAATTATTAAAGGTTGTTAAATATTCCAAGTGGTCCTGAGAGATGTATCAAGACAACTTTTTATTCCGGCAATGAAGATTTGTAAAGTAAATTAAAAGTTAGATGAGACAAGAGATAATATTAAAACACTCAAATAGTGAAACAAATGTAAATAAACATTTCAGTTTGTAATTATTTTTACTGAAATTAAAAAAAAATTTAAATATATTTAATTATGAATTAATTTAGCAAAATTTATCTTTTAAAAATGTTTTGCTAACTTTTCTAATGTGTATAAATTTATATAGGTTGGTATTACTTGATATGTTTTGTGGATCAGCTGATTCTATAACCTTCTCAGCTGGTTGCATATTACCTTCTTTTCAGTTGGATGTTGAACATCTTGGTGGTGGGGTGCTGTCTCATGTTTGGAGCCTGTTTGGGCGGTTGATCATTGGGATATATTGCACCTTTTTCTTCGAGATGTGATTCACATACCTTTTTTTTTTGTGTCTTGATAATGCCTGATTAGGCGAAGCGTCGACCGGTAAGTGGGTGTATTACTGGAGAAATTTGAAACATACGGCTTAGCATTGTGGTTTTTCCCAATTGAGTTATAATAAATAATAGTGTTTCTTCTGAAGTTTTTTTCTCTATTTTATTGTATATATACAAAATATATACCTAGTAGTTGATTCTTATATAAAATGTCCATATTAGCTAATTTTATCTAAATACACAATAAATAACAACAAGAATGATCAATTGTATGTGATATCAAGAATATGGTGCGAAACAGGGGATGGTCAATAACAAGATAAAACATAATATAATTTCTTTATAAGCATAAAATAAATAATTACTGACCATTATAATGTTCTCGACTGCCATCCGAACCATTTCCTTTAAATACACAACATGTTATAAATAACATATTACGTTGACTGAGCTGAAGAAATAGGATAAATGATATTGTGATTTCTCCAAAGTGTACATTTATAGATGATGGAGGTAAAGTTTAAAATTAGCCTCTTCAATTCATTGCCAATTGAATAATTTGAAATAACAAAAATTAATCCTTTAATATATAAATATTAAAAACTTTTAATAAATATTTTAAATTTTGGGAGTGGGAAAGCTCAGTGTCTAAGAGCACTATCTGCTAATCAAAAGGTCTCAGGTTCAAAACGAGCGGTGACAGATAAATTATCTAATCTGTTATTAGCCATGAGCTAACCTATGGGTTCTGAAGACCTGCACAACTGTGGACTTAGAAGAAGTACAATCCTTACAAAGCAACACATCCTGGACCCTTCTTTCGTTATAATCATAAGTTTTTTTTTGTTACACACAATTCCTTTATACTTCCAAAAAGCATCCAAATTAGCATTGTATTACATACAAAGCCAACACTTAAGTGAATAATTTTTCATGTATTCGTTAGAAAGTAGATGTGTTAATTTTTTCCTTGGACCTATGAGGTCTAATACCGACTCTTCACTAAAAATAAAATTCTGAAATAACAAGAGCTTTACCTTAACTTCACTCCAGAATCTATAACTGCTTGAGCAATTTTCTCCGGTTCATAAGGCAGCCCGATAAAAAGTTTTTCATTCAAACTCCACCACTCTTCCATATAAGGAATTTTTTCAGCAATGGACATGTTGGGGTCATCTTCAATTACTCGAAACCTATTGTAAAGATTTTGAGCACCCTCAGTAAATTTAGATGGAAGCGTAGGTATTTGTTCAAATACACCTAATATCAAAAAAACAGAATATGTTAATAAAAATGTTGGCAAATTTATTTACAATACATTTATATTTCCAATGATCAACACTTACAATAACTACTTTTTGTAGGTTTTCCATTGTCATGATGTTTACTAACAGTTCGATCAAAATCAGTAATAATTTGTAGCTTGCTACTACCTCCTTCTTTGATTTTTTTAATTTTACTCAATACTAGCTCCTTATCTTTCATTCTGACTTTTTCGCCATTAAGACCAGCAATCTGCTGGCACAAAATAAATTAGTAATGTTCTTATAGCAAATTAGTCACAAAATGAAACATAAGAAAAATGTCTTACATGCACTATTTCGTCATCATTTATGGACATTTTCGGTTATCTAAACGTAAAATATAAACTATTTAAATTATATTGGAAATAAAAATGAAAACACTATAAAAAAACAACCTCCCTAATTGTAACTAACCGGTTATTGAACTGATGAATTGAATGTACGTAAATACTGAATCGTTGCCAACACCACCTACTACTTTCCCACATTTTTGATATAATTTTTTTACGGAAATTTTTCATCATTTGTCCGCGGTAAATATTTTTTATTTATGCGATAACTGTGAGAATATATTAATCCAATATAACAAATATTTGAATGGTAAAATAAGCCATTGATTTATTTATTTTTTGTAAAAGTACCACTCCTAGAAATCCAAATTTCGTTTATTTTATACCAGATTTATTGTATTATAATACGGAACTGTTTTTAAAACTATAATAGAACTCTTTATTCTTTACCGTAATTATGAATACAAGCATGTACTATATATGTTAGTAAAGGGTATTGAGCGTTTAAAAATATTTCCTTGCCTTTCTATGTTTATTTATAAATTATAATAACATGTAAGAAGGATTATAATAGTTTGATAACTGTTATCATATCACACAATTTGAAATAGGACGAAGTTCTAGTTCCCGGTTACAATTGTTATTTTTTAAATTTCTAAATATTTAAATGTAAATGAAACATTGAAGTGTTTATGTTATAATTATAAATACCATGTGTAGATTTTCGTGCATTAACTAAGTAATTTTGGAATGCCGGGAATATTGATGGGAAGAGTTGTAAGTACTGTATAAGCCATTTATTTTTCATCACTGGTTAGTGTTGCTATGTCTTTCTTCGATTGATGATTACTGTGTTAAGATGAAATCTGCATCGTTATTTTACCGTATCAATAAACGTTTAATTCTGTATACATATTAGCAAACTAATGATAATTTTTATACATAAACTATTATTGTATCTTTCTATTTTTATAGTTCTTTATTTACTTATTTACTTACTTAATATTTTACTACAAATGATAAAAACAAGTTTGTGAACTGGGAATGATTTTTTAAATTCAGATAAGTGTAATCATTACAACCAACAAACTTATATATATATTCAATGTATTTTTGTTGGGAGATATGTATTTTAAGAAGTGAGAATTGTTCAGCAAATGCAAGTAAATTGACTTCGTTACTATTATATGCAATTTGTATGTACTATACAAATTATATGCTATTACAGCACTAGCACAATAAATGTTATTTATAAAATTAATTGGTGTTTACTTAAACTTTCATGAAACCAGTAATTACCTACTAAATTTGACACTGCTTTAATTTGCAATATACAAGTATTGCTAATCAGATTCAGGCATACCCTGGTTCACACATTATCTAGGCTTTGCTTCAGAATAATTTTAAAGGCAATAGAATTAAAGATATATAAATAAATAAAACACAAGGGATGGAACTAAACTGGAAATTATATTAGTAATGTAATTCTTTTAACTTTTATTGCATTATAATTAGAAACTTCTGTCATCCAACTTAATCTTTCAATTATTTTTTATTCAACCATTGAATGTGCATAGATTTTAGCTTTTATTTAATTATATTTTTTTTTTCAAAACTGCTTTAGTGGTTGTATTTTTATCTTTGAAAACTAATAATGTTCTTCATAATTGTTCAATGATTAGTAAAAAACATATTTGAATTAGCTTGAGGCTGGGTTTCGGCACTTAGCTTTAGGTCTTGACCAGATATCTATTAATATCAAAACAAGGAATATGTATAGACCAAGTATGAAACACAAAGAGAGAATTTAGAAAGCAAAAAATTGTATATAAAATTTAAGTAAAAATTATTTGTTTATACAGTTTTGTTTTAATGAATTAAGTCTTAAATCATTCAATGAAATGAAGATTTTTAGCTTTGTTATCAAATCAGTATTATATGAAACAATATCAATTTTATTGGAGGTTCAAGTGAATGGAAAAATTAAGATTACCCCCTTCTGACATTCCTATCTTTTTTGCGTTAAAATATAGCGATAGTGTCATAAAATGGAGTTATTGTTTCAAGTTTAAATTTAAGGGAAAAAATTAAATGTAAAATATATAAATTATTAATTAATCAGGGAGGAGGAATGAAAGCAAGCATGCAGTTCATAAAAATATCAATATTTTAAATAAAACAGTTTTTATTTCCTTCAACCAATGAGGCCACTTGCAAATGAAAGTAGAGCGCAGTTTTTGACACAAGAGGACATGTTGTCAGGAAATATCCCAGTCCAATGCTTGTAATGGAAGAAGTTGAGGGGCAGTGAAGGTTAAAAGTGGAAAATGACTGGAGGGCTTACCTTGGAGCTTTTGAAGTTCGGCGATAGAAAGCTGCACAAAAAAACTCACCAGTAAAGAAAACGTGATACATCAAGGCTGTGATCTACCAGAGGATCTTCGAACAGGCTCCATCTTCAAAAAATGTGATAGGAGGCAATACCAAAATTATTGCGGGCGAGATCAGTGAGCAGAATTATTCGGAGACTAGTTAGGGATAAACTCGAAGATAATTACATTACGCCGCTAGATTAGACAGGATTCATCGCATTGAGAATATTTTTGTACTTCAGGAGCTCATTGAGAAGTGCAACGTAAGGAATACGGAGTCAAAGTCGATCTGGAGCAGGCATATGATAGAGTCCCGATGAAAAGAATATGACCAGCACTGAGAAGAGCGGATATTTATGAATCTATTATACAAACAATTCAACTCTTACATGGAAGCGAATTGAAGAAAGATGATTGGGAACCGCCTCTATGAGTCATTTTTCGGAACCTAAGGGCTGAAGCAAGGGTGTTGCCTGTCTCCAATCATCTTCAAGATATACTAGGCTGACCTAGTGAAGCAATGTATGACGCAATATTAGGACTACGAAATTTATTTCGATGATGACGACCTTCTTACCCTGTTATGCGGGAATGATCTGGTAGAGATGGCCCGGAAGAAAGTTTTCCTTGAGATGGTGATGGTGGTCTTCAGATTTAAGGAATTCTATGAAGCAGCAGGTCTCAGGCTCCAAAAGACTTCATGCATGGCTGTGTGGAGAGGTGATTGAGACGATCTGTGAGGCAGTGAATGGGGGTAGCGGAGACCGTCACTGAAAGAATCGGAAAAGGGTGGTTGAGATGGTGTGGACACTGCAGGAGAAAATGAAGGAGCATTGGTCGAACTGGTCCAGAGTCGTTGACTTGCAGCTGTCCAGAACCACGTGGGTAGAAAGGAAGAGGATATGGCCGACTTAGGTTTACAGGAGGAGTGGAGCTCAAGTCTAACCTGACACGGTATCCCACCGTGGAAGGCTAGAAGAAGGAATAAAACCGTTAAAACTAAAAAAGATGTTGCTACATACTCGTATACTGAGAAAACAATAGAAAGCTTAGAAGAAATAGTTTTTTAAAAAAATGTGAGAAAATTGATAAATGATTCAGAGATGAAAAAAATTTCTGTTAGGAGAGTACGAAGTAAGAGGATCTCAACTTTCCAGACGGCTCCTCCAATGCCTAACAATTCTGACGAGATATTCTGGATTTTGTTCTAGGAGAGTAAGGAATTTACAGGAGCTCACTTTCTTGTGCTTTTGGATAGTTCTGGCATCTATTAACAGCATTAAAAACTAATATTTTCTCTTTGCTGCTTAAGTCACAATTGTCAGTGGTTATCATCTACAGGCTTAGCCACCTTTCTATCAGTGTGTGACTCAGATGGATTGATACCAGATTTTATATGTAATTAAAGGAAAACGAATGAAAAGGTATAACTTCATATAAACAACAATGGATAATTAACTTAGAATTGTTGCTATCGAAGGAACATTAACAATACTTTTGAGAAAAAATAGTATTAATTCGTAATAAAAATGACTGATTTTTTTTACTGAATAATATTGGGATATATTGAAATATTTTTCCTAAAAAGTGTTTTTTTTTCCAATCTGGTGTTTGTAAATGGATTTTCAGGTGATGCCTCTGACTATTTCATTTCTGATCATGATCTACCAAAGATTCAGAAACTGAAGAGATAGCTCTATGGCAATTTTTGAATCTTTTTTATTTGATGCAATCGACAGCGATACGATCGAGTTCTGTTGTTATCACCGTTTGATATTGACATTAGTTAAAAAAACAAAAAAATCATAGTCACTGGTACTATGTTTGGAGCGGATGCGTTAAATTTCATTTTGCAAAACCCTCTCACTGACACCACAGTATCCATCATTGCTAAGACGGTAAATATTTGTAACTTAATTTCCCATTTATTTTTTTAATTTATAAATTTGATAATTAGTTAACTCCTAAACCGGTTACATTTGTGGATAAGACTTTTTATCTATTGCTTTGAGAATTTTTTTTTTACTGATTATCAGATTTAAATGATGATATAATTGTTTAACTAACTCTGATTAAACCTTTTTTGTTATGTAGGCAAAAATTTTAACTAAAGGAGCTGATGCTATTATACCCAAACCTAATCAACCTGTTCAACAAATAATAAAAATGGATCCTGAGCCTCTATGGAAATTAGCAGGGAGAGGAGGCATATTTGTGAAACTTGCTGCGATATCTGGAAGTGCTGCTGTTGTACTGGGAGCTTATGGAGCCCATAGTATGTCAAAAATAATTTATTTTAATTATATATTCAGGATTTCTTTAACATTGAATGACTTAACTGCTTAAAAATAAATATATTATGATATAATTAGTTGATATGGCATCATATTGATTGTTTCCAATATTTAGAACTTTGTATTTGAAAAGACTTATAACTGGACTTAACTTGTTTTGTTCTCAACCCAGGTCTTATTTAAAATTCTTGAATATTACCCTGGTGATGTTTAAATAAAATATTACTCAGAAAATGTATTGTCTAGAAAATATATAAATTATTTAAAAGTTTAATAGGTTACTAAAATTCAAACCACTTCTGGAAACCATATTTGCACTACCGAAAAGGTTACCAAAAGGTAGTGAAGAATTAATAAATAAAATGAACACTTCAATAAACTGTCTGAGATGTGTTGGATATGTTTCATTATTGTAATCAACACTTCTATTTTAGATATTTTTTTGTTTGACATATAAAATTTCGTATAAAGTATTCAATGTAACAGTTGGTTTTGTGTCTATCCACATATTTTAATTTTTAATTATTATTTGTTACTTAAGAAAAGATGACAATAAACAATTTATAATATAATTATTGTATAACTTAAAAAATCTAATTAATTATGATTTTTAGCTGTTCTTCCTGACAAAGACAAAGATGAAAATGCTAAAGTAGCATTTCAAACAGCAAACCGATACCACTTCTTTCATACATTGGCATTATTAGGGGTACCACTCTGCAGATATCCTGCAATAGTAAGTATTGTTTGTTTAGGGGATTTTTGTAGGTTAATGAACAAAGGGTGTGTAATAAGATTGTAGCGTTAGAGGCTTAAGGAATTTTTGGGACCACTTAAAATGTAAGCATTCCTTAACGTCTTACCGATGTTTAAGTTAATTTTTATAATATATGAATTATAAATGATTCACTTAACTTACCGATGCTAGTGAATCTTACCTTTGAGTCACTTTTTAAGAAATAGATAGCTATACTGCACTATTGCTCCAATGTTGAATAATGTAGCTTTTGAAAAACATTTTTTGAAAGTTTTAGTAACCATCTTTTATGACACTTATTATTTATTATTAAATATTTGATATTTTCAGAGCGGATCTCTTTTCATTCTTGGGCTCACTCTATTCTCTGGAACATGTTATTACTATTCCATCACTGGGGACAACAGATTTCGTCGCCTGACTCCTGTCGGAGGAACCTGCCTCATTCTTGGTTGGATGGCGATGCTTTTCTAAGTATTTAAGCAACTGTTTTCTAGAATTTTTCCGTATTCCTTAATGTGATATTTTCATTTTATTTAGTTAAGTTTTATAACTAAGATACTGTGTTAAAAAATGCTAATGGTAAGTTGGTGATGAGGTCAGAATATGTTTATTGGTTAACTTTAGTCACAGAAATGGTAAACCATATTAAGTTTTTTTTTTATTTATTTCAAATAAGTATATGAATTTAAGTAGATAATGGGTATCAACCTTCAATGATTTTCTGTCTTTGTCTCTCTCTTTTGATATAACCAAAGTTAAAATAGTTGTGTTTTCAGACGTTTTGTCTTAAATTTTTTATGTGCTATTTGAAAACTTTTCCATATCATAAATTAATTTGTATTTTTCTTGAAAATTCACCCTTCTCATTTTATATAAAATGATGACAACTTGTGTTTTAATTGTAGATTGTGTAGTGTTTCCACATTTAGTCTCCAAAAAATAATCAAATTGTTCCATTTAATGTTGGGTGTGCTATTTAAATTAAATTGAATGTAATTCTAATTATAACATTTCAATAACATGGTTTTATTCATGTAAAAATAACATAGATGATATAATCAGTAAGCTCAGTGTTTTATTAAAAGAAAGTATTCACATATCTATAATTAGTTCTTCTGGCATCAACAACTGATTAGAATTATTTTATATAATTCAAAATGAAATTTAACATTTTGTTCTTGAATGCTGTATCTAAAAAAAGGTCATTTTGAAAAACTGCTGATCAATACTCATTTAATATAGCTTTCAATATCATTGTCTCAATTAAAAAAAAAAATGAAAACAGGTATAGAAATGTTTGATTTGTTTTTTTTAAATATTTACTAAATATCATTTATTAAATAGAAAATTCTTTCTATTTTTTTTGTTGATTAAAATTAAATTGAAAAAATTCGTAGTCAATTTTTAAGTTAGTCTTAATCTTAATTTCATTGAACTGATTTTTTTTTCTCTTTTTTGACTGTGATTGTAAGAATAAAAATTTGTGTTTTTTTTATTTATTATTGATTTTATATTTTATTACCTTATGTCATGTATGTTTCATAATATATTATGGATATTTGGTATTATCATTGTACATTTGAAATAAATCTATGGTACAAAAGTTATTACTCGATATTATTCGTTTTATAAAATTTAACATTGGTTTTATTATTATCTTTTCATGAACCAGTATCCAAAAGAAATGTTATGTTTTTAAATTATTGCTATTATGTTTTACTTTTATGTGGAATGCTCTGATGCATGGTTGTGAAAAACACAAATGATTTTTTTTTTTTTTAATTACCAGGTTATTTACAATCCATAATCTCATTTATCAATTTAAATTTTAAAACACCCTAGATTTAAAGGGACAAGCTGTAAAAAGCTATAGAAAATTTCTTTATTTCAATGTTGATAATAATTGAAAAAAACGAATTAGCAGCTTTGGTCATTTTTCTTAACCCGGTTTATTTAAGCAAATCTTTTAATTATCCCAAAACGAATTATTATTATTCAGTGGAGTCAGTCATATATATATATATATATATATATATATATATATATATATATATATATATATATATATATATATATATATATATGCATATATGAGAAAGAAAATGGTTTGAATAGAGGTAAAAAAAATTCTCTTTATAATTCTGTTTATTGGAAAGCCGATGTTTCGGCCCATATTGCAGGCCTTCTTCAGGGCTAAATATACAAGATACAAATAAATTAAAATAATATACGGTAAAGAATAACAGTATAGGTACTATATTGATAGAATAATATTATATGCAGTAAGTAGTAGAAATAAGAACCAATGGGGAAGTATATAATAACAAACAGGTATATAATTATATAATAACAAAGAGGTACTCTTTAAATCCAACTCAGTAACAAATGAAAAGTTAGAAGAGAATTATAGTAAATAAAAAAATTAAGAATCAATAAAAAAATTAGATTAGGAATCGTAGACACATATAGAAATTTTATAGAGTTATAAGGAATTTCACACGGAATAACTAGTAGGAATTTTATAAAAAATAATTTAACAAATTTTGTAAGGAATAACAAGAAATAAAAAGATAGGGTAAATAATAACATGACAAAGATAAAATTGATTTCCTATAAAAGGTATGGATTATCCTGTAAGTACAAAAAGCAATAAGAATAGAGTAAACAAGTATTAATGTAAAAATAATGTAATGAAGTAAACAGGAAGTAATGAATAATAACATGACATAAAGAGATTATATTATATTATATAGGATATAATATCTATAATCCATTCTATATCTCTATGATTATAGAGAACATATCTATAATCCATCCTAAATTTATATGTTAAATTATCTCTTTATGTCATGTAATTATTAATTATTCTTCATTAATTTATTTTTACATTAATACTTGTTTACTTTATTCTTATTACTTTTTGTTATTACAAACCTTTTATTGGACAATCCATTTTATCTGAATGTTATATTATTTTTTATAAAATTTCTATGTGTCTAATATTCCTAATCGAATTTTTGAATTACTATGATTCTCTCCTAATTCTTAATTTGTTGGATTTAAACAGTACCTCTTTGTTATTATATGCCTGTATGTTATTATATACTTGCCCTTTGGTTCTTATTTCTGGTACTTACTACATATAAAATTATTCTATCAATATAATATAGTGTTATTCTTTACCTTATATTATTTTAATTTATTTGTATCTTGTTTATTTAGCCCTGAAGAAGGCCTGCAATATGGGCCGAAACATCGGCTTTCCAATAAACAGAATTAATAAAGAGAATTTTTTTTACCTCTATTCAGACCATTTTCTTCCTAAAAAAATTGATACAAACTACAAATACAAAAACAGCAATATTAAGTTTTAAAAAAAAATTTAATATAAGTTAAATAAATTTAATATAAGCAAGTATTATAAAGGTTTGATCGCAACATCGTGAAGTAATAAAATTTCCTTCAGCTTAACTAAATCCATTATTATTTATGTGTAAAGGAGATAAGTGATGAACTTATTCTGTGTACTTATTGACTGCACCCCCCAACTATCTCCTTTACATTAGATCATCCAGTCAACTGTTTTCATCTCATACATGCATTATTATTTATGTTTGACTCTTGATTACCATGCACATCGGCCTAAAAAGGCCCATTGTGCTTGAGTCCTAAAGATCCCTAACATATGTCTAGACCTCTGAGAAATTTTAGATAGTCTTTAAATCTCAGTTCTTGAAGTTCCTTGTGTCCTCCAGGGCCAAGGTCAAGTGTCCTCTTTCGACTTAGTGCTATACATTCAAAGAGAACGTGCCAGCGGGTTTCGTCCTCCTCTATGCACCATCTGCACCGAGGTTCTTGTTCAATGCCCAAGTGATGCATGTGTTTCCTTTGTTTACAGTGCCCAGTGATGGTTTCAACCATACTTTTGAGGTCAGTTCCCGACATGTGAGCTGCTTATTTTTTGATTTTATCAGAAAGATTATCATTGGGATCCTTTATAAAAAGTTTAGTATGCCTTATCTTGGCTCTATCCCAACGTGTTTTTATCTTCCTCTTGGCTAGTTATTCAATTGTATCCTTAGCCAGGGGAAGGGGAATCCCGCACCATGGTTCTGGTCCAATTGGAGCAATAACTGCTCCTTTCTTTGCCAATTTGTCGGCCCTTTCTAAATTCATTATAAGGGGTTTGTCATATTTTAAAAAAAATCTTTTTTTACTTATTATTGTTTTTCTTCACCCCCTGATATCCAACTTCTAAGAAAATTACATTTTCATTCACCAAAAATAAGTTGGGGCATTGAATAGGTCATCTTTAATTTAACATATCATAAGCTTTATTATAAAATGCACTCTTAATGAATTGTAGATCAAAACCATAAAAAGTCGTAGGCTTTTGAGATTTTTGGTCACCAATTTGGGAGCAGCACTTTTATTCTATTTTAAATATTTTTGTGCTTAATGGAAGCAGATGCTCTACAACTTCAACTTTTGTTTTTGAGTTTTTCTCAAACAAAGAATACCAATTCCAATCTGCAGTCTCGACATTGTATTCCCTCCCTAGTTTTTACGGAATCTTTGTTTAGGACTTTGGTATACAATTGCACCTATTAACTGACTTTTTATTTTATGATACACATTAGAATCTAATGGCAGAGGTGTACTTTTAGGTGGACAACTTCCATAGAACATAAATACAAATTTGGGCAACTTGGTCACATTTTTTGCATCTAACTCACAGACTATAAGGGAAAGGTGGAGAATAGCAATACAAAGTTACTATTCCTGTTACTGCTGATAAACTAAACTTAGACAACACAGTTATAACTATTATATTAAATTTTGCAGGTTATCCCCCTAAATAGGGGGGAAAACCTGGGAGTTGAGCATGATCATAGACATATTAAATACCCGCTTAACCGTTGTCCCAGAAACAATAGTCTCTACCATGGATACAGTTATTTTTAAAAAAAATATACAGTCTCTACCATGGATACAGTTATTTAAAAAAAA
Source organism: Arma custos (assembly GCA_037127475.1). NCBI lineage: Eukaryota > Metazoa > Arthropoda > Insecta > Hemiptera > Pentatomidae > Arma > Arma custos. The sequence continues at coordinate 104,150,672 of CM073760.1, read as the reverse complement.
AAATTTCATTTTCTCATGAGAGACTGATTTAAGATAATGAAATAGGAGGATGTAAATAAAACAATTCTATTACTATAAATCACATGAATTATAATTAAATTTTGTTTGTACATCCTCCAAAAATGGAGTTTTAATGAATTATTAACATTTTAGTTACATCATGATTTTCCATATAGAATTTCTTTCTTTCTCCTTTAAATTAATTATAACAACTGTAAAATCTTATGATTATCACAAGAAATTAAAAAATATTTTCAAATATACTAATGAAAAAAAAAAAGGGAAATAGTTCTTAACAAATTTATTTTATAGAACAGTATCAATTGCTGCTCCTAAATAGCCCTGAAGTACATGAGAAAGTTCAATATGAACCATTAATTAATGATTTTTTTTTTTTATAAAATAAAGTCGAACAAAAAATTAATTATTAATAATGTAGTTCATAAAAAAAAAACCAATAACAAATTTAATTTGTTATAACATTCATCACACCATTATAAATTAAGATGACACTAATAAAATTCACATAAATCTGGAGATGTTTTTGAAACAATAAACATGTTTTTTTTTTTAACAGCATGTACATAATGAGGATCTTAGACAGCTAATCATTTTTCCCACATAAATCTTCGAACACTCAATAAGACTGTAAATGAAGAAATAATAAAGTCAATGTGGAAGGCAAGATCACTAAGCAATATCTCGTAGTAAAATAAGAACTATGTGTCATAACACTGACAAAGATCTAAAGTTTTAACTTAAATAATCTTTTTTTGGTAAAGGAATCATTTAACTGGGCCGCCGGCTATTGAATTGTTTTCTTCAAATAAATTGCCTTTTGGCATTACAACTATATAAATAATTAATTTCAGTCAATGAGCCATCTAGTAGACTATTTTTAAATATAATCGAGAGTAAATAAATTTTATACTTAACAGAAATCTTAATAAACCATCTACTTTTAACAACGTACATTAAATTCTTAAGCCAAACAATATTTTACAATAAATAACTTCAAAGCTAATACAAACAGTGAGAATATAAAATTATAAAACAATTTCAATAGATATCCATCAATTTAAAAAAAAAATTAAATTACAACCACTACCTACTCTATATATTGAAAATTATCATATAAATAACCATCAAAAGTTCAATTATATTTGGTTTGATATTGAAGAGTAATTGTTTTTATATTGGCAGCTCACTTGGTGAGAGGTTAAAAACAAGACTACTCATAACTGTATTTACACACCTGGAGAAAGGAATCAGCTTCATATACACGATTAAATCTAGACCCTCATTTGATGAAATGTACTTCAAATGTAATGAAACCTGCTGCTAAACAAGATAACCAAGATCGAAAATAGAGCATCATTGAAAGGCTATTAAAAAATAGAAGATAAGTCCTTAGAAATGAACAATAATAATAAAAAAAGTATCTTCAGCATTGGTCTATGCGCTTTCTATCAGATGTTAGAGAAACTGGTTGTTATCAGTGGTCAGTGCCTTTTTGAATGCTACGCTTGTGTGGAGTGAGGCGATACTCCTCTAGCCTGAGGTTGAGCCCATTCAACAAAATCGTCTATCAACACGGGCCAAGCTCCTTCTTCATCATAATTTGACATATCTTCATTAATCACAGAGGCAAAATCAAGTAACAAGTTCCATGTATCTTTCGGTATTGATCGCTTGTGGTGCTCCTACAATAGAAAAGACATGATGAATATTTATTTGAATCTGGTTCAATACAATCAGAATGGTATAATGTTAAGTATTAAAATTACAATAGTAGCTATTATGTATTCTTATTGTACATGTACTATATGAAGATAAATAATTTATCAAGAAAAATATTGAAATATTTCTTATGACTTAATTAAAAAATTTAATGTTAACAAAGAAAGTGAAAAAATATTCCAAATTAAAATTAAAATTTCTTAAAAATATGTTTCTTCTTTTTTTTAATTTTTAGTTACTTTCAGTGTTAATTAATTATGGTGAAATTCTGTGGAAATAATATCAGATAGTTGGAAGGCTGAACAAATAAAAAGTAGCTACTTTTTTTCTAGTATAGAAAAACAACAACAATGTTTTCTGTACCTGTAAAAACTGACACCATAAATCAAGAAACCTAAATCTCCCTTGGAGAACGATATTCCAATATGTTATAGCCATATCTAATTCAAGACCTTTCTGCCCAGGATTTTTGGCATAGTTGAAAGTAAAATGGTAAAAATCCTTGAACTTCAAACTGTCTTTAATTTCATTTTCTAATGTCGGAAGTCTGGCTCTTAGTCTCTCGACACTATCACATCTGAAATTAATATTTTTAATTATTTCTTTAAAATATAATACAATTTAAACTATTTATCAGATATGAAAACTGGGGGTTGTTAGTTTTGTCCTAAAAATGGTAACTAAGTAATTATTTTGTTATTTTCCTCAACTAATAGAAATGTATTTAAAACCTTTGAGTAGCGTATTTAATCTCACAAAGATGATTATAATGTTTGAAAAAAAGGGAGATGCCATTAGTATGACTGAAATCATAATCAAGTGACTATATGATCTGAAAAAGGGAAAATCTGTGCTTGATGATTAAGGTTCTAACAGGGAAAGGTGGCATTAAATGAAATCAGAAGGTCAGTGTGCTTGATTAAGAGATCTGTAAAATACACTGTGTTGAGCAAAAACAACAAAACTAAAAAACTAATGTTTTTTAACGAAATACATTGTAAAATATGTTTAGATTATGAGATAAATTAGCCTTGTAGATTTTGTTCTTAGAAAAATTAGGACAGATTTTGATTCAACACACTAGAAAACCTTAACATTGAAATTATCATAAAAACAATTTTTTTTTTTCAGTTAGGTGCTTGAACATTTATAAAGCCACAAATTTACAATTTAGTTTGAAGCTATTTTCTCACCTTCCATTCATTATGCATAAAAAATTTTGCATAAGCTAGGTCGGTATAATTAACAAAATTCAAGTTTTTTTATGGATAATGTTGGTTCTAAAAACAGCACAGCTAAAGTAAATCAGATAAATTAAAAAGTTCTACTAATCTTTCAAGTTTAGTTTGAACAATTTTTGACTTATGGGTAATTTTTTTAATCTTTAAATAAAAAAATGTATTTTTAGATTCTTTCTAAAATTTGAATATTGAGTTTTTTCAGAGTCAAAACCAAATCCGAAATCAGTTTTGAAAAACAACAACTCTTAAGTGATCCATGCATAGATCTATTCTTATAAGGACCTCACAGTTAACTGTGATTTAATTCTTATAATTTTTTCCTTTTTTCAAAACTGGATTTATTTGAATTTCATCTTCAAGAAAAAAATAAAATCGGCTTCCAGTCAAATTCTTTTATTGTTTTATATGATAAAACGTTTCGACACTATGGTGTCATTTTCAATCATTTATTCCTCTGCATTCCTCAACTGGAAAGTCAATCTTTTTTAAAAATCATTTTTAAGGAGGTCTTTTGTCCTCCATAGTCAAACTTATGGAGGACAAATTATAAAAGAATTTGACTGGAAGCCGATTTTATTTTTTTCCTGTGATTTAATTTGAAAATTCAACATCAGGTATAAATATTACAAGTAGTCGAAAACATTATTTGTGATTAAAAAATAGTAAAGAGTGCTTCAAGTGAAGGAGTACTCCTTCAGCTATTAAAATTTTTCATTTTTTTTTCCTTTCAGAATTATTTCTCTATCGGAAGTAACACTTATCCTTTTCCAATGAGTTTCAGAGCATTAGGATAAATTGAAGACTTCTTGTAGTTGACTTAAAAGAGTTTTCTCTTCTTAATCAAAATCTGCTATATTTTTTTGTGAAAAAATCTATGAGAATAGTTAATCTTATTACAATTTATTTAAAAAAATAAAACTAGTTCTTAAATTTTGTACCGTAAAAAAAAAAAAAAAGATAGAAAACTACATTAATACAATGTAGGCTGTTTAACTTGTTATAAAAATAATATCAACTAAGATTAAATTGTAATAACTAAGATAACCAAAACTTTAATTGGTAATAATAACTTACGCTAATTCTGTCATTCCCGTGACAAATTCCTCCCTAGAAAACTCACACTGAGCAGCAGCTTTGAATTTCCATGCAATAATAAGTACTAATTTGGAATCAGGACTCAGGCTAAGATCATCGAGAAACCTCATGATACCATCTGCTGTCATCTTTTCTGGTTCAGTTGGATCTGTAATAGAAAACATTCAATTTATAATAAAACTGACCAACTATTCATAATTGATTTTATTATCGGGCACCTAGATAAAAAGAAACTGAATTACAGGACAACAAAATATTTGCTGATAAATATCTTTATTGTTTAACAGGCAAATAGTAATCTATATTTGAATAGACAACTGGTATAAGGAGATGAAGTAGTAATTGATTTTTGAAAGGGACAAGAGGAGAGGCTTCATGGAGGCTAAATATTTATTTTAGAGCTAAGTGCCTTCAAGGTAGAGGCTATTAATTATTTCTCAGGCATTGGAAAGAATGGAAATGAAGAAGGAATTGCCGTCAAAGAGACAGCAAAGCCAGCTTTAGTTAACATTACAGCCTGAGGAATGAGTGTTTTGAATACGCCCAGTTGCCTGGAAATCCTTTAAGGGATCAGTCTTCTGCATTCAATAATATAATTTCTTCACAATTGTATTTTATATCCCATATTAAATTGTATTGGATAAATAGACACCAGGAAGAAAAAGACTCTTAGTGGTGAAAATTATAATCTAAGCAACAAACATGTAAGAACATAAAATTAACACTACATGCTCAGATAAAAAAAAATCTACAATACTCACTTATTTCAAAGTTATATAAAATAGAATAGAACATAGCATGATTAGCTGTCATTGTAAAATGAGAAAAATAGAAAGAAGATACATGCAAAAGACCCTAATAAAAAAATAAACCACAGAAGAATAGATGTGATTAAAAGTAAAATTGTTTTTGACAGTGATAGCATTGGCACCATACACTACAAACAATTAATACAACTATATGCTATATGAAACCACAAATAACTAATGGCTCAAATATATTGTCTTCATTAATTAATAAATATGAAAATATTAGGTGAAATCTAAGCTTAAGTTTAAATAATATAAACATATCAGAATATGTTTAAAAAAAAAATGGATTCAGTTTCAATGTAAGATGTATGCACAGTAAGAAGAATTATTTGATATAACAAATAAAGCAATGGTATTTAAAATAGTTTTTCTATAGCAACTAAAACATTAATAATTAATTTTTAGGGTCTCTTTAACACTTTTATTATTTTTTTTAATTCTTTACCACAATCCCATCTAATTAAAATGTTAAATACAAAAGCAAGTAAAATTTATAAATTACTAGCTTTTGCCCACGGCTTCGCTCGCATAGAATTTGGACTACCGCATAAAGTTTCTTGACAGTGCTTTTTAATAATAATTTAAAATAATAAATAATTTAATTTTTTTTCACTATAGGTTACTCGTACAAAATTTCAGATGTCTAACTTCAAAACTGACGGATTCCATACAACCTTTGAACCCTTATTATAATAAGGGTGGAATTATCCAAACTTCTTTCTTAAATCATACAAAGGACCTATCTGCAAATTTCAAGATGCTAAATTCCTGATTTGCCTTTAATTATGTACTATAATGGATTCTCCACAGTACCTCTAAAACTGTCGGGGGTGGGGAGGGGAACGTGCCCCCGTGCGCCCCCCTAAATCCGCGCTTGCTATAGCCCATGTGTTATTCTGATGTATAACCTATATTACTGTAAAGTTTCATCCAAATCCGTTCAGTAGTTTTTGCGTGAAAGAGAGACAAACATACAAACTTTCACATTTATAATATTAATAAGATTATTATTTTTGATTTCCATCATATTTTCATTGCCTCAGATCACATTTGCGTGAAATCATCAAGCCTTAATTAATAAAAAAAGAAAATTACTTTCTTCAGATATTCTGAGGCATAGTCATCATCCTGGTGATTTTAAATCTCATGCAGTCATGCAAGACAACTGTCGAAAAAATAAATCTTCAAGTAAACTCTCTTAGTATACATCGATACTACTCTAGATAAAAATACTGCTGAATAATAACCTATACATGATGAAAATTATGAATGCCCGTATTCAAAACAACTAAATTAGTGCACACACAAATTAAAATTATAGTACTTTTTCAATATAATCAGTGCCCAAATTCAACAAAATAATGTTATTTGAAATATTATAAATTATTTCTCCTCACCTCTGTACTTAGTAAACAGTTGTTCAATTTTTTTCCGATCAACAGTCGTTTTCTGTTCCTTGTAATATGCATCTGGGTTTTGGAAAAAATTATCTGATGCCAAATCTAATTTCCAATCATTCTGTGAAAGGCAATAAATAGCTGTAGATTCTCCAGTTTGAGTGAAAGCAATGAACTTTTTAACTTTATCTTTTTGAGAAGATTTCAGCTTGTGCTAAAAAGTATATTGATTTAACCTATAAGGTTATGAGCTATTATAGGTTTTAAAAAACTTTAATATAGCATATATTCAGCTTACCATTTTCTTGATTATGAATATCGGCCCATTAAAATTAATATGTATCAGATAATATTAAATATAGAAGTGAATGAATCCATGTTTCAATTTAACCATGTCAGCTGTGTAGAAGAGTGTATACCTGCACTTTCAAAGATATAACCTCACCATATTTATCTTTCTAATCAGCTTGATGTTGTTTATCTCCGGCAGGAGTCGATTGCCGTTAAAAAATCATTTATTATCCGTTATTATTATATAAAATGGACTTTATTAATTTATTGATGACATAATACATAACCATATAATTACAACATTTTTTAAAATGGTGGCTATGAATTGATTTTTTAAATGATGAAATTTACCAGAAACTTTTCAAGAGATGTCCGTGTTAGATTTGCTCCAAGTCCGACTGGTAAAGATATAAGGTTTTTATTGAAATGTTTCTTGAGTAAATAGGTTATTTTTTTCAATTAGGGTCTCATATTGCTTTTAATCTCATTAAAGATTTTACGGAATTACACTGTAATTTATATATGCAAGTTTATGTTTGAATTTGATAATTATCATTTTAAGCTATTTGTGATTTCTGTTGGTTTATTTCTTTGGAATACTTTAAAGTGAAAGTGATCAAATATTTGTTGTATTTAATTTTATTTTTTAATCGAGATCTAGGTCAATTTTTGGAATCAATTAAAATGCTACAGACATTTTTATTGAATGATAGATTTTTTAATTTATTTGATTCTGTTTTAATAATAAAATACTATCCATTTCTGCCGTGAATAAAAATAAAAAAGATTGTTAATAGAGATTTTTTCTTACAATTTGCTGGTAGCCGAAATTGTGTACAATATTTTATAATAGTTGTAGTATTTATACTAGAGCTCAAGATACTTTAAAAAATGTTAAATTTTCTGACCATTGAACATAAGAGGTATTAACCAAAAATACCTTTCAATGTATGTATTGAGGTTAACTTAAACACACATACATATGTACAAAAAAGAAATTGTACCATCTATATGGAGGGTGTTATGTTCAGTACATGAAAGGATGTACTATTTTTGAGACAATAGTGCTGTGAGATGATTTTTCCGAGATCACGGTCAACCGTCAACTTTTCCTTATGAAGGCTGGGTGAGACTCAGGAGGGTCTGCAGATCCCACAGGATCTGACTATAGATGCTAACAAATCAAATATTTTATCTGCCATAGGATTCGAACCCAGAACCTTCGGCTTAGCAACTCAGCACTTTATACACTGAGCCAGCCTGCTCCCTATATATGCAAATAGTTGTTAATTTTTTTTATTACAAGCAAAAAAGCTAATAAAGGATCCTTAAAATTTGTATAGTCATTTCTTGGGAATGTTGATCAGGCTCCTTACATTTAAACAACTAAAATTTTAAATAATCATACAATATCAAAAAATCATAATAATCTGATGAAAAAATTCATGAACAGTATTTGAGATATTGTCTGAAAATAAAATAATGGCGAATGACGCATAAATTCTGAAATTTATGGTAGTTTTTAATAATAGTTTTAGAGTTATTTTGGAAAATTAGAAAATAAAATATTTTCACTCGGCATCATTTGTCCTATTTTGTTTTCAATAAAAATATACTTTTATAACAACTAATAGCAAGTGTTAAAATTTTGTGGAGAAGGTGAGAGGCTTATAATAAATTCCTTAATTGTAAGAAACTATTTATATTACATTCTTATTATTTATGAAGTTATTTAACCTATGCCCATTTTTATTTATTTTAATTATTTTTTTTCTCTTAAAATAATTTATAAGAATATGTAGGTTTGAATCGCTTGATTTTAAAAACTGATATATACTTATTAGCGTTCAGACTGAATTATGATAGAAATATTGTGAGTTGTGAATATCTTAGTTATTTATTGATTTTTTTTTTAGGACATCTTCATTTGGGTGGTTTAAGAACAGCTTTATATAACTTTCTTTTTGCTCGTTCAAATAAAGGAAAATTCATATTAAGGATTGAAGATACTGACCAAACAAGATGCATACCTCATGCAATGGAAGAACTTGAAAGAGACTTAGAATGGGCCGGGCTGAGGCCGGATGAAGGACCTTCAAGTGGGGGTAAATTTGGCCCTTACATACAGTCACGACGCTCTCACTTGTACAAGTGTGTATTTTTCAGTACATATATGGAAAATAAATTGATTAATGTATTTTAAGATTAATGTGGGATATAGGTAGTCTGTGGGTGCAGTCAAAAAGAACACTAAATAAGACAAATTTATTTATTGTAAGTGCCGACGTTTCGATCTACGTTGTAGGTCATCTTCAAGATTCCTAAGTGCAGTTGCAAGAAAAAACAAACAGAACAAAAATAACTATAAAAAACATTGCAGTACCGAGAAAGAATATGATATCAGAATTTTTTTTTATCTTTCTCGGTAATGCAATGTTTTTTATAGTTATTTTTGTTCTGCTTTTTCTCTCATTACCCTGAAGATGGCCTACAACGTAGGTCAAAACGTTGGCACTTACAATAAATAACTTTATCTTATTTAGTGTTCTTTTTCACTGCACCCCCAGACTATCCGTATCCCACATTAGATCTTCCAGTCAACTATTTTTCTCTCATTATACTTTAAGATTAGTTTTTCAAATTTGCTTTAGAGAATTTGTGGACAAACTTATAAAATCTGAAGCTGCTTACTACTGCTTTTGTTCAGAAAAGAGGCTGGATTTGCTGAGAAAAGATGCACTTAGGAATCGACAAGTTCCCAAGTATGATAACAAGTGTCGAAATTTGGACAAAAAAGAGATCATTTCCAAAATAAATTCAGGGGCAGAGAAATGTATTCGGTTTAAGGTATGTTATTTGTAAGTTTTATTTTTTAGAAATTTTTACCTTCTCTCACTCTCACTCACAGGAGGCTGCAGTCCTTGTAGGACCAGGGTCTCCTCCAACAGCCTACTCCAATGTTCCTTGTCTGTGGCCTTCTGTCTCCATCGCCGCACTCACATTCTTTGCATATCATCAAACCACCTTAAGCGTGGCTTCCCTCGTTTTCTCGCCCCACCTGGATGGCCACACATCAGTTGTTTTCAACTCTTGGTAGTTGCCTCAGGATGTTGCTGCTATGTTCAGCTTCTTTTTAAAATATCGGCCCCATCTTTCTAAGTTTTCTGTCTTTTCACCAACCAGATTTCCTTGTTCGTCTTCAATGAATTCTGGTTTCGGTTTGAACCCCAATCTTATTTACTACTTTCCCGGCCTTTATATTGTTTTTGGACTTGATCCATTTTCTTGCACTCCATCTCTTCGCTTTTTTCTGCAGATAGTCTTAGCCATCTTCTTCAGTCTACTATATTCTTCGACTGTGGCTCGTGTGCTTCTCTGCAACATTTTTTGTCTGGCCTGATTGAGTTTTTTTAGGGCAACTTCACATTCTGCATCAAACCAATCTTTATTACTTTTTTTCTGCTTTTCCACCAAGAACCTCTTTAGCCATCTGTTGTAATACTTGCCTCAGTTCTGACCATTGATCATCTATAGTGTGCCTCAAATTCCTCTTCAACATTTTGTTATTATTATTCATATTGTTCGAAATATTCTTCGGAAGAACTGTCTTGTTTTTTCTTCAGTGGCCAATTTTTCGACAGTATGTGTCGTGCTTTTTGGTTGAGTTATTATTTTGGCTAATCTTTGTTTTTATTTTAATGTAATCAAGTGGTGATCACTGTTGCAGCTTGCTCCATGGTAACTTCCTCTGTCCATTACGTGTGATGCATGCCTGGAATCAATCAAAACATGGTCGATCTGTTTTTTTGTTTTTCCATCTTGAGATACCCATGTTTCTTTATTCTTTATTATTTACCTTCTCTACTGAACATTAAAATAATATGCTTTTGGTATTGGAATATACTCTAATGATGTAGCCTCTTAATTGACTTGGATCTAGAATTAGGTCTATTGAACTAGGACTCCATCTGGACAAATGTCTCACTTGGAATCCTCATAATAGACTGAAAAGACAAGAAACTGGTTGACGTTTTTGCCTACTTCAACATTTACAAACGCTCTAAGCTCCCAATTAATTACAAAAGACTCATTTACATGACAGTTATCAGACCTATTTGGACATACGGAGTTGAGCTTTGGGGCTCTAATAAACCATCTAATTCATCTCGTATCCAATCCTTACAATCCAAAATCCTTCATGAATACCTTAATGCTCCTTATTATGTCACAAACAAACTCATCCATCATGATCTTAATATCCCATATGTTGCTGAATTGGCCCAAACTAGATACCTATCCTTCCATGACAAGCTCCATACACACTTGAATCCGTTAGTCTCTCAACTTGCTTCCCATACTATTTCTGATAACCCTCCGAGGTGTTTGAAAAGAAGATGGCTTTGAGACCTTCTACTATAGAACTTTATTCGCGTGCTACCGATGGGTAGTTTCTCACAAATGTTGTTTTTTTTCATGTCATTTGTTCATATTAGCAGATTTACTTGTTGTAATATTATTACAGTTGTAAATATCAATAAATTAATCTAAAAAAAAAGAAAAAAAAAGGTCTATGAAGGAGCAGTCCTGTTTTTAAAATCCAAAATTATGATTTGAGCTTATTTATCTGACTGTTTATGAACAGGTGATCATCAATATTTCTTCTGATTTGGTAGACTAGACAATTCTTTACTTGGCTTTGGCTTCTTTTATTTATTTATTTCCATTAGTTTATTATGGTAAACATTGATTTCCTCCAATTTATTGATGATATGCCAATCATTTGTATATTTCTTCCAGGAATGTTTAGACAACTTTAGGAATCTTTTAATTTCTTTACCTATAAGCTATTGTGGGGTCTTAGAGATTATATGATTAGTCTCCTGTTCCATAAGTTTTTTTACTTTTTTTAATAGTATAACATTTATCTGATAATTAGTGTTTGACTTTAAAGTAGACCCAAGATGGTCAATATTGAGCTTAAGTGAGTGGAGAATGATTGACCAGCTGGGAATCCATTTGGTGCATCAAGCAAAGCATTGTTTGGTTCAAGAGATTATAAGCTTGCTTGTCTGTGCTGAAGTGTTTTGATCAAGCTTTTACTCGAACATGTTCTCAACACCAACCTTATGGAGAATTTCCTGTTCGCTTTGAATGCCAAAATTCATTTTGGACATGAGTTTATAAGCATCTAAATATTAATCTTAATAATAATACATTGAGCAGAAAAGTAGTTTGATCTTGAAATTTTATTTTCTGTTGTTGCTAACATGATCATGAGTTATTTAACCTCTGGCTGTTTAGTATAATTTAGGTTTTCATCTGATCTGTTTATTTGGTTATTTTAGGTTATATTTCTTGTTTTGAGGGAAAACTTAATAGAATATCTGTTTAGTACTGAAAATGGTAAAGGTTTTGGTGATGTGATAATAATAGTAATATTTTTTTTTTATTCTGGGAAAAATTCAAAACATGAAATATGCACGGTAGAGTCTTAAAATAAAATATAATTTTTTGTTAATTTTTAACTATTTTTATTTGAAGAGAAAAGTCAACAAGATCCTAAAATTAAGTAATGTTCAAAGAACATCCGTTCTAGTGTATACATCGCAAAAATTGCGAGATCACATGGACATGGGATCAAATAAGAGAACAGATTTGTCTCCGGCTGGTAAGCGACTCCGTTAGCTCAATTAGTAGAGTATTGTCACAGAGAGACAGAGGACCCAGGTTCGAATCCCGGCCGGGGGCATATCTTTTCTCTTAAAAATAGAATAAAATATAGTTTAAGTTTAATTAGTTAATTAAATAAAAATATATTATGAATTTACTCCTAATAACAAATTAAAAAAAATAATTATAAAGAAGGAAATATAATTAATGTTTAAATATGTGCAAATTTTTTTAAGAAAAAAAAGAAACATTAAATTTTAGCTATCCTCAAGGTAGTATCCTTGGTCCAATCCTATATACAGTTTATACAGCTGACATCCCAACTCATCCTAATACTATCCTTACCACGTATGCTGATGATACATGTATATTATCAGTCAACACCAATCCAGTTATTGCATCCCAAAGCCTCCAATCCCATATCACTGATCTTGAAGAATGGTGTCAAAACTGGAGAATTAAAATAAATTCTCAAAAATCGCATCAAATCACTTTTACATTAGGTCATAAACCAATGACTTCCTGCCCTACAGTATCCTTTAATAATATACCTCTGGTGCCTGTAGAACAGATCCGATACTTAGGGTTGCACCTTGACAAACGATTAACCTGGAATCCTCATACAAGACTGAAAAGACAAGAAACCGCACGACGTTTCAGGCTACTTCAACACTTACTAGACAAACGCTCTAAGCTCCCAATTAACTACAAAAGACTCATCTACATGACCATCATACGACCTGTTTGGACTTACGGAGTAGAGCTTTGGGGCTCCGCTAAGCCATCGAATTCCTCTCGTATCCAATCCTTACAGTCCAAAATCCTTCATAAAATCCTCAATGCTCCTTATTTTGTCAAGAATAAACTCATCCATAACGACCTTAATGTCCCTTTTGTTGCTGATTTGGCCCGAACCCGGCATCTATCCTTTTCATAACAAACTTCATTACCACTCAAACCCTCTAGTTTCAAACCTAGCTTCCTCTTCAATTCCCGATAATCCTCCGAGGCGTCTGAAAAGAAGATGGCCACGTGACCTCCTTACTTGAACCTTGATTTGAGTACTACCAGTGGGAGTTTCTCTACTTGTCATTATCATGTCATTATATATCACTTAGCCTATTTACTTGTTGTATTATTGTAATACAGTTGTTGATATCAATAAATAAATTAAAAAAAAAAAATGTTAGCTATTTTATCTTTTTTTTTTAAATGATGCAACTGAAAGGTGAAATTTGAGAATTGGAAGTTGGATCAATTTTGACCTGAAGAAAATCATGGGAACTTTATAAAATAATATTCTTAAAAATTTTGTACATTAATTATTACTTATTATACAACAGTAAACATACTGAAATTTTAAGTTTGCTCAACAAAAGTTAATTGCATTGTATATTTATTTATTAAATTTGAATACTAATTTTTAGCTTGTTCCTTCAGAGCCATTCAGTGATCTCGTATATGGGACAGTCCAACATGAAGTTGAAGATGTTGAAGGAGACCCTGTTATATTGAAAACAGATGGTTGGCCTACATATCATCTTGCTAATGTTGTTGATGATCATCTAATGAACATTTCTCATGTTATTCGAGGTGTAGAATGGCTTTTAAGCACCAACAAGCATATCATGATTTACAGGTAATTGTTTTAAAATTTTATTTTATTTTTAATTTTATTCTTAAATAATATTAAAAATTGATATGATGTGTACTTCACTCTTAATATCAGACTCATCAATAAAATACAGGTGTTAATAAACTACTCAGTTTTGATAAATGTTGAACACACCTCTTCTTAGGTCGAGTTTTATGAAGTATTTTATGCTTCTTCTTTTTTTCATCCAGCTGTTTATGTTATGTTATATGTGTAATCCATAGATGCCTAAATGGAAGGAAATCCTGAACATCTCTCCATCTATAGTACTAGAATGAGTCTTATGTTCTTTGCCTAATCTGGCAATCTCTAATTAGTCAAGGTTAATTTCAATCTGTGATGACTCCTTATCCCTCTTACCTTTTTGGTATTTTATTAATCTAACTAACTATCTAAGAAACACATCTTTAATGCTTTAATGGGAATTAATGAACACGGAAAGAAAAGAATTAGTGTTTGGTTATATATCTTGAATTAGTGTATGGTACTTGTATATTACTTGTGTGGGATTGATAGATACAAAATTATTTTAATAAATTTAGATAACTGATACTGTTTGTGTAATTGTGATCTGATTTGAATTTTTCCAGGGCTTTTGGTTATGAACCACCAACTTTTGTCCATTTGCCACTGATATTGAATTCTGATGGAACTAAACTTTCAAAAAGACAGAACGATATAGCAGTGCATTCTATGAGATCAAAAGGTGTTTTTCCGAGAGCTCTGCTTAATTTCGTGATTCAAGCTGGTGGAGGTTTTGCCAATAATATTGACCCGAATTCTTCACTTGAACAACTTATTTCAGAAGTTTGTTTATTAATTATTATATTAATCTTCATTTCAAATGTTTACTTCATGATTTTTAATATCTGTATTGAATATTATTGGTTTAGTTTGATCTAAGGAAAGTAAATACAAGCTCTGGAAAGCTGCCGAATGATAGGTTGGGAGAGTTCAATAGATTAGAGATTTCGAGGCAGTGTCAGGATGAAAAAGAAGTTACTGCATTAGTGAATGAAGTCAAATTAATAGTTACTAACACTTTTCAGAACAGGTGAGGTATTTGAATTTGATATTTTATGAGCCCATTTCTTAATTTTTAGTAGATAAAAAGTATTATTAAATAGAAAAGGAGAAAATGTGTCCATTAATATTTTTTTACATTAATTGTATTGTAATCTTTTTACAGATAGGTTTTGCAGTTAGATTTTCATACGCAAGAAATATTACTCCCGATTAGTCATTCCCTTTAAATTTGAGTTATTGATAGTTGACCGTTTTTGAAATTTATTTCCTAGTATTTTATGATTATTTTCTAATATTTTTTTAGGTTTAATTTTGAGGATTTAGATATCAGCGATGAACATGTTAAATCAATCCTGTTGTGGAGCCTTCCGAGGATACATTACCTCAATGATCTTGTTAATAAGAATTTAGAATTTTTATGGGTTAGACCCAACTTCAAAAACATCAAAGCCAACTTTGATCCTGGTATGGCACTTTTTATTTTTTTAAATAGTTTTAATCGATCTCAATTAAATTATTTGTTAAACTTTGAAATAATATAATTTAAATTTGTCTGTAATATAATGAAATGTTTCTTGCTAGAACATTTTTTTTTATAAAATACTCCCTACAATTTGTGACTACATTGATGTTTATATTGTTTTAATTAGCACAAAGAATTTGAGCTTGTGTGAAAAGCTAATGGCCAATGGCCATACCACGTTGAACACACCGGTTCCCGTCAGATCACCGAAGTTAAGCAACGTCGGGCGTGGTTAGCACTTGGATGGGTGACCGCCTGGGAAAAACAGGCGGTAACCATCTAGGGAAAAAACCGCGTGCTGTTGGCATCTAACTAAACAGTGCACTAAAAATAATTCATAGCTGGCTATATGAATGAATGAAAGAATCCAATGCCATAAAAAAAAAAGAAAAGAAAAGCTAATGATTTTGGATCATTTAATCATTTGTGATTTAAATGAAAAGTGGTTAATGATGTAAAAACATTTTATCTGCGGCTCTTCTCTTGGGCCCTATGGACATCTGAAAAAGGTCAGGTAGAAAAGGTGGGACAGTCAAGGGCAAGGGTACTAGTAGGGTATACTAGGGGAAATATATAAGCTTGAGATATAAAAACGCAAGAAACATCTTCAAATCAATTACTATTTTGAAATATTGGCACCCAACTACTACCAATAATGCTAGGGACTAATAAAATAATATAATAAAAGATATGAGGCGTGGAGATGCAAAAAGGGATATTAATAATTTTTAATTTTTTAAATGTTTTTCACAAATTTAGTGTCCTCTATGAGGGGGTACATGGTTCTCCATTCAAAACATGCCAAAGCCAATCTTAATTTTCTAAAAAAAATTGTCTCAAATAAATAATCATTTCATAATAACCTACCTGAATTATGCATATTTTTGTGTTTTCTGACAAATTTTCAAATTTGGATTTACCCCCTTTTGCAACAAAAATTATAGTTAGATTCACCATCAAAATAGCTCTGACTAATGACATAAGAACTAAAATCATATACCAGATTCACCATCCATAATCATAATCCTCAAAACCACTAATGAAATAATATTTTCTATTTAAAACAGGATCTATCATCCATAACAATAATCATATGAGCTCTAAGAATAATTACAATTTATATAAATGATCTCCCATCTGTTTGGTCGAAACGCGACGAACAAATGATGAAAAATAAAATATTTAATTGTCAGAATTGAGTGGCTCTATCAACAACTGAACTACCATCTGGCTTCACCCAGAATCTCGCTTGACTTCAGTATAAAGGAAAATTCATACCTTCTGAATCCATCTGGATTCTTGATCAGGTCTCGATACTTCTCACTAGTACCAGTCTTCAACTCTGGCTTATCGGGGAAAACGAACGGGTATTTAACTGCTCATTCGAGCTAGCAAAAACATTTTTACCCCCGGGTCCGGGAGGTGCTGCTCTTTGTGGATAATATAGACAAGACATTTTTGAAATAAAATGTATTTTAATCAATTGTTCAATTGACCTAATTAATTGATCGAAAAGTCCTGACGAATATCCTATATAGCCTAGAAAATGTTTAGTCAGCACGTCTCGACCACAGACGAGGGCCTTAACAATTAATACTTAATCTATCTATTTTAGCTTAGTACAGTTTGTTACAAGTTATCAATGCCATACTCATCATTTGTGATTTACTTCATTTAGATAGTTAAGTTTTTCTGTAAATTATTTTTAATTTGTGTTTATTCTCACTTTTGAATTTCTTTGTTCGCTATAAGTATGGAAGAAATTAGCTATATATTTATTTATATTTCTGTTTTACTTTTGTCAAATTAATTTTAATAAAAGTATTGATGATTTTTATGCTTTGTTTTAGCAATTCTGAATATTCTTGAAAGTGAGCTGGTGAAGATTGATTTCAGTAAAGAAAACATACAAAATCTTCTCAAGTTGTTTTCAAAGGAAAACAATATTATATTTAGAGATTTGATGGCTTTTCTAAGAATGTCTTTAAGTGGTTTAAAGGTGAATTAATTAATTGATTGATATAATTCTCTTTTAGATATTGATTTATCTATTTTTGGTAATATCATGATTATATTTTGCTGAGATAGCAAGTAAACGATCTGAATATCCAAAAATATTAGATCTGGGATCTTTAAAAAGTGTAACAAAGGGGCTCACCATTATTTAGTTAGTCATGTTATGTTTCAGGACATTAACCCTCCAAAGCCTAGTATGACTTGTCCTAGATTACGCTCAACCGCCAGATTTTTTCCCCCTTATTTTGGGTACCCTATTTTTATATTTATAGAGGTTGGGTGAGCACCAGGAGGGTTCTAGATCCCATATGATCCATCTCCTGCTGCTCACAGACTAAATAAAAGTTTTGCCAGCAGCGGGATTTGAACTAGGATTTCCGGCATGGCAACTACTGAGCCACTGAGCCACTCCACTCTCTTGGTTTTTAAAGAAACATAATTAAATATTATGTTTTTTATTTTTTCCTAGTACTGAAAAAGTTGTTGGGATGCTCCACTCCTCCAGTCCGTAATATAAGATGAATTAATTTGTGACTACTGAGACAAGTTAAGAGTAAAATTCAATTATTTTGGATGTATCTTAATCAGCATCAATACACACACACAAAAGTATTCCAAAACAACTTTTGGGGTAGAAAATGATTGTGGCCACCAATATTTGCCTCGATTGTGGTCATCGAGCACTCTACACACTATTTGTCTCGATTATGGCTATTGAGCACTCTGCACACCAATATTTGCCTCAATTGTGGCTAACGAGAAAAAATATTAATAATAAAAATTGATATAAAAAAATTTGTTACATTAGGAAAGGAGCCTTAGATTAGTTAGTAACAGGCCCAGGTAAGAAATAATCATCTTTCAGTAAAGAATAAAATATATTCCCTTGGTATAGGAAAAATGGAAGCTAAAATTGGATGGGTTATCTTTGTTACCCTACAATTACCTTCTCTATCAAAGTCATACTGAAAAATTTGGACACTTTATTGCTTGTTATATATGAACATGCTTATATCGATAACTTTATTTCTCTGTTGTAAAATGTTTTAATTTTTTTTATATATAGCAAGGGCCAGGAGTTGCAGAAATGATGGAAATTCTAGGCAAGGAATCTTCTTTAAAAAGATTAGGAAGTGTTAAGAGTTCTCTTAGGCCAGAAAGCTAATATTTCTTGTGAATCAAGAGACCATTTAAAACATTTGTTTATATTAAAAAATAAATGTACATATTTTAGTTTAATGTGTTTAATTTATGGTGGTACATTCTTTACCTATCTCAGTTCTATTCTATTTTTATTTAAATAACAATTATGCTTTTAAAACACAATTTATTTTAGACATCTTGTTTCTTAAAGTAACTTCATATTTTTCAATTACTTTACATACTTGGTCAGGGTGCAATTAATGTAGGAAAATACTAATTAATTGATTTATAACAAATCTTGTTATAGAACTTTTAGTTTGCTTAAAATATTTAAATAAAATGCTAAACGGCTTGTAGTAACTATTATGTAACTAATTATCTGAAGCGGGTAACACTTGACTTCCTTATATACTTATTAAAATATAAATAATTGGCTCTGACACTGGTCCTGAGTTGAATTAAATTGTGTTTATAGCATTGAGTATCATCACACATCCATGGACGTTGGCCTCCTCAACAATTTTCCACTGTGACCAATCTTCCGCTTCTCTTCTATATGTTCTTACTCCCAAGAGCCTAAGGTTTTTCCCATATCGTCCAGCCATCACATTCTAGGCCTGCCTCTTTCTCTTTCTCCATCTGGACATCCTTCTATGATCAGCTTTGGGAGCCTTTTTTAACCATTCTGAGAATGGGTCACAACCATCTTAATCTTGCTTTTTTAATACAAGAAACTATATCAGGTTCTCCAAATAGGTTCTTAAGTTCTTGATTCTGTTTTACATGGAGAAGATTTCCTTTCTTGGTTGGGCCGTACACTCTTCCAAGAATCTTTCTCTCCCAACTATTCAATAATTTCTCATAGTGCTTGGATAGAGTCCATGCCTCCCCACCATACATGATTACTGGAAGAAGTATCATCTTATATACCCTTATTTTGAGGCTATGGGGTATAGCTCTATTTTGGAACACGTTTCTGAGGGATCAATAGCTGTTACCGTTTTCAATTCTCCCTTTAGCATTGAGTATACTTATTGGTTATTACAGAATACTGCAAAATATATTTAAAACATGATATATGATTGCTATAGGAAACATTTTGTTGGGTGATTTTTAACATTATGCCTATAACATCCTAGCAATATAATAGACTGTGATTCTGATTAAAAAAATGCACTGGAAGGAAATCAAAAAGTTGGTTTAGTATAAGAAAAGATGAACTAAAATGAGACACTTTTTGCACAACATTAAGCCTATAAACAAAAGTATAAAGTAATGTTTTTAATAATTAACGTCTTACTGATGAAAGATGTAACAGCCAGTTTTAGACAACACAAAGGATGGGTTACCTCCAAGTCCTCCTACACAGGATTCCGATTTAAGTCACTCCAAAATGCTCGTTTTCCCCAGGTAAATTATAAATGGATTTAAACCACGATGCACCACTGCATTACACGATCTATGTCGAAGATCTAAGGATCATAACACCACATCCTCTTTAGTTTGTCAGAAAAAAAAATGGAAAATTGTAGTAAGAAAAAAACTAGATACTTTACTTATTTACTCTAATGATGTATAAACTTGAAAGTCATTCTTCTCCCAATTATATCTTGACCATGATGCAGAGGGATGAAGGATATTTCTATTTGTACTTAGTTGGGAGGATTGTTAACAATAGATTCAGCTGAGAGTGATGATCGTCCGATTTTTGTGAGAAGCATCAATTTGATGAAACCGCCTGCGATAATTAGGAAAACTGCGAATATTCAGTTTGTAATTTTGCTGTTCAATTGTAAACAGTAATGCGTGTCATTTTGTTCAAGCTGCCTTCCGAATCAGAATAGTGAACATAAAAGGTGGTCGTTGAAAAAAATCGGCAGAAGTTAAAACTATGTTTGTGAGCTTTGACAATTTAATAAACGACCTGCGCCGGAATCGGGGGCGGGGCTGGGGAGATGTGTGAATGGAAGGGAGTTCCTCCAATGTATTGGAAATAGAGTCCAAAGAAAGCCGAGCCTAAAACACAATAAGTCCAAGGTTAGCCAGGTCTAACGCAAAACATCAATCATAACTTCAAGAGAATGCAAAGGTTTCATGATAAGAACATATTACAGGTTTGATGACGACAAAAGGCAAGCGAAGCGAGCTAGATAATAGGGAAAAGGTTGATGCTTCTCTATGCGCAGGTCGTTTACTGAGTTATCAGATTGTACTCCCCTAACATATAAATAACGTAATGCGTGCGCAAGTGTGTTCGCACGAGCAAGAAAAGACTATCCACCCATACATAAAAGATTGTTAACTCAACGCGACGTCGATCTCACACCGCTATACTACGCTGCAGTTCCAGTCCTATTATAAATTCAATCTAATTCAAATTAGACATTTTATTTCACTTTACTTATTTTATTTATTACAGTACTTCTTGTCTTTATTTTATAACAGGTCAGAAACATTTAAAGCATAGTTCATGAGCATGGAGGAGCAATGGCCCCTATATGGGCGCTCATGATGGATGTAGAAATATAAAAAAAAAGTTATGAGTTATTTTAAATTATTGCAATAAAATTAATGGTAATTAGCGTAAATGTTTTAGTATCACGAGTCTTTTTCATTAAAAAATAATACTATTTTTCTTTCGAAGTTTCGGGAGCATAAAATTGTTTCACTGAACGTGCGAAATATGTGAAAAAGTTATTTTCTGATTTTTCGGGGTTATCCGCTTTTGAGCCCAAACG
This sequence comes from Arma custos, assembly GCA_037127475.1. NCBI lineage: Eukaryota > Metazoa > Arthropoda > Insecta > Hemiptera > Pentatomidae > Arma > Arma custos. The sequence goes on along the minus strand of CM073760.1, from coordinate 104,129,326 downwards.
TCTCGATTAATAAAGAAGAGTGGTAATTTTTATCAATATTTTCATTTATTAAGAAATGAGGATATTTATTATTGTCACCATATTTTATGATTGATCTTTAAAAACCTGTGAGTGACGGGAATGTGTCGTTAGTAGGATATTGTGTGAACATAAGCTAGATAAAGAATGAATGGATCTGTAGCGATAGGGACGGTTTATAGTTTGGAGTGGAGGTGTCCCCCCCCATGGAAAGAGACAAGCGGAAACAGGTCGTCTTATCGCTGGCAGTTGGCTACACTGTTGCAGATATCTCGCCTTTGTGCGGGAGCGCCTGCCTGTCACTTCTGCCTATCTACAGCTCCCTGTCCTTCTATCACGCATAATAACCTACTTCTTTATTTTCATCAGAATTTACCAGTGTCGCTCTCCTGAAAATACTTTCAGCATCACCGAATTGTTTTAATTAATAGTGTTTAAACAACAAATGAAAATTTTATAGCGTTTGAATTGTTACACCTGAACGACTGGAACAGCTGAACATGCTGAACGCAGTTTAACCATTGTTCTATTCGAACTATTCAATGATGGAACATTTGCAATAATGAGATAATGTTACCAAAACTTCTGATTGCAATGCCATATTGTTTAGCGGGGACATCAAGCCAAAACCGAAAGAATAAAGATCAGATTGCTAGCTAATTTATTAAATCTAGTTTGGGGATTGAAATGTCAAACCAGGCACTAGACAATTGACCATTGAGCGTTAATATAACATGATACTAAAATTAAGTACCCACGTCTGGGAGAGAAGCGCTGGGATCTCCTGTGAACCCACTTTGCTATCAACATTTGGAAGGTGTGTAAGGGGAGATACCTAAGGCAGTTTGTTTAAGTTTGGCAGATTGTATTATTTTGCTTTCCAATAAAGAATTCTCTCATCAATTTATTAATATTTTTTTTTTTTTTTTTTTTTCTTAACCCCTATAAGTTTGAAGATTTGTAATCTGGGTTACAATTAGGTTGGAGAGGAATCTCTTTTACTGTACTGCGCACATTTTAAGAGGGGGATGAGAAGACGGAAGGTTCTAATTTCTTTCTTTATTTCTTAACTTTGGATTTTTCCGGTGATGGGGCACACCATGTCCTTTTCCTTTTATTGTTTATTTTATTATTTATCAGTTCAGGCTGAGACTTTGAACGTGATCTTGCCACGTTTGTGGCCGTCCTGCTGGAGTGAGTGTCCTGAAAAGAGGGTTAGTACTGTATTTCAGACTGTCAAAAAATTTGATGTGTCTGCGTTTTATGAAGTCTGTGACTGTCGGTAAGTCGAGGGTAGTGTGTAGGAGGTCCATTTTTGTTTTGTTTAATGTCGTGTGTCTCACTATGCGTTGTAGTACGCCGTTCTGAAACTGTTGGAGCTTTTTTGCTGTCGCCGGTGTGATGGTACTTAAAAGTGGTGCTCCGTAGAGGAGCGCCGGTCTTAAGATGCTTTTGTAGATGGTCAGCTTGAGGCGGAGGGATAAGTTAGGAGATGTAAGCAGGTGGTTAAGTCTGTAAGACTTGGTCCGAACCGCCCTGAGTTTCTTCCTGCAGTGGTAGGCTAGTTTCAGGTGTCGGTCTAGTGTGACACCTAAGTAGACTATGCTGCTTGCTGGTCTGTTTTCGCGTCCCGCTACCCTATAGACCTTAGGGAGAGGGCGACGCTTTTTTCCCTGAAGTGAGAAAATTATGCAGTCCGTCTTTTTAGGATTCACTGTGATGTTGAGTCCTTCGAGCTTCTGTGTGATGCTCGCGCAGACCTCCTCCGCCTGCCGTAGAGCTCTCTCTGCGCTGATCGAGCTGCTGTAGATCGCTATGTCATCGGCATAGGCTGCTACAGCAGCTTTTTTGTAGTTGGCTCCAACAGTTTCAGCTGTGTATATTGAGAAAAGTACTGGAGATAGCACAGACCCCTGAGGTACTCCGCAGGTGAATGCGATGGCTTTCGATGATGTTTCACCGATGCGGACTGCTGACGTTCGCTGTTGAAGAAACGATCGTAGGACCGAGTAGAGCTGTTCCGGAAATTCGTTGTCCTGTAGTGTCTTGCATAGTAGGCTATGGGACACTGAGTCGAACGCTTCCGTGCAGTCTATGGAGATCATAGCGGTCGCTTCGTTCTTGGCTGTGCTCTGGCTCACTTCCGCATGTATCTTCGCCAGGTGATGATCCGTGCAGAGGCCTGCCTGATAGGCGGTTTGCTCCGGTGGGATGAGAGCTATCTCTGAGCAATATGTCTTGAGATAATTGAGGACAATTTTCTCAAAGACTTTGCCCAGATGCGGAAGCAAGCTGATGGGCCTGTAGTCTGCTGGCTGTGATCCCGACTTCATGGGTTTGAGTAGAGGAAAAAGAATAGCTCTCTTCCAAATGTCAGGAAAATATCTTAACCTGAGGCAAGTGTTGTATAAATTGGTCAAGTGAGCTATTCCTCTTCTTGGCAGTTGTTTCAGCAATATGGTTTGTATCCCGTCGTGGCCTGGTGCTTTATTCCCCTTCGTACGACGGAGAATTTTCTTTTTAAATTAATGTAAACTGGACTATAAATCTTTTGATTTTTATATATTGGGAATAAAACATTCTCCAGACATCTTAACTTCTTAATTCCTTAAAACGTTTCGACATTTATTAATAAAGTGCGTTAGATGAATGAACTATAGCTGGAAATATTATGGAAGCTAAGAAATAGAATCAGCCAGCGTGTGGGAAGTATACTGTTTACCTTCCAAATACGCCATTGAATACCAAAAATACTTGAAGAAAAATTAAGTTATATATCGAATCCGTGTTCTATTTTGTTTTAAATATGTATATTGTTTGGAAACAATTTAGGAATGAAAGCGCAATGAATGGGAATTGGTAAATTTAAATTTGAAATAATTTGTCTAAAATTCTTGATAAAAAAAATTCACATACATACTTTTATTTATGACTTAAGGAAAGCAAGAACCCGTCAGAGGGATAATTGTAATTATTTCAAGATTACTAGAAAAAAATTTGATTTAAACACAATAAATTAGTCTGGAGGTATTCCCAATATTCACTATCAGTTATTCAAAAATCTTCGATGGTGTGCACGGGACTGGCGATACACTACCCGCAATAGTGAACAGTTATGTAGGTTTAAACGACAGACACGATCAAGTAGTTCATCGAGAGGGTTTTATTGTATAAACGTTGAGTTTGTAATATTGATAGTAAGTTCTTATCACAACATATGTTCACTGAAAAAGAAAGAAAAATAAATTAATAGAAATTCAATATTTCGAATGAGAAAGTAAGTTTAAAAGCCAAATAATCATAGTACAGGGAAACTCCTGGAACATGTATTGTATAATACAGTTTATACAATTAATACCGTTAATATTTATAAGGAGTGTATTATATATCTACAGCTTCGGTGAATAAGTGATATGTCAATTTTTTTCCGAAGTAAGTATATTGTAATCAGATAAGTGGAATATTGTTATTTTCGTAATAAACAAGATCAAAATCAGGCCTTGGCTTGAAATGGTGTTATTGCTTTATGGATGACACGATTCCGCTTTCGCCAATACAATTAAGTCTCTCTCTGGACAAAATTTGACTTAACCACTTATTCATCGGGGCTCTAAAGTCTATTTAAGAAGTGTGTATATACACTTGTATAAATATATAATTATGCAACCTTCCACTAAACTAGCCTAGTTGGGGGCATTAGTTTCAGATGCAGGGTTATAAGGGGCCACCAAAATGTGGAAAAGTTAATGAAAATGTCCTTAATGGAATTGTGAACTATTTTTTTAAGTACGGTTTATTAAAATTGAGCCAAACAAACATGCACAGAGTTGTGTGTGTCCCTGCACTTCAAGTTATTATAAGATTGATTTTTTTTCGGATGAGCACTTTGACAATATGAAAATAGGTATAAAAATACCAAGAACTGTAAGGCCGCCTATCACAATTCCAACTTTCCTGACAGACGTAATAAACGTTTTCACGGTAGTGAATATTTAAACGTCACCTCTTAGTCTTTAATGCGTTTTTTCCGTTTTTATTTAGTCTTTCGAGTATTAGAAGGATAAGAAGTGTCTTACCTTACATCTGTTGACAGGTGAGTACACAAATTATTAATTATTATCAGTGGAAACTCGCTTCCAAACTTAATTGGAATAGGGGATAACTGAGGGGAGGGGGTAAAATTATGGGACATTTTCCCCCCAATTTACCATATAACCTAGAATAAAAAAATTCTAGGTTTGCCATAGTTCTATCAGTTCCTTGCGTATTAGTTTGTAAAATTACATGCTAATGTAATTTAAATGGTTTCCAGCTTATCCCTGTGAACGACGATCTATTGTACGAGTTTAATTGACGAAGACAGGCATTGTAAATGAGTTACATTATAAACAGCTTGTCATTTGCAGGTCTGTTGACGAACTAGCAGCAGCCATTATTGTTGTAGAAGCCTTGGTCTCGGGCCAAATAATAATCAGATTTAAAGACAGGAGTAGCAGATCTTGAAAAATAGTTAGCAAGATGCCAAGGAGACCATTAAGTATAATAACATTTTCAACTTCTGCTGAATAAATAGAAAGTTTATATTTATTGTACACAAGAAAACTGTATATCTACAGCCCCGGTGAATAAGTCGGTTTTTATCCAAAATAAGTTTCTTGTGCTCAGGGAAGAAGAATCGTGTTATTATCGTAGTGAATAAGGTGCTAAGTTAAGGCATTGGCTTGAAAAAGTGTTATTGCTTATACTCGTATAACACACTTCTAGGCAGAAACTACAAGAATGACACGATTCCGCTTTGCTAAACAGTTAGCTCTTTTTGGACAAAATTCGACTTAACCATTTATTCACCAGGGCTTCAGATATCTTATATTTATTTTAAAATATTATATAGTATAATGATATAAACAATTAATTGAGTTTTATGAGATCATTGAGAGAATGTAGATACACTTTGAGTGACTGCCGGGTTATTAACTAACTTACTAACTGCCTATTATTATTAGTAATTATATAAAAATAAATGTTACTTGCAGCCTTTAGTTCAATAATTTTTCATCACCATTGTTCAATAACTTCAGAAGCTAGACTTTCAAACTCTTCAATCAATCGAGATTAATGTAATGTTAGTCTTCTTCTGGTATATTATTGGTTCCAAGAAGTGAAAACTAAGTATATCGATTAACTGAGTCTGCATCATGATCATCACCATCATCACATGGCGCTATGATCCATAGAGGGCCTTGGCCTCCTCGCCGATTTTCCTCCACTTTGAACGATCTCCCGCTGCTCTTCTCCATGTTCTTACCCCCAGAAGCTTAAGGTCTGCTTCCTCATCTTCCAGCCATCGCATTCTAGGCCTTCTTATTCCACGAGGTCTAAGCAAGATAGCAATAATATCTATACTTAATTTTAAGATTACTCCTACTTTGTTAATCTCTATAATTTTAAATCTTTTGGCTGTTGCGGTTATTAAACTACCCTAATAAACCTACTCCAAGGTGTTTATCAGGACTCTTCTGGTTTTCGTTCAACTTGCGTCATCAAGGAAGGAACGCACCATCTGCCTCTGCAGACAATGAAGAGGAAAATATGCCAAGTTAATTAAAAACACTTAATTTTTAAACAAGCTATCATAAAGGCCTTGATGGGCGGGGGAGCCTCAGACGTGACCAGCCTTCCTTATCAAAGCCATTATCTCCTTAGTTTCTTCAAAGAGGGTCTTATAAGCATTTCATAAACCCTGCGTTAGACAGTAAGATGTTTTAAATTCTCATTCATGAAATGAATAATTAATAAGTCAAGACGCAATATTTGCACAGTTTTAAAGAAGAAATTTTGCTAGACGGTTATGTCTAGCATTGTGTAATTTATCAAAAGCTTTTTTGTTCATCTCTAAAAACATTGAATTTTGTAATTTAAAAAAAAAGAAGAAAATTAAGTGTTGAGTAGAGCTGCAATTTCGTAACAGCCTGTTTTGTATTTTGTCTAAAGAAGATCTAAAATATGAAGAAGCTATTTAGTTTAGGCCCAATTAGGGGATTTTCTTTACCAACTAAATATATACTTGTACTTAATAACTAAATCCAAGTACTTGTAGCTAACCTCCTCAAATGCTTTTGTAATATATGCGTATAACAAACAATAAGATTCTTTGAAGGATTATCTTTTGGTATAGACTCATAAATTTGTATTATGAGTAAAAGCAAAGTTGTTTTGTCGAAAAATTTTATTTCAGGAATCCTAACTGGCAATATCTTCATTACAAAAGACTTTGTTAATTTCTTCTGGTTCAGACCGTGTACAAAAATTTTTTGCCGACGTTTCGCCAACCATGCTGCTGACTTCCTCATCATCATTCTCATCTCAGCCCTGAGGAAGTTAGCAGCATGGTTGGCGAAACGTCGGCCACAATAATTCCATAACTAAACAATGATATAAATAAAATAAAATAAATAAATGTATAGATAAATATATACATGCGGAAAAATATATACATGCGGTAATAAAAAGAAGTTAATGCAAAAATGATAATAAAATAAAGTAAAAAAATAAATAAAAAAATATAAATATAATAAATAAAAAAATATATAACATACACATTCATTTCAGTAAAGATATAATAATTCAGAATATTATGAATTTATATAAATATGTTAATGAAAACAAATTTGAAAATGCATTTTAGACATACGGTTTGCGAAACTTTATTGTTTTTATAATAACATATAGTAGTATGTACCTCATAAGTTAAAATTTTGTACGTCTCAGCTGAACCATTACTCTTTGTAGTTTCTTCTAGAGTCAGCTTACTCTAGTTTCATTGTTTTTTATTATTATTATTATTTTTTATAAAGCACCTTTTTTCTATCCATATTTACTCGAAATAGAAAGTTTTCTGAACCTTATTTTAGTGATGTTGCAGGTGACTATTAAATTATTAGATAAACCAAAATTAAGTTTTCCAGTTGTTCCTCGAAAGTTCCTACCAAAGAGGACGCTGCAAGAAAGTAAAAGGAGGGTTTCTTAACTAAGAATAAAAGCAGGTAGGAAGATGATGACACCCCGTTTCACGACTCTAATAAAATGCCGACACCTTCAATATATTCATTCATATTATATATTACAGAATAGTATCCGTACATATTGCACATTATATCAAAATATACAACTCAATGCAGGAAAACGTTGCGTTGAAGAATTCTAATCCAACAGCAATGATATGTTGATATTAACTACGAAGGTAGCTTTATATTTGATTGTATTAGCAAAATTGGAACTGTCAACTTTCAATGAAAAATGTTTCAATTTCCCTGTATTATTATCTTCAGTTATTCTTTATCACAGGAACATAAACCCCTAATAAAGCCAATATTGTAAATATGTTTAGAAGATCAACACATAATAATGTAAAGATCATACGAAAGGGTGTACTGCAACCTGTATTCTGGGGAAGTATTAAATAAATTGTGTATTGCTTAGAGGATGTAACTGTATGTAATATTCGTAATATTTATAAAAAAGTAGATTGAAAATAAAAAAATATCTCCTTAAATGACGATGTCACGGAAGTATAGGGAATGGTATTGGGTATCTCAGGACTGTTAAACCATTTCAAAGAAAAAAAATAGCGAAGGCCAAGTATGACTTGAAATTCGATAGGCTTTCTTCAAAGCCCTTTCTAGTTCTCATGTTTCTCAGGGAGGAGTATAGCTTAGTATATATTCCTTTCTAGCACAAATTAACAGTGTTTTATCCGTAGTATTGTACGTATTTAATAAAATACCCCCCCCCCCTATAATATACCCCTTATTCTAAGAGGGTAGATCAGTGGTAGGGCGCCGAAGGTCCTGGGTTCAAATCCGACTGTGAGAGATAATTTATTTATAGACTCTGTTGTATCTGGAGACCCTCCTGACCTCTATAAAGTGGGTACCCTTGATTGGGTGAAAACCTAATGGTTGAGCGTCATCTAGGACAAATCACCTCTCTGTACAAACAGTAAAGTCTCAACCACGTATTTAACCCAAGACTACTCACGTGTTGTAGTGGAACAGGCTGAAAAAAGTTACAAAAATACAATATTTTTTTCATTATCCTAAGAGCCCTACTAAAATGCTTATATATATTTTAATAAATAAGTACGGGGTATTTCATTGTTTTTTATAAATTAGCTATCGATGTGAGAACTGTATAAAGGCTAGAGACATATTTAAACTGTTATTGAATTTTTATGAGCACTCTATTTTACTATTTTTTATTACCCTATTACTTCGAATTTAGTTTAAAATTCTATCAATTCTCAGTTTATTTCCTAGTATCTCTGTGTTATTATTTCATTTTTTTTTTTTATAGTGTTTAATAATATTTAATCGCAATGGTTAACTAAGTATTTATGTTAGCTATAAATAGTTTTAACTCCACTTTACTCTTTACGTCACACTGTCTTGGTCACCAGGTTGAAAATAGTTTTTATTCCCAATAGATCATCGGTTTTTTTTCGAATTTCACTTAAAAATTTATTTATAACAACATAAGTCACCAATACAGTTTAACTATTGGTTATATTTAGACCTAGATATACGTTAGAACCTATAAGTAGCTAGAAGTAAACATAATAAAATGTCGATTCCAAACCCAATTCTACCAATCTTTAATCCGAATTAATTTCCAACAGTTGAAGGAAAAAGACACGCATTCTTACAAGTAATACGAAACTCTCAAAATTGCCATATCAATACATGGATGTATGTAGGGAAAAGTCTAGTACAAACTACATTATCATAAAAAAAAATGTATAATTGTTTTGTTCTCTTCGAATAAATTTGTAGTAATGAAATGAGCGAAGAAGAGATAGGAATTATAATTACCAGTAACACATTGACATTATTCTCATACATTTTTTAGTTAAGGAAGGAGTTATTTTGTATAGATTATTTTAGTCTCTTCATCATAGCTATCTGTATGTTGACATATTTACATTTTATATATCGATAGCTCCGATGAATAAGCGGCTAAGTCAGATTTTGTCCAGAGGTAGTTAACTGCTTTCAGATAACTGGAATCGCATCATTCTCGTAGTTTTTGGCTTTAAATGGAGCTGTAATACAAGCAATAACTCATTTTCAAGCCAATGCCTTACTTAGCCTCTTATTCACTACAAAAATAACTCGATTCCGTTTACTGAAGTACAAGAAACTCATTTTGGAGAAAATTAGACTATATTCACCGGGGCTGTAGATATATCCATAAAAAATATTGAGAAGTTGCCCTTAAGTCTTTGATAAAGATTAATATGTTGGTTGAAGGATGGTGTTGGTCAATATGTCAGGCTTTGTTAAGGTGCATTTATTGTGATAATATTTCTGATTGGGAAGTTTGAAGTTTTCGAAAACGTGTTTTGTTGGCAATGCCATGTATTCAGGGTTTTTTAAAAATAAATTATGTTAAGTATGCTTACGTATTTAGTTTCTATCTCAGTTTCATTCTTGAAGATTTTGAAAACAAGTCATAAAATAGGATGAAATATTAAATTAAGGGTTAAACAAACCTAGGGGGTTGTTTAACCTAGGGTTAAACAAAAACTAGACCATATTCTTATTATATTATTTTATGGTATATCATATCAGGAGATTTCAAAAATAGAACTAATTAAAAAGATATTCGCCCTGGGTGACTGCTATAATCCTCAAATTGTCCGTGATATAATGATCTGGAAACTGTATTTTTAATTAGAAACCTTATCAGATTAATTGGAAGGCTTTGCGGGCTTGATAATGATTGACAATATTCTTAATTGGGTTTAATTTTTTTTAAAAATTAGAAGGTAAAGAAGAAAATCATTTCTAAAGATAAAGCTTTCGAGCCACAGTGGAGTTAGCTTTGGAGATACCTTCTTACTAAAAACGTAAGATGCTTCTTTTATAAATCAAAACGATTAAATAATTTAATTTGTTTTTTACGAAAAAGCCATTGTCTTAATTCTTTAAAAGCTAAATCAGTATTAGGCCATGGTTTTTTATTACTCTGTTCTACTAAATAAGACTTCTAATGAATTGAAAGCATAGCAGATCATACGAACATATACAAAAATTTAAATAGGCAATCATGAGAATTGCTAACAGAAGTGAAAACTGAAGAATTCGGAATAACTAATTTCTTTTTTAAATTTCTAAATCGAGCATACTACGAGTATGAATTGTTTAAATTTCAAATTTACATGAGTTTTCATATATGTTGACATTCCGATAAATAATTTTATACATTTTTAAATAGTTTATCTTAAACATGTGATGGGCTGTACAGGCTCAATACGAAATATTAATAATTTAATTAAAATAATCAGTATTTAGTTATATTATTTGTACTTTGTATTTATATTTAGATAAATATCATTTTTAGGATTGCAATCATCGTTAAGTTCAAGAATACTTCCATCATTTTTACTTTCAATCATTTCATAAAACAAGACATTTAAAAATTACAAATAAAATCTTTTGGGGGAAACGAAAATTTCAATCATTTATTGATTTTTCAAATTTTATTATTATCATTTGCTCAGCTATTAACCGGATTTTTAGATAAATATTATTATTCTCATATCAATGAAATTCTAAACTTTAAACTAAAGTTGTTTAAAAGAAAATGTAAAACTTATGCACAGGCCGCTAGGTGTACCTCTACCGAAAGTCGTTAAACGTTGCTGTATAATCGAAATATGAATATATGTACATACACACACACACACACACGCGCGTAATTACACTTTAATTACAAGCTTCTCTGGTTCTGCTCCTTCTTTTAATTAAAATTCTTTTTTTCCCTAAATATAAATTTTTAAACTACACTAAGTTTTGTCATAAAATATAAAAGAAACAAAACAAGCCTCTATATATCTAAAATCGATTTGGCCCGAAAACCCTTAACCCTCTTCTAATCTCACCATCAAGTTGGAAGGATTAAGAAGGGGTCTTTTGGAATCGTGGTACACCTCATCATGGAATCCTCTTTCACCGCATCCCTGGCACTAGAAGCCAATGGAGGCTGGGTGATTTACTAAAGTCGCAGGCAAATGTATGCTATCGGCTTAACTCAAATAGAATTTATTTAGCCAGTTCAACCTTGGAGGTGGATTGAAGAGGTGAGTTGAGCTGAATGAGTTTGGTGGCAAGTGAAAGTTTCGAAAACTTGTTTCTAATCAGCCTATTCATATAACTTTATTAACAAATATTCTAAAAAACAGATAGAATTACTTATCCGGGAGGTAACATAACTGATAATTCTACTCAAATAAAATCAGGTTTCTTTTAGAGAAGGCAAGAAGTGCCATTAACCAAATGCAACGTGAATTTGAATCTGCAAACTCGTGTAAGAGTACTCAGATGTTACGTGTTCTCAGCGTTATCGTACGGATCAGAGGCATGGACCCTTACGGATGGAGCAAGTAAACATCTTTTAGAAAAGTGGTGTTATTGGCTTATGTTCATAGTTTCATGGGTGCACCATGTCAGCAACGAAAGCATACTACAACGAATACAAAAGCCCCTCGCGATATTGGACAGCATCAACAGATATAAATTTGCTTACTTCGGTCATGTGGTACAAAATGAAACGGCCCCGTTTGCTGCAGCTGATCATACGCGACAAGATTGAAGGAAAGAGAGGCCCAGATTTCACTCCTGGTTCAAAAACCGGCTATTAACATCGATAGACTTGTTTCGTACAACGGTCAGTGAAATAAGATGGGTCATTATGATCGCTAACATCCAAAGATGATAGTTTTTTTTTATCGATATTTCCAACAGCTTAATATTTGCCGACGTTTGACCATTTGTGACTTAAGTCTAATTAATCTAATGTAACCATGTTTTAGGTCCAAAGTACTTCCCTTCCTGTACAATCAGACTACATGAAGGACGGGGCAACCAATAAACAAACAAGGGCAAGTAGCAAACTTAGTAGCAGTAATAGTAGAAGGGCTTATTACCCCAGAATATTAGTGGAATTATTACCAAACGGGGAATAATTTCGACGGAGCTTGACCTGGTTGTTATCACTTCCGGGTAATGTTGCTCCTGTTTCCACGAACTGTATATTAGGAATAGCTATAGCACGCCTACATTTGCCATAACAAAGCTGTAATTAAAGCCTGTATATATCTTACGGGGCGCTGGTAATAATAATACCAATTTACGATCACGCTCGGTCCTAGCAAATTTTCATTACATTCCCTACAATGGGTATATTGCGTCATTATATGGAAAGCATGAGGTATAGAGCCAATGTAGAAATGCTACTACAAAGACGAAGCAACAGGTACTATTGTATATTTCACATCAATAATCCAAAAAGACTAATCAAATAGAGGGAGAAACATCTTGCTCTAAGACGTTCCACAAACTAATCATTACATTATATGTGAATACTATTTAGCTGATCACACCAAAGAACAAAAATTTCACTTGCCCAACGCATTGGGCAAAACAAAAACACAAAAAGCCCACAAAACACCTTTCTATAACAGAATAATGGTTGGTATTGGGGTTCCAATAAATCTAGAAACTAATTCATTATAAAATGAACTTTATCCTTTACTTAAGTATGCATATATAAAATTTCTTAGAAGAATAGCAAATGAGTTTGACTGTATGTATATTATTATCATCATAATCCGTTATCACTTGTACAGTAGAGTGTTTGTAGAGCTTGACCCAGCTGCCCCTGTACTGTACCAGCTCATCTGTTGCATTCCAATTTATTCTTCTTTTCCTGACTGCCTCCTTCATCCCGTCTTCCCACTTTTGCCTTGGTTTTCCTGTACCTCTCTTGTCCTCTACTCTTGCATTGCACATTTTGCCTTGCGGCTTGGCTCTCCAAACCATCTGAGCCAGTTCCTTCATCTTCAGTGATTGGAACCATTTCGAGATGTTTTCTTAATGTCTTGTTGCGGACTCACTGCTCTTCTTTTTTATCATTCATCCTTTTTACTGCCACAATACGCCAATACGCTCTGTTATTTCATTATCTACCTCTCTACCTCTCCCTCTCTCTCTCTCTCTATCTCTCTCTCTCTCTCTCTCTCTCTCTCTCTCTCTATATATATATATATATATATATATATATATATATATATATATATGTATATATATAAAAATGCAAAAGTTTGTATGTTTGTCTCTCTTTCACGCAAAAACTACTGAACGGATTTGGATGAACCTTTACTCTAATATAGGTTATACATCAGAATAACACAACAAGGTCGGATTTATGAGGGGGGCACGGGGGCATGTAACCTCCCAGACAGTTTTTTAGGTACTGTGGAGAATCCATTATAGTACATAATTAAAGGCAAATCAGGAACTTAGCATCTTGAAATTTGCAGATAGGTTCTTTGTATAATTTAAAAAAGAAATTTGGATAACTCCACCCCCAAGGGTTTTCCCCTTAATATAATAGGGGTTCAAAGATTGTATGGAATCCGTCAGTTTTGAAGTTAGACATTTGAAATTTTTGATGTATATATATATATATATATATATATATATATATATATGATACAAATGTATAATAATAAACTCGTTTTTATGTTTTGTTTATCAGAAAAATACGCGCATATATGCCCATTCTTTCAAATTAATAATACTTTCTAATATACTACTGCTAACGTTGGTAGAAAATCATCATAAAACCATAGTGATATAAGAATATTCTGTTTTATTTTAACTGGGCTCTTCTAAATAATAAACTCTTCCCGAAAGTTTGTTCACGGAATTAAAGTGAGGCTTAATTTCCCTAAGCTGTTTCAAGTCCTTTCAAACTTTAAACTCCACCGAATTTTCTTATACATTTCAAGCATGCTCCTCTCTTGGCACAGTTTTCTTACGGGGAAATAAGATTTTTCATTCTAAAGAAAAAAAATAAAATTAAACACACCTTTTCCGAAACTTATCCTCGTTCATCGTGATTAAGTTGTCTTGTAAAAAAGATTTATGAATTTCTTTCTTTAAAAACGGAAACGAATACTTGGAAAACGAATTGCCTCAAGTTAAGAACAAATAATGGTCTAATCCAATCATATTAGTTAAAACTATGAGAATTATTGCAGCATAAAAGGCATTTTTATAATAATTTATGTAGACGTAAAACCTCAAATTTTGATAAGTATAAAAAAAATTTATTTTTAGATTACAAAGGTTAATTATCGAAAATAATAATTAAAGACATTGTAGAGTACCGATGATCGTCCATGGTGATTTATGAACCAAATTTGAAGATAATCGTTTATTTAGTCAGGAGAAGAATTGGTTGACTGTAACCTCTAATATAAGGAAGAAATAGTTGGGGGTGCAGTTTATTTAGTTAATTGTAACAAATAACATTGTAACATTTTGTTAATATTATATCCATGTAATTTTAAATTTATATATTCATGCAAAGTTAGGCAGAATTCATCAATTTATGAAAGGTATATTTGAAATATAATATATACCTCAAAAATGGTGTTTTTATGGTTATTATTATTATTATTATACCACTTCAATCCACGAAGCCGTTCGGGGTCAGTACATGTTCAGTACGGTATAAATTTAATAAATTATATGTATATAGCATAATTGTTTAAAACTATGAGAAGAAGAATTTCAGATAAATTGACATAAGAATTGTGCTTTCTTTAGATAAGTTTTCTCAAAACAAATTAATATTTTATTTGTTCTTAAATCACATTTTCCCACGAATCACATTACAGGAGATACAGAAGGTAAATGGATTTATTTTCTTACCCCTCAAAGTTGGGGAGGTCAATGACCTCCACCACTCTGCCTAAGGTCCTAAATTATTATCTTATACAATATATGAAACTGTATAAATAAATTGCTGAGCGCTTATTGTTGACGCTAGCTTAATAATTGAGGTTTTCTTTTTTTTTGTTTTATAATTATTAAATTTTAATCTAATCAGTAAAACATCACTGTAAAATCTGGGGTTATAAGTTTCAATAATTCAATTTTAATTCAAATATCAAATTAAAAAAATCTATCGTCCACTGTTTTCTTTAAGATAACTGAACAGATTTTATTGAAATTTGGCATCTTAGTCAAAGGTCAACACCGCAAAATCGACATTACTTTAAATAATGAACCTTTGTGATCGAGCAGGAAAAAATATGTGACACCCTAAAAATGTGAGATTAAATATAGTCTGAACAAAAAGTAAAGTTCAAGAAATTTAGAATTTACTTTAATTTAAATAAGCAACTGTTCTTTCCACTTTGTAATCCTCGAAATTTATATGTAAACATGGGAACGGGGTAGCTCAGTGTGTAGTTCGCTGAGTTGCTGTGCTCAAGATCCCGAGATAAAGTCCGCCTCTGGCAGATAATTTATTTAATATATTGACATTTATAAATAGAGTTTGTGAGACTTGCAATCTTGCTTAGGGCTCACCCAGACTGTACATAGAGTATACCATTAATTGGTACATAAACCTGGCTGTTCCGTGGCAAATCACCTTCCTACACAAACGTTGACCGAAACAAATATAATGTTCCTACCATTAATTGAAACTAATGCACATCCTGGCCTGTAGCTGCTTACATTTTCTTTTTCTATAGTTTTGTCTATAAATACCCAGTACCTAGCTTTTATAAAGTGGGTTTGATCTCGGCCAATTACTTCACTGTGCGACTATTAGCTTAGGAACAGTACCGTCTCTACTAAATACAGTCCCCCAAGTCCCTTCATGGGTTGCAATGGTACAGTATATATATATATATATATATATATATATATATATATATATATATATATATATATATATATATAAGAAACAAATTTGGGAACCGAAGTGTATCAAGTGAAGAATAAAAATTGTATGATCCGATCAAAACAGTTAAGAACTATTATAACTTATATATAAATAAAAGATAAGGATTTTTTAAAGTATGATCGGAACAAACTGATGTTTCTAAACTAGAATTCCCTGCATTAGAGCAGTGGTTCCCAATCTGAAATGTGTGAAGAAAATTCAGGAGCGACGCGAGACTAGTTGGAAATAAAAACAATTCTCGCTTAATTTTAATTTTCCCTTACCAGTATTTCTTTATTTTCAATTGAAACTTATAATGTATCCTGTGACAGTAAAATTAAATGTTTTTTTTTTCATTTGTCCATATAATTTATTGTGCAAGGGGAGTGTGGAAGGATTTCATTTGAACAAGGGGGAAGTGATTAAAATAAGGGTGGGATCCCTTAGAACTGTATTAGAAGAACGTAACGTAGATTTCCCCACCCCCTAAGATTGTGACGATGCCATACTGTTTGAAGTAGTAACGATTTAGGAAAGAAGGAATGATACTACTAATTACTAAATTTTGTCAATTATTTAATCAGCTAGATATGGATCGGGAAAGATATAGGAGGCGAGATAAGAGATGGCAGCCAGCTGAGCGGGTAGTAAACAGCGGCGTAGTGCAGCGGTGCAGGCTCGATACTCCAGCAGCTGTACCGTACTACGATCCACACCGCGCACGCGCCACATTGATCGCCCCACTTATAGCGACAGGTACCCACCACGTCACTGTCCGTCTGTTCTTTACTTCTCAGCCGTTACGTTCAGATCAATATATCTCACACATGAACATGTAGCTCCCATCTTAAGGGACTGAGGGATCCACCAGGCTTTGTGGAATCGGAGGAAACTCTTTTAGACGGAACACCAGCTCTGGGGATTAGGGTTGTGTAAGGTTGTATCAATCTGATACTTTGTATCTAATATTAAAAAGTATTTGATACAAGTATACAGTCGAAATGTACCTGTTACTTTTGTACCAATTGATACAAGTATCAGGTATGGTCAGATTGATACAACTTTGCCCATCATGCATTGCCGCCCGTTTCATGATGCAGACGGTCAATACATAGGGATATATATATATATATATATATATATATATATATATATATATATATATATATTTGTACATATTTAAATAAATAAATTGTTCTATTTTGCGCTTGAAAATTTTATTATCTCACTGCAACTGTAGAAACTTAATATGTAGATATGAAATACTTTTCAAATATAAATTGGTAAAAAATTAGCTTTATAAAATATAAACATAAACAAAAGTGATCCTAACAAAATGCTTGTTGGAATATAGTAATAATAAATGTCTCCGCTATCATAGCTTTAAAAAAATAATTAACCAATAAAAAACACGATTTTAATCATTTGATGCCTTGTGCAGGATACTATTACGGAGAATAACTCTTTTTCCTTTAAAAATGATAACAAAAACTGATGCCCCAAGAAAGGCTTCTGTGTAGCGTATTAGAAGAGTAAGAGTCGGGATAACTGCATTCAACTACAAAAATATCAAGTAAAAGTATCAGTATCACTTGATGGGGAGAGCGGCAATTTTGAATAAAAAAAACACAAATCTTCGACCCCGTTTCAAGATGATCCGAATTGAAACGAGCTGTTGTTAAATATGGGAGACAATTATTGAAAGCAACATTACACTTAGTTCAAATATAATCAATTTAATAAATGGTGTAATAATAATGGAAAAATACAAAAGAGAATAAAAAACTTTAATTATAAAAAAAAATACAAATCTGTTTGAAAATTACTCATTTAATTATATTTATTAGCGAATGCGAGAGATTAGAAAACAAATATTAATGTTCTATATTCATTGATTAACGAATGCGAAGTCAATAGTCACTCATTTGGAATGATAATTCTGACCTTTATACAACGACTGATTTTAGTAAGTGCATTTAAGAAATTGTACTTATTCTAGAGAAGCAAAGTTTTTCATATTTTCCCCCACGAGCCAATTTCTAAATGAGTAAAATATTGCATAAGTGGAGAGTCTAATCTTTTATACAAGAGTTTCGTGACTCGAGGTGAAGAGGCCTCATTGGGAGAAGTGCATTCTATAATTCTGAAGATTCATGTCTCAGGTGAATATTAATTAAGATCAGTGCCAGGCTGCTTATATGCTATAGCCATATATAATAGAGATCGCTAATATTTCGTTCAATATTAATTTGAATATTATTAAGTTTACAGATTATGAATAAATAGAATATTCTTATAATTTTACGAAATATTGGCTCATCTCATTTAAAATTTCCGTTTCCAAAGGAAAAATTATTTAATTAAACAGCTTTATGAAATCAAAAATATTTTTATTACAAATATCCATCCTCTTTTTCTATACATTTTCACTACGTCTTATCAAATTTTCAATCTCAGAACTGAAAAATTCAGGTTTTTGTGATGAAATAAAGACTGAAAATACGTCTTTTGTTTCGAGAAACATTTTCAAAAATTCTCCTTTAAGGAAGTTGTCTATTTTCTGAAAAATTTATATCTGTTGGAGATAATTCTGGCGAATTAGGTGAGTGTGGGAGAACATCGTGACCTAACCGGTTCGGTTTATTCACTATTTTTCGTGAAATATGAGGTCTGATGTTGACGTGTAAGAATATCAGTCCCTTCGGATTAACCGAAGCACCTTGATTTTAGATAAGTTTATGTTGTACTATTTCAATATCCCTGCAGCACGATGTGGATGTGATGGTTTTACCTCTGGGTAGAAAGGAGACATACATTATTTATTTATGAATCAATCTGTCACCAGCAGAAAATTTCTCAAATCAACAATAGAATGACCCCCTTCGTTACAACACAGTTCCCTGAATGCGGTGGTAATGTTTCTTGCATCTTGAGGTGATGAGTGCACAACTTTAAACTAACAGAAAATACCAGTATGTTTCCATGGTCATATTTGATGGCATACAACACTATTTAAAAAAAAAGAATGGTAAATTACCTAAATTAAAAAAAATTGGTAATTTCCCTGCGCATTTTACACCAAGGTTGTATATTTATGTAAAACAAATAATCATAAATTATTGGAAGAGTTCAGCATGAACAACGTTCTGCGTAAATTTTTGGAAATTAGTAGGGGATCAGTAAATCTTAACCCGTTAATTTAGATAGCACACGTTTAAAAAATATTTTTGTCGCGTGTAACATAGAACGTTATTCGTCCAGACACTAAAGAGAGTATTAAGGGATCACTGTTTCCAGAGCAGACAAATTACTCTATTAGAACAGATTATTACCTGTCAATTTCACTCGATCTTTGTTTCGATGCAATTAAAATCAGCGTGTTGTATATTTTGATAAATTAAAGGGAATCCAACTTTCGTGAATGAGGGAGGTGACATAAGCCATTGTTCAGTTTAAAGAACCCACTATTCCATTTGGACGAATAGCAAATATCAATATCAAATTTGTTATATTAATATCAAAAAATTAGTTTTTTCTTTTACGTTTAGAAAAAACTAATTTTTTCAACAAATTTAACCTCAACGTTATTCACGAATCCACAACCAGTTAACCAAAATATGCTACAATTTTTACTATGAGAAACTATATCCAGAATTTGTTTCAATAAAAAATATCACCCAAGGACTGAACCATTCTCCTGGCAGATCCGTGGAGTTGTCTTAAGAGTCAAACGTAATTGAAATTTTCAGGTAATGAAAGTTTTTCGATACTAGTCTACTAGGTTCTGCCCGCAAATGATAATGCAACCCAAATCTAACATGCAACAATATGAGTAATCCGAACGCGAAACATAGATAATTCATAATCGTCATTCGTAGGCATCGATTTTTCTCTACTCGTGTCTAAACTAATGGCTTAAATGATCTGCATGGATAGTCGACTGCGTGAAGTTGGGAGTTTGAACTTCACCTTATCGCATAACAGATGCTTTAAGAACTCGGGACATGATATAAAAAGAAGCCTGTAGATCGTTGGGCAGTGTATAGGGCACGATAGCTCTTCGGTTAACAACCCTAGAACCTCTAAGAACAAGGGCAGAACAAGGAGTAGAACTAGTGATGTTATGATATGGAACAAACAATCAACATCTTCATCTTTGGCGTTGTGGACTAATTCTATACAAATTCTCCATTCCTTGCCTGTACCTTCCCATAAGATGATTAACTTCGAGAATTTGTTCGAGATAACATAAAGGTTATTAATCTTAGATAAATATAGTAGGGTGCCCTTTATTGTAGTGGCTAGAATAACAGCGTACTACGCCCAAAATCGCGTTTTCGTAGACAGGCAGGATTTTTTAAAGGAGTAAAACACCTTTGGTTATACTATGACCTTCGAAAGAGACGTATGCTTTTAAGGTCCTGATTCTAATTATACCTGAATAGGTAAATTTAGGACTCTCATTGTAGCATCGCCGGATTAGCCTTAGCAGCATAAGTTGACATTAAATGAATAAACAAACAATAATTATAATATCCTATTGTATTCAGTTGATTGAGACGTTACATAATATTACTGTCTATTTGACAGTTTCAACTATTTATTTGATTAATAAGATCATTTGTTTTAAGGAATACTCTTAAGGATAATCTCTTGGAGGAAGCTGATTTTATACGGTGAGATAACAGTGGACGGAAGGCGGTGAGCCGGGCGGTCACAAAGGGTCCTCTAGTTCTTTGTTCCAGAGGACTGTAAATTGGCAATATTTGTCCAGCCTGCTCCGCTCTTCTGCAACAGTGCGTTCCCCTCAAAGGATTCACTTTTCACAGTCAGGACATGCCTCGATGACCTTCCTGCCCCACTCACCTATTGCCTTCTGTCTCATCTCACAACTGCGCAATAATTAAAAACTGGATATTTCAATGTTTTTATTGTATATGTTATTGTTTTATTGTCAAACACATTAAATTTTAGTTGGCTAGGCGGACATGAAGGGGGGGGGGGGAGGTAGCTCAGTGGTAGAGCGCTGAGATGCTGAAGGTCCTCGGTTCAAATCCAGCTGCATGGATCATAGTATAGAACACTGAGTTAATGAGCTTGAACTGAGTTAGCTCAAGGCTGATTGGGGCAGACAAATTGTTTACTCTGTACAAGCACTCAAAGACAGTATGGGATCTGCATACCCTCCCGGGGCAAACACCTGGTAGTTGAACGGGATATCGGCAAAATAACCCCCCTGCAAATACGTGGGCTTGGGAATACTACAGTTCTGCTATTCACTGAAACAAGACTCTTCTTCGTTGATCGTAATGTTACAGGTTATTTAAATTAAAAATTATCCAATTAATCATCCTGATTAATTATAAACTAATCAATTAATGAATTTGTACTGTTGTTACTCTGAATATAAGCTACTATCACAAATCGCTTTTTTATTGATTAGCTGACCAACCAATCGCAAATGACTTTTCCAGTCCAGTATCAATTGCAGAAACGTGTTCCAAACTTTTGTGAAAAGGCTAGTTGAACTGTTACATCACACAATGAAAGTGTCACTGAAAACTTTATTGATTGTAATAAAAGCATATTTTCGTCCCTTTTTTTTTTCATCAGTTTTAATATATTTACAGAAGCACTATTCTTTGTTTTTCGATTCAAATCAATAAGCTAAGCAATGATAAATGCAATAAATGTTTAAAGACACACAACTAAAACAAAACACGACTCTTATTAAGAATATTACTTAATTGCTGACTTTAAATTATTCCATTTCTTTCTAATTTTCAACCTACCCGGAATCATTTCCAAAACAACAAATTATTGGTTCGGGTTTATACATTTTCCAATGAAAACATAAATGAAAATGAAAATAAATTCCTCAGTGGAAAATGCTTGACTTTAATGCTTCAAGTATATTAGAGAGGAAAATGAAATTTATATTTATTTTCCGGGCATTGCAATTAAAATGTAATAATTCTAAATATAACTGAGTTCAATCAGCTACTGTTACCGGAATTAACTTCTGGTTCATCATTCATTTCCTGGTCCTTCTTCATTTTCCTCTTCCATTCCTCTTCTAGTTTCTTCTATCTGTCTAGAATATCCGTACCGTTATTTAATATTTTTCCGGGTATGTCTTCTATGTTGCGGGTCGGCTTGCAATTTTGTGCTTAGATCTTTTTCCAGAATTTCCTGGAGGTATCCTTATAGTCTTCATCTGTGGGTGTATCAACAGTATTCAACATTTCTGGACCTTACTTTTCGCTAATTTTAAAACGTGTTTTGTGTTTGGGGGGTTCAAAAGATCCATAGGTGAGTGGGATGAGGATTATCCGGAAAATTGGTTTTCGCATTTTCAGCTTTTCTTGGACAGGAGGGAAAAAAAATAGGTATAGTATAAAGTAGAATATAGTATAAAAAAATACCAATAGAGGATCTTTGAAATAAGTTATAGTATGTGTTGTTTAGTGTTTATGCCAACGGTTATGAAGCCAGGCGATTTGACCAGGAACACTATCAAAGTAACCTGTGGGCTAAACTCTAAACACTAACCAACTAACTAGATAGATATAAACTTTAAGACTGAAGGTAATTAAAATTTATTTGACAGATCAATGTTTATTCTCACAATAGAGTAATTCTGAATATGTGTTATGAAATTCCAATAAAGATTAATAATCAATAATTACAAATATTAATAAATTAAAATCAAGAAAGAAACAGGCATGGAAAGAATATAATAAAAATAAATGCGATGAAAAATGAGAAATATATGTGTTTTATTAGAAGAAGAAGGAAAACTAAAAGGGTTGATAGAACTGCAAAAAGAAAGAGTTGGAAAAGATGTTGGCCGAAATTTCAAAGAAGACTATAAGGATACCTCCAGGAAATTCTGGAAAAAGATCAAAGGACAAAAATGCAAGCCAACCCGCAACATAAAAGACATACTCGAAAAAATATTAAATAACGGTACGGATATTCTAGACTGATGGAAGAAACTAGAAGAGGAATGGAAGAGGAAAATGAAGAAGGACCATGAAATGAATGATGAACCAGAAGAGATTCGTAACGAACCGATCAGAGAAGAAATAAGGGTCCCACCATTGTTAGAAACCCTGGAGAGGAAATGGTTCGGTCATGTGATAATGATGGACGAGAAGAGGTAACCCTGGAAGTTTTTTGAAGCAATACCGATAGAGAAAAGACCAAGGAGTCGACCTCGAAAAACCTGGTAGGACGAGATCACCAAGCTAGGAGAAAAAAGAGACAGACAGTTGAATGCAATGAAATCGTTGGTGAAGGACCGTGATAGTTGGCGTAAATGGATTGATGAGGCCGATCCACGCTGAAAGGCACCAAGGAGGAAGAGGAGGAAGAAGAAGAAGAAATTAAAAACATCATCTCTTAGGATATTTAATATAAATTGACTTTAGAAAATGGTAATTTTGCTTCCGTTTAAATAGTGGTATCAAATGGGTTAAAGTTTATAAGAAAGAACTAAAAAGCATATAATAATAATAAAAAATTCTTTATTTATTTAGGGACAGGCCCTTTAGAATAACAATACATTTGTAACACCAATTAGGGATGCACTTTACCATATACTGTGCACATAGTTGTATCATGATGAGATGAGTGACATATCAAAGGCAGTCACAGATTATGATATTACACATTGCTTAAGACTCGCATCAATATAAATCATGAAAAAATAACCATAAATGTATAGTGCTGGGCTGAAATTGGTTCTTGTGGCAGGGTCAGGCTAGATCAGTTGATTTTCTTCATAATTTTATTACTTTTCTTCTTTGTAGAATATATGTATCACATACATACTATCCTGTTGTATGTATGCGATACATATATTCTATATATATTCGATATATAGATACCAATCAAATATTAATCGGGAAGTTATAAGTGTCCCACGGGATTGACTCATTATGTACGTTAAAATAAATAACTCCTGGCTAAAAGACATATGGAGGAAGGAAATAGAGATAAATCATTAGTAATTTCTAAAATCGTAAAGATGTTATCAATTTTTTACTTTCAGATTTTCGTTTCAATTATTCCTGTTTTCGCACTATCCCAAATCTCTTTATCTAAGTGAAATAATAAACTAGCATTCAGTATAAATATTTCCTCAAAGATTATAAATTTTAGACAGATAAACTGTTTTAAATTCACCTAAGCATAACCAATCTTTTTCAGGAAGAAGCGTACTAAATGATGTTAATTCTGCAGTAACTTTTCAGGAAATTTTCGAGCCGTGGACATCTGGAAGGAGCTAATAGAAGGAGAAAACTCGATTTTGTAATGATGTTAGAACTGCCAGCAACTCAATTAGCAAGGCCCCGGAGGGTATTCCCTTCGAGAGGGTATCCCAAACCGACTGATACTCCCATAAAAAGTTTTCTCGACCACGTGCCTCTCGAGGGGAGAGGGTGGTCTCTTTTGTCTTCTCAGGGATCTTCCGAAAAACAACAACAGTCTGTAGGAAGAGACTAGTTGCGTCGAAACCCGAAGACGGTTATCTCCAGTAACTTATAGGTATTCTTGTCTGATTCTACTGTCGGTTTATTTGACTTTGAGTAGAAACATGTTCATCTATCAAAATATCCTGAATGGGTCATATAAAATTTTTGAATAGTTTGAAATACTACTTCATTACATTCAAGAAATTTTTAGAGTTTTTTTTAAGAGAATTTTTTAAAAAGTTTATCAAACTGACATTATGATCAATAAATATTAGAAGACAAATACAATTAACTGTGTAGGCAAATCCTAAAAATCATATTGATTTTAAGTGCAATAACTGGTTCTATATAGTATAGAAAAGAGAGAATTCGGAAATATTTAATTAAAACCACATATGTGATTTATTATCGATAAATATATGTTTTAAGGGTATGGCAAAAATGTCAGTTTTCAAATGTTTGTTATTAATTTTTATTAAAATAACATGTATTAAATAATGGCTAAGACAACAGCTCAATTGAAAAAACAAAACATTCATTTTTTTTCCCATGGCTGTGCAACCCTTCTAGGGCCCTGGCCTCCACAACAACGCCTCTCCAATCTTCCCTGTCAGCAGCTCGACCTCTCCACTGTCCGATTCCCATCCTCTGCAGATCGTTCTCCACATCACACAGCCATCGCAGCTTGGGCCTTCCTCTTCTCCTTTTGCCTCCTGGTTTGCCATACAATAGTTTCTTCGGGTACCTATCTTCTCCCATTCTTATAGTTTCCACGTGCCCAAGCCATCTTATAGGTGACACATTACATAGGTGACTAGGTCTGGTTGATTCTATAGTTCCCAAAGCTCTCTATTATTTCTTGACCTCCATTGGCCTTCGTTACATACTGGCCCAAATATCTGCCAAAGTACCTTCCTCTCCCAGATATGCAGCATCTTCTCGCATTCCTGGGTCACCCACGTTTCACCAGCGTACGTGATAATCGGTCTTAAGATTGTTTTATAAATCAATAATTTTGCTTTCCGTGACATATTCTGAAATCTTAATTTTTTTCGCAATGTAAAGAGACATCTGTTGCCTGCTGAAATTCTTGCTTTAATTTCTGCAGTGATGTCATTCCTTCGTGTCACTAAAGCCCCCAGGTACTTGAAGCTGTCCACTTTCTTAAATGTGTGGTGGAGCAGTTGCACATGACTCTGCCCATCATTTTCCTGTGGAAATCATGTATTGGGTTTTTTCTTTATTTATCACCAGACCCATTTTTCCCCCGCTTCTTCAAATTCCTGCAAAGCTCCTGAAAGCGCCGCTTTTGACCTTGCTGATATCACTACGTCATCAGCATACGCTAGGTGTTGGGCCATCCTGTTATATATCGTTTCTCCTGGGTTGGTCCTGATTGATCTTCTGATAGCATATTTTGGATTTTTATCCTACATCTGGTGTTTTCCAAGGTCATCGCACTTAATCCGACTAGCTTTTCTGGGACCCCTAGAGTTTTCATTAATTTGAGCAGTTCATTCCTGTCGACTATCGTAGGCCTGGCAGAAATCTATGAAGAGGTGGTGGAGATCAATATTGTATTCATATGCTTTCTCTAACATCTGCCGTATGGAGAAGATATGATCAGTTGTGCTTCTAGTTGGCCGGAAGCCACTTTGGTATTCGCCAATATTTCTTTCAGCCCATGCCATAATTCTCTAGCAATTGCCATAATTGTATTTCTTGCGACTGAAAGTACCTTGTAGACAGTGGGCAATAGAGCGATACCTCTATAGTTTTGGCAGTTTAATTTGTCTCCCTTCTTATGTATTGGGCACAACACTGCCATATTCCAGTACTGGGGCATCGTCTCCATCCATACATCACATTCAAGGGTTTAATACATGATAGAGACTGTTCAGTTTCCAAGACAAGAGTTGTGCAGAATGGTGATTAGTCCAATCAGATCAGAAGATTAGTCCAGAAGATTAGTCAGACGACTAGTGAAGATTAGTCAGAAGACTAGTGAAGCCTGAAATTTAATTTTCGGATACACTTTGTAGGTATGGCTTCAGAAATTAAGTACTCTTTTTGTCGAGTATACTACTCCCAACTCGGTTAAGCTCTCGTAGATATTTGGCAGGGGTCTTTGGTTCAGTACATGTTAGAGACTGTACTGTTTCAAAGACAAGGTTGTGCAGGGAGTTGATTAGTCCGAAAACACGCTCAACAGTTTTCCCCAAATTGAGGGTATCCACTTTGAAGGGTATGCGAGCCCCAGGAGGGTCATCAGATCCCACAGGATCGAACACCGCTGTTAACACATTAAATAATTTACCTGCCAAAGCTGGTTAAAACCCGGAACCATTGAAAAAACTACTAAGCGCTCTTCCACTGAGCTATTCCACTTCCCTATATATATATATATATATATATATATATATATATATATATATATATATATATATATATATAAATATATATGAAGGAAATAAATATTTTATAAAGTTTTTCAACAGTCATTGGAGCCTGATTTAATTGACATCTACTCAATATTAAACCCGAACCGCAAGAGAACGGACTGATGCTTTAGTTATTAACAACTTGTAAGTCTCGGAGTGTCAGTAAATTAATCAAGCTAATGAAGTAGCGGAGAGGTGGCCTCAGAGAGCAACATGATGCTACTTAATTTTGGAAAGAAGGCGTGAGTCATGAACCCCATCCGAATTAATCTCAATTACCAAGGTTAATTACGCCCCAGCCACGGTCAATACTCTCCCTTTAATTAAGAGCCAACTAGTTCGGTTATGGCACACCTTTGGTTATAACAATCTATAGCTAATTATCAAGGCTGCTTTTGATTAAATATTCAGAGCGGAGGGAGGCCCGCATATGCTAACTAACATACTGCATCAAATTGAACGAGAGAACTCTACTAAGGTAACAACCCCTAGTTTGTTAGTTTATTCATTTAACTGATATGGCTGATCGGACGATGCTTGGGATTCCTAAATTTTGCTTATCCAGGATAGGGATCTTTAACGAGTATCTGGCACAGTATCTAACAAGTATTTCGGGACCCTCCATTTGACGTCCTTTCCAAAGGAAGATATGGTGTTCCTCTTGAGGTGCATCCAGCTTCTTTAAAGTGGGTATCCTTAATCGGGGAAAACTGGCGGCTGAGCGTGATCTCGGACAAATAACCGCTCTGCTCAAGCGTTGTTCTGGAAACACTACAGCCTCTACCACGTCTCGTCTTTACCGAGTGTAGAAAGCTCTCTCAAATGCTCGTAAAAATCGTCCGAATATGTGTATGTCTTATGCGACTAATATTGCACTATTCTTTTGAAAGTGTTCCTTTATTTATCTTTAATTGATACTTACATTTGTGACAAACTTAAAAAGTAACATAAGAAGTGCAACCACATCTTACCTTCGCACAGAAATACGTTGTAACGAAGAGATGAAATCTTGTATTATTTAAAGCAAATAACAAATGTTTGTTAATCAATTTCTATAAACGAATAAAATCAAAGAAATCGCGACGAAATGAAAATTTTCAGCCTGATCTGACAAGCTTATCGAAGTCCCTAGTAAATCGAGTTTCCCCTTCCTCGAGAGGAAAAGGGTAACAGGGCGTAAACATAATAAACGTCCTCTGAAACACATTTAGGTATCTCCATTGCCGTGAATAAAACTTAATTATTTTTTCACTTTGTCTATCTTATCGGGAGATCATAAATGCTGAAGGCGCCTATTCAGCTATGTGTATCGCATTTACTCTGAGGGAAAACCACGCAGTAAATCTCGATGGGGGTACGTCGATGCGTAGGTGGGAACATTGTGTTAGATCTGTTCTTACGGTATTGGGTTTTGATGAGGAGCGGTGGAAGGTATGAATATTTGTGGGGTTTGGTTGTATCGTCATCGAATCTTCTCATTCATGCAGATATTTATATTAAATAACACAAATAATTAGATCATGAAAATATTCAAGAACATCTGTGATAAAAATTGAACTAAAATATGAACTTTTATTTTATATATATATACAGGGTGTTTCAGGGTTAAATGACTAAACTGAAAATTTGAACTAAGGACCTCAAAAAAATAAAAAGAATTCCTATGAAGGTATGCAATATATCCGCAAACGCTTTGTTTAAGAGATATTCACATCTAAACATTTCATTGTTACGAATTATTTAGGCATAGTAAATAAATAAAACTTATTTTATTTGTTCAAACTATTTTATTTATTAAATGTAAACCATTAACATTCATATTAAATGTTCAAAGTGATTTCCTTGAGCATTCAGACAGGCTCGGCATCTTTCTTCAACAGCAGCAGTAGCAGAACGGCATATGTGTTATTGTTTCAGAAGACTCAATTATCCTTCTTCGTAAAGAATTAAGGTAATTCATTGGCCTTGCATAGACTTTTTGTTTAATGTCACCTCAAACAAAAAAATCCAGTAGTGTCAGGTCTGGAGAGCGAACAGGCCAAGCCACTGGTCCTGCACGGCCAATACAGTGATTAGGATAATTAGCATTTAGCCATTGTCGTATTGTCCTACTCTTCCGTAATGTGCAGGACAACCATCTAATTGAAACCACGTGTTCCTTCTCAGTTGTAGTGGAATATCTTCAACTAAATCGTAGTAATCATTATTAAGAAATTCCAAAAATGTGTCCGCATTGAGTCGAGGTGGTAAGAAATGCGGGCCTATTAAAATATTGTCTATTATCCCAAACCACGCATTGCACTGAAACTCGTGCTGAAAACGATACTCACGAATTGCATGGGAATTTTCATGCAATCAGAGATAATTATTTTTCTGATTGAAGATATCTCTTCTTGTGAAGGTAGCAAATAGTATAAAATTTGTTATAAAATTTATAAAGTATAAAATTTCTCCTGAAAAGTGTGGATTGTGATCATCTTGATTTAAATATCAATCTGAAAAATTTCTTCTTTGCCGTAAATCTTGCGGTAATAAATTTTGTACCCGTTGAAAATGATATGGGCGACGTCCATCTACAATTAGAGTTCTCCATTAGTTGGCGTGACATTTAATTCAGCTCCAGCTCTTCGTACACTGGCAGATGGATTATCATCAAAATATTGTAATAAGGTCGCACTCCTTTCTTCATTTCGTAAAGGGGCTAAAATACCATCAGCATGTGGTATGACAGCAAATGTACCAGTTTCTCTAAGACGTTGAAACGTAGAGTTAAAGGTAGACTTACTAGGTAATCTTCTATTTGGAAATCGCATGGAATATTCAGGACGGGTAGCATTGGCATTACCAATGAGAAAACCGTACACAAACACCATATCGGCATATTCAGCATTAGTATAAAGGAAGGCATAATGAGTACTCTGCGAAAGCCTCAAACAAACTGATAAATGTTATTGATAGTTCTATTATTATTATTTGTTACCGATGTTCTATTCCAAACAGTATTAATCCTAAAGTCCATAGTTTATGTACAGTTAGGGAGACAAGGTCATATTAGTATTCTAAATTCTAAATTTATCTCCTAAACAAAGCGTTTGCAAACATACCTTCGTACGAAATATTTTTTTCTTGTTTTGAGGTCCTTAGTTCAAATTTTCAGTTTGGCCATTTAACCCTGAAACACCCTGTATATATATTTTTTATTTATGGTTCTTTTTAATTATTTAAATATATTTTTTTATTTGAATTAATGAAGAGAAAAGATTATGTCTTGGACGGGATTCGAATTGAACTACCAATTCAGGCCAGAACTACCAAGGATCAGTGAAGAGAATGGATTTGTGTGGCTGGAATGCGTGTCTTGGTAGCTCAGTGGTTAGAGCACCGCGGTAGAGACGTAGGGTTTGAATCTCGGCCAAGACATAATCTTGTCTCTTCAAAATTAATATATATATATATATATATATATATATATATATATATATATATATATATATCTTACTAATATAAAATGTGAAAGTTTGTATGTTTGTCTCTCTTTCACGCAAAAACTACTGAACGGATTTGGATGAAACTTTACAGTAATATAGGTTATACATTAGAATAACACATGGGCAGTAGCAAGCGCATAGGTCATTTGCAGATAGGTCCTTTGTATGATTTAAGAAAGAAGTTTGGATAATTCCAACCTTATTATAATAAGGGTTCAAAGGTTGTATGGAATCCGTCAGTTTTGAAGTTAGACATCTGAAATTTTGTACGAGTAACCTATAGTGAAAAAAATTAAATTATTTAAATAATTAAATTATTGTTAAATAGCACTGTCAAGAAATTTTATGCGGTAGTCCAAATTCTATGCGAGCGAAGCCGCGGGCAAAAGCTAGTATATATATATATATATATATATATATATATATATATAAGTTAAGGGTCAGGCCCTGGCAATAGTGGAGCTTAATCCTACTGAGAGTGTAAACAACTCCCAGATACTATATAAGAAGGATAACTTGATAAATAAAGTCAGTGTTTTACCAGCTTGCTAGTGTGTAGTTTCTTTCCCAATTTACTCTTTTTTTTTTATGTTTCGCGAGCCAAAGTACTTAAGTGGTGCCGAAACCCGGGAAAATTATTTGAAATCAAAAGGATAATTTTTGTTTTTGTTTTGTGAAGTATTTAAAATTTTTTTTTGTGTTGTTCCTGTTGTTTTGTTACTTGCTTCTCAAGAAACCGGGAAAACAAGTTCAATATGAATGATCAACATGGACAAAGCATTCTCAGACCGGCAACGTTAACCTTAGAGCCGCAGCAGCCAGAACAGGTGAATCCAGAGTTTCCTCCATATCCATCTACCACACTAGCAATGGCGAGAGCAGACTTAGCAGCTCAAGAAGCGAATAGGATCGCACAAGAAACAAATGAGCTCGAGAGAATGAAAATAAAGAAGGCCAATGCACAAGATATCAGGAGGGAGATATCGGACCTGGAAAGGTTCAATGGTGACGTGGGTGAACTTAACCACTTTATTAAGGGCGGAGATGGTATCATGGCCAGTATTCAGTCCCAGGTAGCAGCAGATCTATTGGAAGAGGCAGATGCGCAGAGATTACGGGTTGCCCTGGCGCGTCGAGTAATGAGGAGCGTCCTGAACCTGATTCAAGCAGACGAAGATACTGCGTGGCCAGTCATCAAGGAAAGGCTGAAGAAGGCTTACGGAGGGGAGCGATGGGCCCCAGAAGAAGACATGCTCCAGTTATTTCGGGAGACCAAGAGGGCCAATCAGTCGAACGGTCAGTACGCTGCAGGACTTCTCGCAAAGTTGAATAAGATCAATGAGAAGCTGCGAGAGGTAATGGACACGAGCTCCGTTGAAGCCTGGATGCTCTTTATGACCACTGTGCTCAAGGTACAGCTGGCCAGGGATACTGGCAAGAAGGATGGTCTTCCTAGGGACAAGGCGTTCGTAGAATGGGCCCAGGAAATGGTAGATGCAAGTGCTCGTGATGAGGAGGAACGGGAGGTTTTTGAACCAGGGTGGAGTAGAGTATCCTACCGCAGGAATGAAGTAAGGAGGTATAGGGGAAGACAGGATCTAGGGAAGAAGAGAGATGGAGAAGTGGGTAGAAGAGAAACGCTACCAAGAGACAGAAGGCCGCTCATAGAAAAGAAGAATGTTAGAAAGGAGGAGAGGAAGTGCCATGAATGTGGCAAGGCAGGACATCTGGTAGCACAATGCCCTCGCACCAGATGTTACGAGTGTGGAATGGAAGGGCACCTAGCCAGGCAATGCCCATACATGTTCCGCAGGAAGGATACATACCACGGAGAGCCGATGGAGGTAAATGCGCAGGAGGTGCGCAAAAGAAGATACTCGGCCAGGCGAGGTGAGGCTTCCAGGGACTCGACCATTGGCTCTGTTCTTCAGAGACGGAGGAGGAGCTGGGGAGCAGTGGCGGCGAGGGCAGCTGGAGTAGCGGCCGGAACCGGCAACGGAAAGCAGCTCAGGATCAAGGACGGCGCCAGGTGCTGACGGTGAGACGGAAGCAGACGTCAGTATGAGGAGGGTGCGTCGAGAGTGGCGACCGAGCTTGCACCATCAACAACTTAGAAGGTAAGCTTAAGAATTGGTTGCCTATTATCAAAACTAAGTGTGGAGTGAAGTGCCTCGTGGACACAGGGAACTCGAGCACCCTGTTGTCAAAAATAGCGTTAGAGAGTTTATGTGTTACGGGGAAGGCACTTCAGATTTGGGAATGCGATTGCAGATTAATTACTTTGGGAGGGCCGTGCAAAGTAATAGGCGAGACTAACATTGGGTTGGACGAGTGGGGGAAAACGGGGGCGAGGTTGCGGGTGCATGTGGTAGAGAGTATGCCCAGGGAATATCAGGTCATAGTTGGGTGTGATCTTTTACAAAAAGTGGGCGTGGAAGTAAAAAATACGCATGGCAGGTGGTTCGTGAGATTAGCCGGCAGGTCATTCGCATGTCATCGTGTAGTTAGGGGCGCGCGAGTAGGGGCCGTAAGTAGGTGGATAGAGTGGAGAACAAATTTACTGAATGAGTTCCGAGACATTTTTTTTCAGGAAGGGGAAGTATTAGGAGTTACGGGGAAAACAGTGCATGAAATTCCGTTGACTACGAAATACGACCGTCACCCACCGCGAGCCGTACAAGAAGCAACGCCAACGGGCGATCGGCCTCTCTGGGACCTGCAAGTTGACACGTTCACCTGGAGGAGGTTTACGTGGTTAACGGTCATCGATGTGTTCAGTAAAATCGCCATGGCTCACCTGATCCAGTCTAAAGAAGCAGAGTCCGTGTTGTCCGCTCTCCGGACATGGTTCATGTTTTACGGGGTACCGGATAGCATAACGTCTGATAAGGGGAGGGAATTCGACAATGCGGTAGTGAGTGAAGAAATGCGTAAGCTGGAGATCACGTGGCACTTCAACACTCCGGGACACCCGAAGGGTAGGGGAGGAGTGGAACGTTTGCATGGTACACTCAGCGACCATCTCAGAGTTTATCACGTCGACCAGGGGATGACTCCGGATGTGGCGATGCGGAAAGCGGTTGCGGCGTATAACCACTCGATTCATTCCGTAACTGGGTTTTCTCCGTTTGAGGTGCTGTTCGGAGTTCGGGGGCCTAGTAGGGATTTCGGTGAGACAATCGGGGACAATACGTTTGCTCGCGATATTGTGGCAAACCACGTGCAAATTCGCGGAGCCTGGGAGAAGGTGAGGAGAAAAATCTGGAAGGAAAAACGAACCAGGGTGACGAGGGAGAACGCGAGGTTACGAGACTGCACGGGGGCATTGAAACTTGGGATGATTGTATACCGGCGGATTGGGTCCAATAGGAGTAAAGAACCGAGGAGGTACGAGGGACCATTCCGGGTCGTTGTCTTGAGAGAACACAAC
Organism: Arma custos; assembly: GCA_037127475.1. NCBI lineage: Eukaryota > Metazoa > Arthropoda > Insecta > Hemiptera > Pentatomidae > Arma > Arma custos. Next base: position 104,095,668 of record CM073760.1, on the reverse strand, counting down.
GTAGTCACCATCGAGAGTGTTGGGGACCCAAGAAGACGACGGACCGTTCATATTGAGCAATTAAAGTTTCCTTTGGGATCTGGGGTGCCTTCGCCTTTGCAAACGGAAAACATGGAATAAACCAAGATATGTATTAAATTTTTTTTTGTATATAGACATATAATGTCCTATAAAGATGTACCATGTTAATTGTATATATTGAGTTTTGTGTGTCAACCGAAGTTTTCTTTTGTGTGTGAAGATAATGATTGTTTTTGTTTTCATATTCTTATTATATGTGGTTACTTTTCTTCATTTCAGGACGCTACAGTTTTTTTTGCTTTGTTATTTCCTTCTCTACTCATTGCCCAGCCTTGACATTTCTTTTAGTTTCCAAAAGGTGTCTGGAAACTGGAGGGGGGGAGTTAAGGGTCAGGCCCTGGCAATAGTGGAGCTTAATCCTACTAAGAGTGTAAACAACTCCCAGATACTATATAAGAAGGATTACTTGATAAATAAAGTCAGTGTTTTACCAGCTTGCTAGTGTGTAGTTTCTTTCCCAATTTACTCTTTTTTTTTATGTTTCGCGAGCCAAAGTACTTAAGTTATATATATATATATATATATATATATATATATATATATATATATATATATATATATATATATATGTATATATATATGTATATATATGTATATATATATATATATATATATATATATATATATATATATATATATATATATATGTATACATACAATCACCCTGTAGTTATAATGGCTGAAGTTTGTTAGAAGGAAAATAAAATTCCAACTCTTGTGATATAAAAAACACGGGCCAATATCCTGGAATGGAAGAGAGCCTCTATATTTCAGTGCCTGTAACAAATTTATATTTCAGTTTGGAATGTCTCTTCAGGGGATATGTTTCTTTAGTTTTTTTTAATTTGATGGACCTTACCAACTTCCTAAGCTTCATGATAGTTTTCAGCTCCTATGACAATTTGTTTTAGTGTTTTTTTTTTTTTACTATATTACATTTGTGCGTTCGATTCTCATTAAATAATATAATTATCACAGGGTTTACCTATGTTAGGTTTATTTATATTTAAACTAGAAAACTAAAAGTTTATTGAGCTACTAGTTTGGAAGTACGAATTTGGCCTTCTGTACAAATTCTCTTCTCTTTTTATCTTTGTTACCCACATGACTATTGTATTCAATATCCATTTCGTTTTAGAATGTCTCTTAAAATGAATGCGTCTAGAATGGTTGACGGTTGGCTCACAGAAATGTGATTATATTATTTTTGAAAATATTATTTTTTGGGAGCATTATACGGAGGGCGCTGAATTGCAGTGCTCAAAATCCCGGGTTCGAATCTGGCCGTAACACATAAATTATTTAATCTTTCAACTGGCATATCGTTCACTCTGGCATTGATGGACATAGCGTGGGATCTGTAACCCTCCTCATGCAGACTTTAAATAGAAGAGTTTATCTGTCTCTTGTTTTCCCACCTTTCTATTATATTCAATAAGTGTTCTATTATAGATGTAATGCAATATCTTTGCTAATTAAATATTTCAGGAATTGATATAATAGAAGAGATAAATATTTTATTTGTATTTATTTTTATTCCGAGTAGGATACTTATTATTAGGCGTTATCAGTTGAGGTGCTAAAAATTTACTTTGCTTTTACAATCCATGGAAAGTTCAAGGCACTAATCTACCTTAGCAAGGGGCTATATTTCTTGATAACATAAGTGAGGTGGCCGTAATTCTGAAATATCTAGTGAAAACATAAATTTAACTTTGAAATTTACATCATCAGCAAACTTGATATGTTTAATCAAGAATGCTTATGATATAAAATTGCATATAAATTACATGATCAATATAATTTTATGGTCTCCATTGTAAATCATGGTTCTTTTGTCAATGTGATTGGGATCTTTCGATGTTAATGGTAATAACTTCCCCTCTCGCTTAATATCGAGTTATATTAAGCCCAATATCGATCTATCGATGTGATAGCTGAGGTAACTAGATTTTGAGAGGCTGTGATACTGATAAGAAAGGGTAATAAATCTGATTATTGTCCTGAGAGCTATATTTTCTTACATCCAAGTTGAGATTGAATAATTAATCATATTGCTTATTTTAACGTTTTGATATAAGTTGATTTCTTAGAGGTTTAAAATTATATAACGACGAAGAGTGGTTAAGTACACGCTAATTTGAGGAACTACTGATCCAATTTGAAAAATCCTTTTACATCGAAATGAGCATGAAATATCAATTGAGCAACTAAGTACATAAAACATATGGTAAATTACAAATTGATTCGATATTGATGTACTCAATTTCTTATATTCAGTGACATTTCTTATATACGTATACGGACTAAAACTCTCATATAAGTCTGACCGTGAATTCATTTAGATCTGCTAAACCTTCACAATCGTTCAGCGCTACGGGTACTGTATACACTGCCTAGTTCCTAGTGTTCGCACGGGCCAACTTGTTTAGCCATAATGTACTGATTAATACGAATATCAATTTATTATTTATTTAGCCATATTTATTTAATTATTATAGTCTGAGGATTGAGAATGAGGCAACCTACAAAATATTATTCAGTGACATTTCTTACAGCTATTTTAATGGTTGCCTAATAAACATAAGTTAAAACTCTTTATCACTGATCACCCAAGGACAAAGAAATGATTTTAAACAAATATCAGAGGAAAAGTCAAAGCTCTACTTCTAGGTTTTAGGTTCTACTTCTAGTTTTACCGACCGATATATGATAATACATATGATCATTTACAGGCATCAAAAGTTATAAAAGCAACAATAAACAGTTCGAAATTTGAAGAATTGACTTTTAATATTCTTATATTCTGAACTTTATAATACAATTATTGCAAAATTCGCATTCGTAGTTGTTTTTCTGATAAACAAATTTAATTATTGAAATGATTTTGCTCAATTTAATTATGGAAGAGAATTTCACATGAATTCTAAATGTTTGATTCAAGGAGATGTCATAAATTCGGGTAAGGCTGAGAAACATTCAGCCATTCTATATTGATATTCTTTATTTATTTTTTTAAGCTATTTAAATTTCTTGTTTTGTAATTCTGGAATGGTATCAATATTTACTTTTTTTCTAATACTGAATAATTTTGTTAATGTTTTAAATATTAACAAATATGTGTAACTTCAAGGAGTGCTTAAAAGTTTCTCTGTTAAGAGTTAGTCGCATAAAGTCCATTTTGAAGCCTTCATTACAAGGAGCCTTGAATCTTATCTCTGTCCTCCCTAAGCACGGTCCCGTCTTTATTTTCCTCATCATAGAATGCTCAAATCTTTACTACTAATGCTTTCTTTTATTTTCATTTTTATTGTGGGCATAGAGCACCTATTCTCTTCTTAACTGCTTCGGCCCAGTCATTTCTGTCGACATTATTTTTTTATATCCGAGTTATTTTTTAAGACCGCTTTAATCAGTAAAGTTATTTAAAAATGTTGTTTTTTGACGTTATATAAAGAGCTGTGTAAAGTTAATAATATATTAAAGCTGCCGAAAACAGCACTGATACCAAAACCAATTAAAATCCATTTTCTGTTGAAGATAGAGTAAGCGTGAACACCAGCAACTATTAATTGGGTGATTTTCCTATCAGGAGGTTGGCTTTACTTTGTTGGCGATCAGAAATATAACTTAGTGGATCGTTTCATATGAAATGCCCGTTTTTATTATTTCTAAAGTTCGAAGAGGAATTACTAGACTTCTGTTGTTTACTATGTTTATGTTACATTTACTATTTGATGTTTATGCTACAATCTTTTTATAAGTTGTATTAATCCTTTCTTTTTTGATAATATTTACAGTCATAGTAATTACTATCATGGAAAAACGCGATTTTCGTGTTTAGTTCAAACTTCATGGTCAAGCCATAAGAAACATTACCATCACGTTCGGAAAAGGGTGTCGTAACGAATGGATCATTCGCCATTGGTTTGACCAAATTTGGATTAGAAAAATATTGGTTTCTAAATGGAATTACTGGTGGTCAATAGCAAGAATATTTCATTTTTCTTTTCTATGCGAAACATCACATTCACAACGAGACATTAATAGGGATTACATATCACCTGCAATTGAGTAATAATGCAGTGTGTCGATTCCTACCTATGCCTGGGAATTGTAGTGAGTAGGGACTCCCAGTAAAAGAGGAGCACGAAGATTATTTTATGGGCTCTACAAAATGCAGCGATACTGGCATATTGCAACAAAAACGTAAAAAAAAACAAACCTGTATTGGTTAATCGGGAGGGTGCTAAATTCTTAAACGACGCAAACCTCATGCTTCACGATAGATAGTGAAGAAACTTAACGAAATGGGCTACGAAGTTCTCTCACAACCAACACCACTTACCTTTGCCAGACTCATCTTCACCAGACCCCCATCTGTTCAGAAATTTCGACAGCTTCCTTAAAGAAAAAATGTTTGAAAATTACTCTTAACTCCAATACGCTTTTTCATAAATTATTTCATCATAAAACTCCGAATTTTCCAGTTCTGGGATTGAAACTTTGATAACCCTTAGAAAAAATGTATAGAAAATGAGAGTAAATATTTTGAATAAAAATGTTTGATTTCATCCAGATGATTTACTAAATAACCTCTCCTTTGACAACCTAATTGAAAGACAAAATCACCTCTGGTTCTGGTGACTAGAAATAGTTAAAAACATCTTAGCTTAAATTTAGTAAACTGGTATTTAGGCTTCTTCAGATTAGTAACTTGTGGTTTCCATCTTGTTTATTCAGAGAACACCTCGAACATTTGCCTAATAGATTTTTTTACGATGTTTGTGACTAAGACACACGACGGGGCGTGACATGAATATCGTACAATGCACACGATGGTCGGCTGTGCATCTTTATTCAAGGCTTAACATTTTCATAATTAAACACGCGATTGGTATTCTTTATATTTTATTTTTTCACAATATTGTATGTTTTTATATCAAGGACAATGAAATACAACAGAGATGTGGCATATTTTCTCTTTCACCTCTTGTTAGATGTGATGATCATCCGCCGTATAGATTTAAACACTATCCATTTAAAAACAAAAATATTTAAAAATATATATATAATTAGGCACTGATGAATTTCTAAATCAATTATATTCTAAATTATTTAACTTTCAAATTTGTAAATTTATATTATTAGCATTAGTCTACTTTTGACATGTCCTGACACTCTGAACGATAATTATATACCTTTTCAAGTAGTTTATTTATTAATCAAAACATAAGATGGGTAGCTCAATACAAAATATCAATAATTTAATTGAATTAATAATTGGTATGTACCTATATAGCTAAAATTGTTATGCGTTGTATTTATATTCATCGCTAAGTTTAACAACACTAAGATCATTTGTATATTCGATCACTTCATAAAAAAGACATTTAACTATTACAAACAAAATTTATAGGCGAAATAAAAAGTTCAGCCAGTTATTGATGTTTAAGTTATTATTAGTATAAATTTGACAACTACTAAACCACTTTTTTAGGTAAGTATAATAATTCTTACATCAATGGCATTCTAACCTTTAAACTAAAGTTGATTAAAAGAAATTGCACAACTCATGTATAGGTCGCTAGGTGTCGCCAATCTCGAACATGTTGCTGACGCGAACCCACGAATTTATCCTCTACCAAAATTCACTAAATGCAGGTAAAGAAGCTTTCAATTCAAAATAAAATAATAATTCCATCATAAAAATAATGGAAATACAATATTTTTGAGAAAGGGAAAACATTTTTTAATATTTTCGGGCTAAAAAGACTGCCAAATAAATCGTATAATTTTGTCATTGGATATTAAAATTATTTGATAATTCGGAAATAAAATCAAAATCATAACTACAATCAATTTTTTATAACAGTAAATTATATTACAGTATAACACCCTCAGGTTGATTGCTAAAAATTGGACGTTGTATTCAGCGCTGAGCGAGAAGCTGCAATTGATTAAGGATTCCAGACGCGCTGTCGGAGGCCTCTACCTCGCCGAAGTATATCAGTCCATCACCCCAGCCTCTTCTCTCGTAGTTAATCCATCAATCATGAGTAAATATCATTAATTATTAACTTACGACTTTATTTTATTATTTTTAATATATTCTAATAAATGTTGGTTCAATATTACTATGAATAAGTATACTTAAATATATTTGCCCTGCCTTCTAGAGCTCTTTAGCTACGTACCGAGAGCACCTCAGATCAGATACTATCATCTCATTATAATTCACTGCCAAGGTAAATTACATAATACATACTAAGCTGTGTATCACCCACCATTTCTTCCAATATATACAAAGCAAATTGCATCGGAAACCTGATACGATATAGCTATGATAGCGATTTGATACCAAACCTCCAAATCAGGATTTTACCTCCAAAACAGGAAACATTAGTGACCAATAAGGAGTTTTCCTCTCAACAAAGAACTTGTCAAGGACACTAATAGGATCCAGGGATTTACATATGAAATATTTATTTTCCCAAGGAAGTCCAAATAATCCTTACATCCAAATAGTCCTGAATCGAACCTCTGGCTGGTTACACAAGTCTGCAAAAAAAAAAAACCTGCTTTAAAAACTGTTTTGATTTAGTTAACTGATCTTTATGTAGTATGTTGCAGCACAACATTTTGTAGTTTTGTAACAATTCAGCAACCAAAGTTTTGTAGTTTGGGTTTTTTTTCTCCCAAGAAAGCCTGTTACAACAAGTTTAAATGGACTCCAAGTATTTTTTTCTTCCATTTCCATTTAAGTGACAATGCTTTCATCTTTTAAAAGTTTTCTGATGTCAGGCCCAATAAAGACTCCCTCTTTCAGTTTATCATAGTATAGTCGAATATACCAGGAAATTGTTCACAAAGATACTTGAAACACTCTTCTTCTTTGGGTAATGCTTTCACAATCTGTTTCTTTAGCCCCTATTTGATATGAAGTGGTGGTAGTAAGAATCTTTTTAGGATCCACTAAACTTTGTTTTTCAACATTTTTAACTCCAGGAATAAGGGCCTTTCTGATTGGCCATGTCTGCTTGACATAGAGTTGTTTCCTTTCACGGCTGTTTCCATTTACAGGGGAAACATGGAAACTTTGTGTAACCACTTTGTTGACCTAGTGATATGGAAATAACTTTCATATCCCCACAAAAGGCCCATTTATGGTCAGAGTACCCAAGCTTATTAAGATCGAACTCAAGATTTTTGTAGCATTCTTTCAAATGGACTGAGTGTCTACCAGTCACAGAAGCATATCGGTTATCATCGTGAAGAAAGTGCAGCTTTCAAACTCCTTTTTGATGAATCAATGAAAAAAATATGTGACTTATCTAGGTTTGATGGAATTTTTTCATTATTGTTTTCGTTATCAGCATTGAAATACTGTTAAGCCCACTAATAATATATTTAATATAATAATATAATTAAATATACTACAATTTTTTCATCGCAGACCTGTATTATTTGACGCATGTTGAACAGTTATTTGATCTTTAAGCCTCATCTACCTACGTAGTATTTGAATCTTCCCATCTACTTTCGCAGTCATGAGCATTTAAAAAAGTAAAGAGATCGCCGGGTCAACGAAGATTCTCATCTATGAGACCCAGGTGAGACCCTTGTTAGTGGCTCTTAATGTTGGAGGCTAACACAAGCACAAGAATCCCATCTTTTTCAATTTGAACGTAGTAGTATAAGAAAATTATTTGATGTTTTATAAAATAATGGTGCATGGAGAATCAGAACCGACTCAGAGCTGGAGAGCTGGACAAAAACCCTGATGTTGATAGAGTTATCAAGGTGGGTCGGCTCCAGTGGACTAGTCATATTGCATGGATGGCACCAGACCAAATGCCTCTAAAGATTAAAGTCGATAAAATAATAATTAAAAATATTACTTAATATTTCTTATTGAACAGCTAAATATATAGAGATTAAATACAGTATTAAACGATTTATCCATAACCTACCTCTACCACTACTCGTGAAGGATCATGGGGTCAGTACATGATTGACACCATAGTGTTTCTTACGCAGTAATGTAGAGGTGATTTGGCCTAACATCTGCAGAACCCAACTATAGCTGACAACTGTTAAAATAGTTATCTGACAGCCGGATTTGAACCCGAGACCTTTAGCATAACAACTCTGCGCTCTACAAACTGATTCCCCGCTCCAATCCTTGTTATATATATATATATGTAATTATGTAATCATTAGTTGAGTAATAAGTTTTTTCATAACAGCCTGTAGCCGACGGAAGGAGAGCCTGGCTCAGAGTATTGTTCCCTGACGTCTTTATATGACGCATGTGAAATATCGTTGCTCAGGTGGCGACATTTCTTGAGCTCGATGCTGGAGGCTCAGGTAGAGTTCCTAAGAATTAATCCATTCTGCCTAATGATGCTTGCGGCCATTGTTAGCGAGTCCTACCATTCTTATCTCTCGCACCCGTTCAAAAATTCGAAACGAAGAATGCGAAACGAATAAATAGCTAAGGACCAGGGAGTATTCATATTTATAACATGAGATAATGTTTTGATTTCAGCTGCTGATTAGAATTTCCAATTTAAAATGGCATATCTTTTTATATATCATTAGTATCTGTTTAGACAATGGGTTGCCAACCCATAGCATCTTGGGGGCTACCATGGAAGTTGACCATAACTCTGCTGGCCGCTTATAAAATTATATATTAGATTAAGAAGTAGCGGAGTTACTCAGTGACCCAGCGCAGTGTTGCCGTGCCGAAGGTTCCGGTTCAAATCCTGCTGCTGGCAGTTTTATTTAATATATTCACAATAGGATGGAGCATTTGATATCAGGGACGCTCCCGGGGTTCGCTCAGTTTCTAGAAAGTTAGTACCCAAAATGGAGAGAAAAATCTGGTGGTTGAGCGTGATCAAAGATAAATCACTTCCTTTGTTGTCAAAAAACAATAGACAATACACGTACTGAACTGAAGACCCTTCGTAAGTTGAGGTGGTACTTTTTTTTATATTTATTTATTTTTTATATTTGATTTAGACCCATTTAGATTAGATTTTTTGGAAAGAAGACCTGAAACATAATGAGTTATTACTATTTTTTTTTACTATTCTCTAAAAATAGATAATACAATAATGATGACACTATACGCGTATTGTAACCATTGTAATGATTTTATCTAATAATTTCGAATTTTATATTTGTAATATTCTGGCTACTTCAACACTTACTAGTCAAACGCTCTAAACTTCCAATTAACTACAAAAGACTCATCTACATGACCATCATAGGACCTATTTGAACTTGCGGAGTAGAGCTTTGGAGCTCCACTAAGCCATCGAATTCCTCTGGTATCCAATCTCTGCAATCCAAAATCCTCCGTAAAATCCTCAATGCTCCTTATTTTGTTAAGAATAAAATCATTCAAAACGACCTTAATGTCCCATTTGCTGCTGATTTGGCCCGAACCCGGTATCTATCCTTTCATAACAAACTTCATTCCCACTCAAACCCTCTAGTTTCAGACCTAGCTTCCTCTTCGATTCCCGATTATCCTCCAAGGCGTCTGAAAAGAAAATGGTGACGTGACCTTCTTAGTTGAACTTGTTATTTGAGTACTACCAGTGTCTGTTTCTCTACTTGTCATTATCTCATGTCGTTAGGTATCACTTAGTCTATTTACTTGTTGTATTATTGTAATATAGTTGTAAATATCAATAGATAAATAAAAGTTTAAAAAATTACAATATATTGATGCACATAAGATGTTTTTTTGCACTTTGGCCATTATAAAATAAATAAATGTTGTAAAAGGCAGATGAAACTCGTGGGGTGGAAAAAAGTTCAAAGTGAGCGACGGGTTGACACCCTAATTTAGACTCATAAAATTTATGGTAGAAACGTAAAAATATATTTAAAATATATTGATAAGTTTTATGTTTATATCTCATTCTGGTAACAAAGGTTCGTTTTATTAAATATGTTTTTGGATGAAATACTGAGGGGTATATTTAGATTATTCAGAATTTATTGATTTTTGAGAAAAAATTTTTTTTGGCCTACACAACGTTTTTTAAAGGAATATCACAATCTAGAAGGAGGTCACAATATTTTTTCTTCTTTTTTGTACAGAAGTATTATATCTTAATGGAAAAAGTTATTCCATTTTATACAATACATTAGATTTCGATTATCTCTCTCTCTCTCTCTTTTTTTCTCTATCTTATATATATATATATATATATATATATATATATATATATATATATATATATATATATATATACATACATAAAAGATACATAGAGAAACATAGTTATAGTTATATATTATGTGAGTCTGTCCGTGCATTCATTTAGACCCGCTAAACCTTCAAGACCGATCAGTGCTGCGGGCACTGTATATACTGCCAACTTGTTTAGACATAATGTATTGATTAATGTGGATACTAATTTATTATTTATTTAGTCATATTTATTAATGCCTCGCCATTGTTAAAACTATTGAACCTTTCATCATAAATTTTGTATTGATAAACCTTACCTGTGGACACGGGTTATTACAATATTCAAAGGGGACGACTACAACACAGACAAACACCAACCTTCATACTCATCCATGCAAGTTTTTCTGTGTTGATTTCCATTAATTTATTGCTGTACATTTCTCACATTAATTATTGCAGCTGTAGTATTGCTTAAATGTTGTATGAATGAAATAAAACATATGTCTGTTGCTTAAAATATTACTGACCTAAAATACCTTAATACAAATACTTACAAATAATAATAAAAATTGCTTTTTGATGAACTAGTTAAAAATTACCTTTATCTTTTGACGTAGTCACCTCCCCTTTTTCGGAGTTGACTTTAATAAAAATAACCGACCATTTCTTGCGGCATTGTCGGTTATTTTGTTCATTAATGTACAAAACCAAGTTCGGTAGAGGGTTTCATTATCATTGATTAATATATAATAGGATTGAACCTGACTTAATTACTACTAGTTTGATTCATTAATTTATTTTTTTAATTAATAATATATAATATATATATAATAATATATAAAATATTAGAAGATCGTATTGACTGTCTGTTCCGTGCTAGGTAAGTATAGTTTGACATTGACAATGAGGAGCGATGCAACGATGTTTGCATGATTTGTAAGAGGCTGTTGAATTTTTTATTTGCTGAATGAGAGTTGCTGTTGACATGAAACTGCGGGTTTTTATGATTGTATTCACAGTCTGCACCAAATCACAAAAATATTTATAGGTTGGTTTTACTGACACTGGAATAATTTATTACTATTGAACTGTGAAATGAATAATTTTATTATTTTTTGAAATAGAATACCGACTAAAAGGTTACTCTGATATTTCGGAATCCTTATTATAAACCTCCTCAGGTGTATATGTTGGAAATCATGAACATCAAAGCATCTAACAAGAGTCTTATAATGTTTTACAAGATATAGTTATACAGTGGAGCGTCGATTATCCGAACGTTCGATTAACGGAACTGCTTTTTCTTCTTTCTTTTTTTTTCCAAATGTAATTTTAATTAATTTGATCAGATCATCCAGTTACTTGTTTGTATTGTTAAAATTATTGCTAATTTGAATAAAATTTGACGAAAAATAAAAAGATTTTCCATGAACGTCAATAAGAGGGGCCCTAATCATTTCTCGGAAACAGCAAACAAATGAGCTTAGACTTCAATACGTATTGATTTACCAAGAACTTTAAACATGGGCGGATCCAGGGGGGGCACGGGGGCACGTGCCCCCCAGACGAGTTTTTGTGTACTGTGGAGAATCCATTACAAACCATGTGATATTATAATAGAAATAACATGAGTAAAACTATTGTTTAGATATTTTTATAAACCTTTGAAACCTTTCTATAAATACTACAAGTTATTGTTGATTTTTTCCCCGTCTGCCCGTTGTTCCCCCCAGAAAAAAATCCTGGATCCACCATCCATTGGATCCACCCTTGACTTTAAACCTAATTAGGTAATTTCATTTGTTTCTCTGAATCCCTTCCTATTCATTTGGTTGGTAATAGCTTGCTCATCTTCAGTTTGAAATCATTCTTGGTGAGGTGTACATCTCATTTGTGATTACATTAGGTTTTAAAATTGCTGCATGTCAACAACAAGGAAATGAGTGTTTCTGTCATTAAAAGACAAATTGGAAATAGTTAAGCGGCTAAAAAGAGGTGAATGGGGTCAGATATTAGCTACGGAGTTCGGTGTTGGTAAATCAACCATAACGGGTATAAAACATAATTCTAATTCAATCAGCAGTTACGCAAATAATCTTTACGTTGAGGCGGGCAGTTCCAGTCGTAAAACTTTGAAAAAGCGAAAAGTGAATTTTTTATTCGTTCAGTTTTCACTATGTACATATATTTTTACTTAAATAAACAATCATGCATTTTATCTTTTATTAATTGGTTTAGATTTTCCTTTCACGCATGTATCTATATATATTATTTTTTAGTGAATTTCGATTATCTGAAATTCTTTGATTATCCGAACGACCCCTGACAACATTAGTTCGGATAATCGACGCTCCACTTTATAATAAAGTATGTATTATACATTTTTCTAACAGAAGGAGCGAAAAATGCCTTGGGACAAATGTTCGGAAAGAATAATTAACAATCTGTCAGTGTACTTATGAATCTCAAATAGAATCTATTATTTTAAGATTCTATTAGTACGACTTTTTGAACAGTTTTTCAGAAACCCAAGTCCTCTCAAGGGAGTAGAATACCACAGCGTGTAGAGTGCTAGTTTGTGGAAGATCCTGAGTTCACACCCGACTGTTACGATAAATTATTTAATCACTTGACACCAATAGATGTACCTTGTGAGATCTCCAGATCCTCTGGTGGTTCATCTAGCCTTCTTAAACTACGTACCCTTAATTGGAGCAAAAACCTGGTGGTTGAACGAGATCTCAGGAAAATCCGTCATTGAAAATCCTGCTCAACCGTTGAAATAGTACCGTCATCACTACCGTCTAGTGAAATTAACACCCTATGTAATTTGTAGTGGTACACGTTTTTTTAAAATTTTAATGTACACGCTCGATTGCCTATACTATCCTCATAAACTGAGCCTTCAATATTCTTCATTTTTAGAAGAAAATACAAAGAAATATATATATATACATACATACACGCAATATATGTCCAAATCTTCCTGAATTTTATAGCATGCAATCATTATTTTTCTTCAAACGTAGTGAACTTCTGAAGAAATATAAAGTGAAGGCACATTGGAAGAGACAATATGAATCAGGCATTGACGAAGTGGGCCAAGTTATCAAACAATGTCGCTACAAAGGGAGCTTAGAAACAACGTCCTTCTGATATGACTGGCGATAAATAGTTAATCTAATAGTTTGCTTCAGTGGATTGCATTCTCATCAATTGAATTAAATTTATTGCTTTTATTATTTACCTCATTTTGTAAATTCTGAGAAAACATCAAATAACTTTGCGCATGGCCAAACTGATTCAATCAAATTGCCAAATCGGTTTAAGTTAATATAAATATATATATATATATATATATATATATATATATATACTCATACACACATTTAACGAACACAGAAAGACCCCGAGGATCACTGTGGGAAAAGATATGAAGAGATTAAAATGATTATTTACTCATACATTATTGTTTTTATTTAGTCATAAGGAAAGAATTGGTCTTTATGCTTTCCAAGTATTCAGTGTTGTAATGAGAATATATTAAACTGTGTAGGGCAAAAGCTATGAATCCGATTATTTCAGTTTTTGAGTTTGATACCATGATGGGTGCGCTATTTAGAAAATTTAATGTTATTAAAAATCAGGCTTTAGGAGTTATAGCTACCTTGGTCATTCAAGTAATTTTAAACCAAGAAATTTGATTATTAAATAGTCCGGAACTTGGTCTCATAAACCGAAATACATTTTCAATTTTCAATTTAAAAAAAATAATTTTTCAATTAAAAAAAATCAAAGTGTTATTTAACTTGGTACTTCAGAAGATCATAATGTCTACCAAAGCAAAGAAAGAGGGATGTATTCATAACAACATGGCCCAATACTATACTGATGATGTGGTCATCACAGCAAGAAATGAAAACATGCTCTTGGAAGCATTTTGGAATGTGAAGATGTAGCTTGGAAGACAGGTCCCATAATAAATAAAGACAAAGCAAAGTATATGAGTGCTCCCTCTTCTCGGGAGAGGAACTCTCATCCAGGAAATTGTCATCCAGTGGATATCTCCAAGGAAGAGGGGCAGTTTTGAAAATTTTAAGACATTTAAGCATCTTGGCACCGTTATAACAGAAGATAACAGACTGGAACATGAAATAAAGGAGAGAATTGAAAACGGTAACATGCTATTGGTCCCTGAGAAACCCCGTAGCCTCAAAATAAGGGTAGATAAGACGATACTTCGTCCTGCCGCCATCTATGGTGGGAGGCGTGGACTTTATCCAAATAGCGTGAGAAAATATTGAATACTTGGGAGAGAAAGATTCTTGGAAGAGTGTATGGCCCAACCGAGGAAGGAAATTGTTTCCGAATAAAAGGAATCAGGAACTTTACGACCTATATGGAGAACCAGAGATAGTTCCTTATATTAAAAAACAAGATTGAGTTGGGCTCACGGAATGGATAAAAAAAGGCTCCCGAAGCTGATCATTGAGGGACCTCCATCCAGTGAGAAAGAGGAAGAGGAAGGCCTAGAATGCGATGGCTGGACGAAGTGGAAGCTTATCACAGGCTCCTGGGGGTAAAAACATGGATAAGAGCAGCGGGAGATTGGTTCAAAGTGGATGAAAATTGTCGAGGAGGCCAAGGCCTCCATGGACTCTATCGCCATTTGATGATGATAATTTCACAATGAAACGAGACTAATTTTCATTGTTTTATTGTGCATGGTGACAGTTTTATTATCAGTATTGGTGATTTTATTATGATTTATTCAGGGCCGTATCTTGTGTTAAATATACATATATATAATGTATAATAATATATTATATAATTATAATTATATAATAATATAACATATTTTTTTTTCATTTCTTCCAGTTCTCTAAATCTTGTCAAAAGTCTAGGAAATATATATATTCTATACTATATATGAATATAAACCAGTATATTTATATTTGAAAGATACGCTAATAATATCAATCAGCAACTTTTCCTGATGATATAGCAATTCCAACTTCTTTTCAAAATCCTTTACTAATTTTGTAAACAGATTAAAAATTAGCTACTACAATGCTCCTGTAGACTACATGACCCAACCCCTTCATAACGGATTTCATAACACTTTTATGACCAAATGACCGTATGATTGGTTCCGTTAAATTTCGTTTTCTATATTCTAGTCACAAATAATTCTGCTTTGAGAATATGTCATGGCTTATAGTGTCTTAATGACCCATTGGTTTTTCATTTCACTTACTTCATTACTTCAACAGTATTTCAATATATGTGTAACCCATCATGGCAAAACTACTTTTCCTAATCCCTGAGGAAACCCTTTAGATGTTATGTGCCCTTATAGATTATTCCAACTGTGCCCGGGAAACTACGCCCACGATAGCTGACCAAAGAAAGGGCTGTCTGGAAAACAACAAACAAGTTTGCGAAGGATCATGTTATTCTGATATTTGTAAACTTCCTGATGCCGAATAATTGGTTGTGTAGTCTCTTCAATATTTTGATTCACGGTTTTGAACAAATATAATATTATTCGATGGACAAATTACTGTGGAGTGATGCTGTGTAATGTTGAGGTGAAGGCTGAGAGCGTAGGGGTGGCTTCGGTGACCTCTTGAACTTTTCATCTCTACACTTCAGGGCACACAATGCTACTACGTCCACATTTCCTCACTATTATTTTTAAGATAACAACAGTTGTGAAATAATTTGCATTCGGGTAATATCATTATATTTAAATATCAGTAATAGGTTTTTAGAAAAAAATCAAAACATATATAACACTAAAAAAAAAACTGTCACTACTAAATCCACTCAGAGGCACTGTTTGTTGCGGCAGATTATTTGATAATGAGCAAGAAAATGTTGATTCATATTCTAGAAACCACGGAGAGAAAAGTTTAGGACCGATTAAAGAAGAACATTATAAACGACGCCACCACCAGGAACTCAAGATGGATATAGAGAAAATCACAGAAGCATTGAGAAAACGCAGGATACAGTTATATGGGAGCCTACAAAGAATGAACCTGAGTATAAATACAAAAAGGGTATTCACGTATCTTAAAAAATTGAAAATGATTTAGGAGACTAAAAAGGACATCGAAGAGCTCGAGGTGGTGTTGAAGAACGTTCTTCACTTAGACTGGAACTTCAGAACGATTCGGGGGATTCAGACATGAATGAGAGAGAGTGAGAGAGAGAGAGAGAGAGAGAGAGAGAGAGAGAGAAAGGGGGGGAGGGAGAGGGAGAGGGAGAGGGAGAGGGAGAGAGGGAGGGAGAGAGAGGGAGAGAGAGGGAGGGAGAGAGAGGGAGAGAGAGAGAGGGAGAGAGAGAGAGGGCGAGAGAGGGAGAGAGAGAGGGGGAGAGGGAGAGGGAGAGGGAGAGAGAGAGAGAGAGGGAGAGAAAGAGAGGGAGGGAGAGAGAGAGAGGGAGAGACAGAGAGGGAGAGAGAGGGAGGGAGGGAGAGAGAGAGAGAGAGAGAGAGGGAGGGAGAGAGAGGGAGAGAGAGGGAGAGGGAGAGAGAGAGAGGGAGTGAGAGGGAGAGAGAGAGAGGGAGAGAGAGA